>ONZH01002761.1:0-486371 GCA_900303285.1 Rhinella marina
TAGGAAAAAGATAGAAGGTAAAGAATGAAGGAGGAAGTAGGGGTGAGAGGAAGGAAAGAGAAGGAAAGAATACAGGGAAGAGAAGGGAATGGGAGAAAAAGAGGAAAGAGAAAGGGCATAAGCTGAAAAGAGAGCTGGAAATAGAGATTAAAGAGTGATGGGGAGGTAGTAAAAGGAGAAAGACAGTAAGAGATAGAGTTACAGATCGTGGATATAAGAGATGAGTAGAGAATTTAAAAAAGGGAGATGCAGGGAGTGCAGAGCAGCGCTACAGAGATAAGGGTGGAGGGTTGGTGAATAAAGGGATTAAGGGGGGTGAGAGCGAAGAAAGAAAGGCAAGGGAGAAAGAAAATATGGAGAAGGAGAGAGAAAAAAAAGAGAAGGGAGGTAAATAGAAAAGTGAGAAGAGAGAAAAGGAGGATAAAGAACATGAGGGAGAGAGAAAAGAGAGGGGTGAAAGGAAGGCCTAGATAGAGGGATTATAAGAATTGCAGAATAGAGAAAAGTGTTAAAAAGAAAGAAAAAAGAAAAAAAAAAAAAAAAAGAAAGAAAGAAAAAATAAAAGAAAGAAAGAAAGGGAGGAGCATAGAAAGCGAAGAAGAGAGAAGAAAGGAGAAGCTGAAAGAAGAGGTTAAAGAGAATGGGGAGAAGGAGAGAGGAATAATGGAAGAGGGAAGAGATAAAAAGTGGTAGTATGAGAGAGAGAACAATGATAGGAGGGGAGAGAAAGAAAGAAGGTGCAGGGAGGGAGAATAAAGAGAGGGGAAGAGAGGAACAGAAAGCAGAGAGTTAGACCAGAGAAAGAAGGAAAGGAAGGTCCAGGGATAGAGAGCGAGATGATCAGGAGAGAGCTAAGAAATAGCACGAGGAAAGGATAATGAAGGGTAGAAGAGAAAGGAAGAGGGGAGAAGGAATGCCATGGAGAAGAGAGAAAGCTTAGAAGGAGAGATGTAGAATGACGGGTAGATGGCAAAGAGAAAAAAAGTTAAGAAAAGTGGTAGCAGGGGATAAAGGGATGACAGGGAGACAAAAACGCGATACAGCAATGAGAGCAGAATGACAGGGTAAGTATGATAAAAAGAAGGTAGCAGGGGAGAGAGGAGAATGAAGAGAATGTCGGTAGGAGAAAGACAACTGCAGGAAGGAAAATGCAGGAACGGAGCAGAGAGAGAAGGGGGAGAAGGTAGAGAGGTGAATAAAAAGAAGAGTTACGAGAGAAGGAGTGGAGGGAGAGAAGGAGAATCTTGGAGAGGGATAGAGAGAAAGGATGAGAGAGAAAGAAAGTAGAGAGAGAAAAGAAGGATGATGGCAGAGGGGTGGAGAAGAAAAGTAGCATGGAAAAAATGTGAAGGATGATCTGGAAGGGGAGTGAAGAAGAGAGAGAAAGAAACAGCAAAGAGAGAAGAGAATATGATGAAGGTGTAGAGAAGAAAGGAGTAAAAGAGGGAAATGAGAAGGAAGGTAGAGAAAGAGAGGAGGAAAGGGAGAAAGAGAGAGAATGACGGAAGAGGGGGAGAAAGTAGGTAGCAGGGAGAGAGTAAAGAGAGAGAAACAATGTAGCAGGCAGAGAGAGAGGTAGAATATGGTGAGAGGGGAATGAGGTAGCAGAGCGAAAGAGGAAGAATGACAGGAAGAGGATAGAGAGAGAGAGAGGAGAAAGAGAAAGGAGTATCAGTGAGAAAGAGGGCGAATGAGGAGCAGAGATGGAAAAGGAGGTAGCAGGGAGAGAGAAGGAAGAATAATGGAAAGAGATGAAGAGAGAAAGGAGGTAGCAGGTTGAAAGGGAAGAAGAACAGAGAGAGTAGAGACAGGAAGAATGAAGGGGTAGAGTGACAGAACAGAATGGAGTATCAGGGATAAAGAGGAAGAATGACAAGAGAGGGGGAAGAGGAAAGGAGGCGGCAGGGAGAGAAAGGGAGAATAATGGAAAGAAGGGAGAATAATGCGTAGAGGGCAATTAATAAAAAGGAGGTAGCATGGAGAGAGAGCCAGAATGAGGGGGAGAGGGCAAAAGGGAGAAAGGAGATATGGGGGACAAAGAAAAAAGTGGTAGCAAGGAGAGAGAGAGATTAACAGAAATAAAGGAAGAGAGTAAAGAGATAAAAGGGCGTTAGAGGAGAAATGACAGGAAGGGGAGAGAGAGAAAGGAGGTAGCAGGGAAAGAGGAAGAATGATGGGGTGATGGGAGATGAAAGAAAGAAAGGCAGTAAAAAGAGAGAAGGGGAATATGATGGGCAGAGGGCAATAGAGAGAAAGGAGGTAGCAGGGCGAGAGATAAAGAATGACGGGGTGCGAAGAAGTGAGAGAAGGGATGAAGAAAAGAAAGAAAGGGAGAATGATAGGGAGAGAAATAAAAGCAGTAGCAGGGATAGAGGGAGAATGATGGGGAGAGAAAAATGAAAGTAGCAGGGAAGGAAAGTAGCAGGGAGAGAAGGAAAATTATGAGGAGAGGGGGAAAGAGAGAAAGGAAATAGGAGGGAAATAGGCGAGAAAGATGAGATAGCAGAGTGGTAGGGATAATGACAAAGAGAGAAGGAGAGAGTGAAAAGAAGTATCAGGGAGAGAGGAATAAAATGAAGGGTAGAGTGAGAGAAAGAAGGTAACAAGGAGAAAGAGAAGAGGAAAAGACAAAAACAATGTAGCAGGGAGAGATAAGGAGAATGATGGGAAGAGGGAGAGAGCGAGAATGAAGGATAAAGTGAGAGAACAAAAAAGGATGTATTAGGGAGAAAAATTGAGAATCGGGGAGAGAAGGGGAAAGAGTGAAAGGAGGGTAGCAGTGAAATAGGGAAAATGATGAGGAGATGAGGAGAGAGGGAGAAATGGGGTACAAAGGAGAGAGGAAGAGAAAGGAAATATGATGGAGAAAAGACAGTAGAGAGAGATGATGTAGCAGAGAGGGAGGGAGAATGACAAAAAAAGGAGAGAGAGAAAAGAGTTAACAGGACGCAAAGAAGAGAGAGAGAGGATGTATCAGGAGAGAGAGGGGGAATGAAGGGTAGAGTGAGAGAAATAGAAATGAGGTAGAAGGGAGATAGAGGGAGAGAGGGAAAGGTGGTATCAGGGAGAGAGAGGGAATATGATGGAGAGAGAGGAAAAGAGAGAGAAAGGAGGTAGCAGGGTGAGAGGAGAATGACTGGGAGAGAAGTGAGAGAAGAAATAGAGAGAGAGGAAGAATAATAGGGATAGAAAGCAGCAGAAGAAAGAGAGAGAGAATGATGGAGAGAGGGATGAGAGAAAACGAAAGCAGCAGGAAGAGAGGTCGAGAGATGGAAATGATGAGGAGAGGAGGAAGAGAGAAAGAGAGAGAGGAAGAGAGAAAAGAAGTAGCAGGGAAAGAGGGAGAATTACTTGGAGAAAAGCAGAGAGAAAAAGGAAGTATCAGAGAGGGAGGGTGAATGACAAGGAGAGGAGAGAGAAAAAGGAGTTATCAGGGAGAGAGAGTGAGAATGACTGGAAGAGGAGAAAGACAAAGGATGTATTGGGGAGAGAGGGAGAATGAAGGGTAGAGTTCAAAGAAAGAGAAAATAGGTATCAGGGAGAAAGAGGGAGAATGAAGAGAAGAGAGGGAAATGAGGTAGAGAAGATACAGAGAGGGAGATTGACAGAGACAGGGAAAGAGAGAAAAACAATGCAGAAGGAAGAGAAATATTCAATGAAGGGGACAGACAGAAAGGATCTAGCATGGAGAGAGAGAGAGAGTGAGAGAGAATGATGGGACTATGGGAGGCTCATGAAAGGATATAGCAAGGCGTTAGAGGGAGAATGTTGGGTAGAGAGAAAGATAAGAAGTATCAGGGTGGGAGAGTGATAAGGATGGGGAGAGGGGGAAAGGGGGACAGGTGGTAGCAGGGAAAGAGAGAGGCAGAATGATGGGGAGAGAAAAATAGAGAAATAGGAGGTATCAGCGAGATAGAGAGGGAGAATGACAGGGAGAAGGGCACAGAGATAAAAAAGAGGTAGCAAGGAAAGAGAGAATGCTGGGACTAGAGGAGTAGAGAGAAAGGAGATAGCAGGGCATTAGAGGCAGAAAGAGGGGAGAGACAAAGATAATAGGTATCAGGGTGCAAAAGGGAGAAGGACATGCAGGGAAATAGGATAAATAACGGAGAGAGAGAGAAACTTGGTAGAAAGGATAGAGGGAATAAAACAGGGAGTGGGGGAGAGAAAGAAAGGAGGTGATAGGGAGAGAGAAAGAGAATGACGGGAAAAGGGCAAGAGAGGAGAGAACAGGGAGAATAAGGGGAATTGGTGACGAAAGAGAAAGAAGAAAGCGGTGAGAGAGAGGAAGAATGATGGGAAGAGGAGAAGAGTAAAAGGAGGTAGCAGGGAGGGAGTGGGAGAATGAAAAGTGGAGAGGAAGAGAAGGACTAGATAGAAAGAAGGTATCGGGGAGAGACAGGGAGATTGAAGGATAGCGTGAGAGAAAGTGAAAGGAAGTATCAAGAAGAAAGGGGGAGAAAGGATGTAGCAGGGCGAGAGAGGTAGAATGATGGGGACAGTGGGATACTGAGCGAAAAGAGGCAGCAAGGAGAGAGAGAATTACAAGACTAGGAGAGTAGAAGAAAGGAGAAAGTAGGGCGTAAGAGGGAGAATGATGGGGAGAGGGGGAGAGATAAGAGGTATCAGGGTGAAAAGGGAGAATGACAAATGTGGAGGGAGGAAAAAAAGGGGGGAAATGATGAGGATAGAAGGAAAGCAGGTAGTAGGGAGGGTGAGAGAATGATGGGGAGAGGGTATACGAGAAAAATTAAGTAGCAGGAAAACAGGGAAAATGGTTAGGAGCAGGGAAAAGCGAGAAAGGAAGAAGGAGGGAAATAAGGAGAATGACTGGAAAAGGGAAGAGAGATAAATTGGGTATCAGAGAGTAAAGGAGTATGACAAGGAGAAAAGGAGGGAGAAAAGGGAAGTATCAGGGAGAGAGAGGGAGAATATTAGGGAAGAGGAGATACAGGAGGTATCAGTGAGAGAGTGGGAGAATGACGGGAGCGGAAAAGAGAAAGAAAGGAGGTAGCAGGGTAGTAGGGAAAATGACGGAGATGGGAAAATGGGAAGAGGGGTAGCAGGGAGAGAGAGAATGAAGGGGAGAGAGGGAAAGGAGGAACAAGAGATTGAGAGAGGGAGACTCATTGAAAAAGACAAAAGAGAGAAAGAATGTAGCAAGGAGAGAGAGAGAAAAGGATAAGACTAGGGGAGTAGAGAAGAAGGAGATAACAGGATGTAAGAGGGAGAATAATGAGGAGAGGAAGATAGATAAGAGGTATCAGGGTGAGAGAGGGATAATGATGGGAGAGGAGGGAGGAAGAAAATGGGAGAAATGATGAGAGAAATAAAAACGATAGAAGGGGAGGGAGAGAATGATGGGAAGAGTGTATAAGAGAAAAATGAAGTAGCAGGGAGAGAGGGAATGGCGAGGAGAGGGGGAAAAAGGGGAAGTAGGAGGAAAATAGGGAGAATGACTGGGAAAGGGCAGAGAGAGAAATGGGGTATAAGAGAGAAAGGGAGAATGACAAAGAGAGAAGGAGGAAGAAAAGGGAAGTACCAGAGAGAGAGAGGGAGAATGAAGGGTAGGCTGAGAGAAACAGAAGGGTAATACCTAAGGAGGTATTAGGGAAATTAGGGAAGGATCTAGAGAAAAGGGAAAAAGGGAAAGGAGATAGCAGAGATAAAGAGAGGGTGAATCATGGGAAAATTAAAAAAGAGAGAAATGATATAGCAAGGAGAGAGAGACAGAGAGGGGGAAGAGAGAGAGAGAGAGAGAGGAAGAAAAGAGTAGGGGAGGAGAGAAAAAAAAGATAACAGGGAGTTAGAGGGAGAATGATGAGGAGAGAGGGAGAATGATAGGAGAGGTGGGAGGAAGAAAAAGAGGGGAAATGATGATAATAGAAGGAAAGCGGGTACCAGAAAGAGAAAAAGAGTGATGGGGACAGGGTATGAAAGAAAAATAAAGTAGCAGGGAGAGAAGGAGAGAGAGGGAAAATGAAGAGGAGCGGGGAAAAGAGAGAAAGGAAGTAGGAGGAAAATAGGGAAAATGACTGGAAAAAGAGGGGGAGACACATCAGATATCAGGGAGAGAGAGTGAGAAGGAAGGGTAGACTGAGAGAAACAGAAAGGAGGTATCAGTGAGAATGAGGGAGAAGGATGAGGAGAAGGGGAGAAAGGGAAAGGAGGTACCAGAGATAGAGAGAGGGAGAATCATGGGAAAAGGACAAACAGAGAAAGAATGTAGCAAGGAGAGAGAGCGAGAGAAAGACAAGACTGGGGGAGGAGAGAATAAGGAGATAAAAGGGTGCTAGAGGGAGAATGATGGGGAGAGGGAGAGAGATATGAAGTATCAGGATGAGAGAGGGAGAATGACAAATGTGAAGGGAGGAAGAAAAAGGGGGAAAATGATGAGGATAGAAGGAAAGCAGGTAGTAGGGAGGGAGAAAGAATGATGCGGAGACGGTATAAAAGAAAAATAAAGTAGCAGGAAAAGAGGAAAAAGGGTTAGGAGCAGGAAAAAGCGAGAAAGGAAGAAGCAGGGAAATAGGGAGAATGACTGGAAAGGGAAGAGAGAGAAATGGGGTATCAGAGAGGAAGGGAGAATGACAAGGAGAAAAGGAGGGAGAAAAAGGGAAGTATCAGTGAGAAAGAGGGAGAATGAATGGTAGACTGAGAGAAACAGAAAGGAGGTATCAGTGAGAATGAGGGAGAAGGATGGGGAGAAGGGGAGAGAGGAAAAGGAGGTACCAGAGATAGAGAGAGGGAGAATCATGGGAAAAGGACAAAAGAGAAAAAAATGTAGCAAGGAGAAAGAGAGAAGGAGAGAAGAAATAAAAGAGTAGCGGAGGAACGAACAAGGAGATAACAGGGTGTTAGAGGGAGAATGATGGGGAGAGGGAGAGAAATAAGAGGTATCAGGGTGAGAGAGGGAGAATGACAGGAGAGGAGGGATGACGAAAAAGAGGGGAAATGATGAGGAGACATGGAAAGTGGGTAGCAGGGAGGGTAAAAGAATAATGGGGAGAGGGTATAAGAGAAAAATGAAGTAGCAGGGAGAGAGGGAAATGGTGAGGAGAGGGGGAAGAGAGAAAGGAAGAGGGAGGGAAATAGGGAAAAGGGAAGAGAGTGAAATGGAGTATCAGAGAGGAAGTGAGAATGACAAAGAGAGAAGGAGGGAGAAAAAGGGAAGTATCAGGGAGAAAGAGGGAGAATATTAGGGAAGAGGAGATACAGGAGGTATTAGGGAGAGAGAGGGAGAATGAAGGGTAGACTGAGAGAAACAGAAAGGAGGTATCAGTGAGAATGAGGGAGAAGGATGGGGAGAAGGGAGAGAGGGGAAGGAGGTACCAGAGATAGAGAAAGGGAGAATCATGGGAAAAGGACAAAAGAGAGAAAGAATGTAGCAAGGAAAGAGAGAGAAATACAAGACTAAGGGAGGAGAGAAGAAGGAGATGAAAGGTTGTTAAAGGTAGAGTGATGGGGAGAGGGAGAGAGATAAGAAATATCAGGGTGAGAGAGGAAGAATGACGGGAAAAGAAGAAAGAAAAAGAGGGGAAATTATGAGGAGAGAAAAAAAGTAGGTAGCAGGTAGGGAAAAAGAATAATGGGGAGAGGGTATAAGAGAAAAATGAAGTAGCAGGGAGAAAGGGAAAATGGCGAGGAAAGGGGGAAAGAGAAAGGAAGTTGGAGGAAAATAGGGAGGATGACTGGAAAAGGGCAGAGAGAGAAATAGGGTATCAGAGAAGAAGCGAGAATGACAAGGAGAGAAGGAGGGAGAAAAGGGAATTATCAGGGAGAGAGAGGGAGAATATTAGGAAAGATATGATACAGGAGGTATCAGGGAGAGAGAGGAGGAATGAAAGGTAGACTGAGAGAAACAGAAAGGTGGTATCAATGAGAATGAGGGAGAAGGATAGGGAGAAGGGGAGAGAGGGAAAGAAGGTACCAGAGATAGAGAAAGGGAGAATCATGGGAAAAGGACGAAAGAGAGAAAGAATGTAGCAAGGATAGAGAGAGAAAGAGAGAGGGAGAGAAGAAAGAAAAGAGAAGGGGAAGAGAGAAGAAGGACAAAACAGAGAAAGAATGTAGCAAGAAAAGACAGAGAAAAAGACAAGACTAGGGGAGGAGAGAAGAAGGAAATAAAAGGGTGTTAGAGTGAGAGTAATGGGGTGAAGGAGAGAGATAAGAAGCATCAGGGTGAGAGCGGGAGAATGACAAGAGAGTAGGGAGGAAGAAAAAGGGGGAAAATGATGAAGTAGAAGGAAAGCAGGCAGTAGGGAGGGAGAGAGAATGATGCGGAGAGGGTATAAGAGAAAAATAAAGTAGCAGGGAGAGAGGGAAAATGATGAGGAGAGGGGGAAAGAGAGAAAAGAAGTCCGGAAAATAGGGAGAATGACTGGAAAAGGGCAGAGAGAGGGAAATGGGGTATCAGAGAGGAAGGAAGACTGACAAGGAAAGAAGGAGGGAGAAAAGAGAAGTATCATGGGAGAAAGAGGGAGAATATGTCACGCGAGGTCGGCGTCGCGCTCCCTCTGCACGACGTCGCCGGACCTCTACGCCCCCCTAGAGACGAGCAATAGGGAATTGAAGTGCTGGTCTTGTCAGCCAGCACTTCATGAGTTAATTCTCTGTTTGGGTTTAGCCATGTGGTGCTGATCACACCACATGGCTACTTTACATATTATTTGGACAGCTTGCTCCGCCTCAGGTCATGTGATGCTGGCCACATCACATGATCCTGGGCGGGCTATTTAAAGATGGCAACTGCCTCACTCAGATGCCTGTGATTAGTCTTCTGAGATCAGTGCTGTGTGTTGGACCTTGCTGTTGGATTATTGGTATATTGGATTTTGGCTTTGGACTTAGACTACGCTTTTGCGATTCCCCTTGGTATTTGACGTGACCTCCTGTTCTTGACTTGGCTTGCTGACGATTCTGCTATTGTGTTTGTTCTGTCTGTGTTCGTCTTTCCCTGTGTTCCCTTCCCTACCCTGTGCACGTACTCAGCATAGGGATCGTCTCCAAGTTACGGTTTTGTCGCCTAGGGCATCTACTGTAAGTAGGCAGGGAAAGAGGTGGGGTTCAGACAGGGCACACTATCCCTTGTTTCCCTGTCGTGACAGAATCACAGGCCGTACCTAATGGAGCCGTTGCGAGTACTCACGGACCAGATGAGTAACATGGCTCAGATGATCCAGGATTTGGCCAAGAGACTCCAACATCAGGAGCAGCTGCGGACTGCACCCGCAGTCGTTCCCTCCATGCCAAACCCCAATATTGAACCCCATGTAAAATTGCCCGATCGGTTTTCTGGGGACCGAAGGACTTTCCGTTCCTTTAAGAAAAGTTGTAAATTATATTTCCGTTTACGCTCACACTCCTCGGGTTCTGAGCAGCAGCGGGTAGGAATCATTATTTCCTTGCTGCAAGGTGATCCGCAGGAGTGGGCTTTCTCATTGCCACCTGACTCCCCTTGTCTATTGTCTGTGGAGGCTTTTTTCCGGGCCCTAGGTCTTTTATATGAAGAACCTGACTTGGCCACTGTAGCTAAAACTCAGCTCAGAGACATTCGGCAGGGTAATCGTCCAGTTGAGGATTACTGTGCTGAGTTCAGAAAATGGTGTGTGTCCTCGAAATGGAATGACCCTGCTTTGAGAAGCCATTTTAGGGTGGGACTGTCTGACCATCTGAAGGATTTACTAGTTAGTTATCCTACTCCTGACACCTTAGAGGCGACTATGACCTTAGTTATCAAACTTGACTGACGGTTTAGGGAGAGACAAAAGGAACGTTCTGTTGCCCCTCAAGTTGCCATGTTGTCCGAAGTTCCTCTTCAGAGCCCGTCTCCTATCAAGGTCCAGGAGGAGCCTATGCAGTTGGGAGTTACTATGAGGGATCAGAGACGCCTGAGAGGGGCCTGTTTTTACTGCGGTGAGATGAACCACTGGCTCCAGCAGTGTCCGAGACTTCTGCTCTCAAAAAGGTCTGTTCCTGGAAGTAAGGTACCCCCTGCGGTGGTAAGAAAGAAAATCTTGTTACCTATTTCCATTTCTTATAACCAATTCAAGAGGTCCGGTGAAGCATTTGTGGATTCAGGTTCTGCTGCTAATTTTATTGATTATGATTTTGTGCAATCTGTGGGTGTGCCTATAATTCCTTTAAGGGAGTATCGCACTGGATTCCACTCCATTGAATAATGGGAGAGTGGAGTTTTGTAATCCTGAGGTTGTATTAACTGTAGGAATTACCCATACTGAGACTTGTTCCTTCCTTGTATTAAAGGATTTACCTGCCAACCTTGTTTTAGGTCTGCCTTGGTTACAGGACCACAACCCTGTGATCAACTGGTCGGTAGGTGAATTGGAAAAATGGGGAATGAATTGTGACAATTGTTGTAGATCAGTATTGCAGTTGGGAGGTACCACTGAGTCTCTTTCCTTGCCCAAGTATATTGGCGATTTTTCGGACGTGTTTTCCATGTCCGAGACTGAGTTCCTCCCTCCTCACCGGCAATATGATTGCGCCATCGACCTTATTGAGGGATCCAAATATCCCAAAGGTCGCATTTATAATCTCTCTACTCCTGAACGTCAGTCCATGAGGGATTATCTCAAAGAGAGTCTGGCCAAGGGTCACATCAGTTTCTCCCATGGGGGCAGGTTTTTTCTTTGTTGGTAAAAAGGATGGAGGATTGAGGCCCTGTATCGATTATAGGGAGCTCAATAAAATCACTGTTAAAAACAGATACCCGTTGCCCCTTATTCCTGACTTGCTGAATCAGGTCCAGGGGGCCTGTTGGTTCACCAAGCTGGATTTGAAGGGGGCATACAACCTAATCAGGATTCGTGAGGGGGACGAATGGAAAACTGCGTTTAATACCCCGGAGGGTCATTATGAGTACTTGGTAATGCCTTTTGGGTTAAGTAACGCTCCGGCAATTTTCCAAAACTTTGTCAATGACATTTTTAGACCATTTATTGGGAAATTTGTAATTGTCTATATTGATGACATCCTGATTTTTTCTGCAGACTGGGAGAGTCACGTATCTCACACCAGGCAAGTGCTGGAGGTGTTGTGTGAAAACAAGTTGTTTGTTAAAGGGGAAAAGTGTACCTTTGGTGTTCAGGAAGTGGCCTTTTTGGGATACATTCTCACCCCTTTTTCTTTCAAAATGGACCCAGTTAAAGTACAGGCCATTGTGGATTGGGTGCGACCTTCCTCTTTGAAGGCGCTCCAGCGATTTCTGGGGTTTGCTAATTTTTATCGGAAATTTGTCAAAAATTTTTCAGTGGTAGCCAAACCCATTACGGATTTGACTCGCAAGTGGGCTGATCTGGTCAATTGGCCCCCTGCAGCAATTGAGGCCTTTGAAAGGTTAAAGCAGTGTTTTATTAATGCTCCTATGTTGGTCCAGCCTGATCAAAGTAAGCCTTTTGTAGTGGAGGTGGATGCGTCTGAGGATGGTGTGGGGGCTATACTGTCCCAGGGGTCTTCCACCTTAACTAATTTTATGCCATGCGCCTTCTTCTCCCGCAAGTTCTCTCCTGCCGAGAGGAATTATGATATTGGGAATAGGGAGTTACTTGCAATCAAGTGGGCATTTGAGGAATAGCGTCATTTTTTAGAAGGGGCATTTCACGACATTACGGTCCTCATGGATCATAAGAATTTAATGTTTCTAGAATCGGCTAAGCGATTGAATCCTAGACAGGCGAGGTGGGCTTTGTTCTTTACTCGTTTTGATTTTTGTGTTACCTTCAGACCCGGGAGCAAGAACGTTAAGGCCGATGCCTTATCCCGAAGTTTCCAGGCGTATCAGCCTCCTGACGTCCCTCCTGAGCCCATCCTGCCAGCTGATATCATCGTGGCCGCTACCTCATCTGACCTCGCTTCTGAAATCTCGGCAGGACAACATCTTGCTCCCATTGGTACCCCCAATGACAAATTGTTTGTGCCGGCTCATTTGAGGTTGCGACTGCTGGGTGAGTGCCATAATTCTGTTTTGTGTGGACATCCTGGCATCAATGCCACCAAGGAGTTGGTCTCTAGGCAGTATTGGTGGCCGTCAATCTCCAGAGATGTTCAGGCTTTTGTAACTGCGTGTAACACTTGTGCCAGGTCCAAGAATACCAAGACACGACCTATGGGTGAGTTACATCCTTTACCCATACCTAGTAGACCTTGGTCACATCTGTCCATGGACTTTATCAAGGACTTGCCGTGCTCTGAGGGTAAAACCGTGATATTTGTGGTGGTTAACAGATTCAGCAAAATGTGTCATTTTATTCCTTTGTGTAAATTACCCTCTGCAAAGGTCTTGGCGTCCTTGTTCATTGATAATATTGTCAAACTACATGGTGTTCCTGAGAATATCGTTTCTGATAGGGGAGTATAGTTCGTGTCTAGGTTCTGGAGGGCGTTCTGTAATAAGATTGGTATCTCTTTGTCCTTTTCATCAGCCTTTCATCCGGAGACCAATGGTCAGACTGAACGTCTTAACCAATCCGTTGAGCAATATCTCAGATGTTATGTTTCTGATAACCAACATGTGTGGGCCAGATTCCTGTCTCTGGCTGAATTTGCAATTAATAATCATGTTAATTCATCCTCTGGGATGTCGCCGTTTTCCTGCAATATGGGTTTTCATCCACGCTTTAGCTCCTTTTCCCCATCTGCGTCGGTTGTCCCAGAGGTCAATGATTTTTCTCAAGAACTGTGCACAGTTTGGGCACAGGTTCAGTCGAACCTGGAAAAGGCCCAAGGAGTTCAAAAAGCTAAGGCTGATAGAAAACGTTCTAAGGGTGTGAATTTTAAGGTTGGGGATAAGGTATGGTTATCGACTAAAAATCTCAACATGAGGTAGTTTGCACCTCGCTTCATTGGTCCTTACAGGATCACCAAGGTGATCAATCCGGTTTCTTTTAGGTTATGTTTACCCGACTCCCTTCGTGTTCATAATGTTTTTCATGTGTCTTTGCTCAAACGTTATGTTGCTCCCGTTGGTCCTGAGGAACAGTCTCCGCCTCCGGTTGAGGTAGCAGGACAAATGGAGCATGAGATTGCCAGAATTGTGGATGTGAGAAGGGTCCGGAATTCCTTCCAGTACCTCGTACATTGGAAGGGGTTCGGTCCTGAGGACAGGTCTTGGGTACCGTTGACCAGGATGCATGCAGACTCGCTCATCCGAAAGTTCCATCTGCAGCATCCCGATAAGCCTGCTCCCGCTGGTAAGGGTCCGGTGGCCCCTCGTGAAGGGGGGGGGGTACTGTCACGCGAGGTCAGCGTCGCGCTCCCTCTGCACGACGTCGCCGGACCTCTATGCCCCCCTAGAGACAAGCAATAGGGAATTGAAGTGCTGGTCTTGTCAGCCAGCACTTCATGAGTTAATTCTCTGTTTGGGTTTAGCCATGTGGTGCTGATCACACCACATGGCTACTTTACATATTGTTTGGACAGCTTGCTCCGCCTTAGGTCATGTGATGCTGGCCACATCACATGATCCTGGGCGGGCTATTTAAAGATGGCAACTGCCTCACTCAGATGCCTGTGATTAGTCTTCTGAGATCAGTGCTGTGTGTTGGACCTTGCTGTTGGATTATTGGTATATTGGATTTTGGCTTTGGACTTAGACTACGCTTTTGCGATTCCCCTCGGTATTTGACGTGACCTCCTGTTCTTGACTTGGCTTGCTGACGATTCTGCTATTGTGTTTGTTCTGTCTGTGTTCGTCTTTCCCTGTGTTCCCTTCCCTACCCTGTGCACGTACTCAGCATAGGGACCGTCTCCAAGTTACGGTTTTGTCGCCTAGGGCATCTACTGTAAGTAGGCAGGGAAAGAGGTGGGGTTCAGACAGGGCACACTATCCCTTGTTTCCCTGTCGTGACAGAATATTAGGGAAGAGGAGGTACAAAAGGTATCAGGGAGAGAGGGAGAATGAAGGGTAGACTCAGAAAAACAGAAAGGAGGTATCAGGGAGAACAAAGGAGAAGGATAGGGAGAAGGGGAGAGAGGGAAAGGTGGTACCAGAGATAGAGGGAGGGAAAATCATAGGAAAAGGACAAAACAGAGAAAGAAGGTAGCAAGGAGATAGAGAGAAAAAGACAAGACTAGGAGAGGAGAGAAGGAGATAACAGGGAGGGACACTGATGGGAAAAGGGAGAGAGATAAGAGGTATCAGGGTGAGAGAGGGAGAATGACGAGGGAGAAGGATGGGAAAAAGAAAAAAGAGAGAAAGAATGTAGCAAGAAGAGAGAGAGAGAAAGAGAGAGAAGAAAGAAAAGAGTAGGGGAGGAGAGAAGAAGGACAAAACAGAAGGGGAGGTGAGAAAGGGTCAAAACAGAGAAATAATGTAGCAAGGAAAGAGAGAGAAAAACACAAGACTAAGGGAGGAGAGAAGAAGGAGATAAAAGGGTGTTAGAGGAAGAGTAATGGGGAGAGGGAGAGAGATAAGAAGTATCAGGGTGAGAGAGGAAGAATGATGGAGAGGAGGGAGGAAAAAAAGGGGGGAAATGATGAGGATAGAAGGAAAGCAGGTAGTAGGAAGGGAGAGAGAATGATGGGGAGAAGGTATAAGAGAAAAATGAATTAACGGGGAGAGTGGGAAAATTATGAGGAGAGGGGGAAAGAGAGAAAGGAAGTAGGAGGGAAATAGGGAAAAAGACTGGGAAAAGGTAAAGAGAGAAATGGGGGTATCAGAGAGGAAGGAAGACTGACAAGGAGAGAAGGAGGGACAAAAGGGAAGTATAAGGGAAAGAGAGGGAGAATTTTTAGGGAAGATGAGATACAGAAGGTATCAGGCAGAGAGGGAGAATGAAGGGTAGACTGAGAAAAACAGAAAGGAGGTATCAGGGAGAACGAGTGAGAAAGATGGGGAGAAGGGGAGAGAGGGAAAGGAGGTATCAGAGAGAGGGAGAATCATGGGAAAAGGATAAAACAGAGAAAAAGTTAGCAAGGAGAGGGAGAGAAAGAGAGAAGGAGAGAAGAAATAAAAGAGTAGAGGAGGAGAGAAGAAGAAGATAACTGGGTGTTAGAGGGAGAATAATGGGGAGAGGGAGAGAAATAAGAGGTATGAGGGAGAGGAGCAAGGAAGAAAAAGAGGGGAAATGATGAGGAGAGAACGAAAGTGGGCAGCAGCGAGGGAGAAAGAATGATGGGGAGAGGGTATAAGAGAAAAATAAAGTAGCATGGAGAGAGGGAAAATGATGAGGAAAGGGGTAAAGAGAGAACGGAAGTATGAGAAAAATAGGGAGAATGACTGGAAAAGGGCAGAGAGACAAATGGTGTATCAGAAAGGAAGGAAGAATGACAAGGAGAGAAGGAGGGAGAAAAAGGAAGTATCAGGGAGAGAGAGGGAGAATATTGGGGAAGAGGAGATACAGGAGGTATCAGGGAGAGAAAGGGAGAATGAAGGGTAGACTGCAGTGGCGTAACTACAACTAACTGGGCCCCACAGCAAATTTTTGAACGGGGCCCCCCCAGAAACTTCTTCGCAACCCCCAACTCACATGCAACCCTTACTCTTGTGGCTAGTCAAGCTTGAGCTCTCCCAGACAAGGCCTGACATCCGCACCATCCGTTTCCTATAGTGTCACTGTATATAATGTCATTGTATAATACTGTTGAGGGGGCCCTGACAATAAAATCTTTTAGTCTCCCTCCTGAGGGGGCCCCTTGTGGGTCTGGGCCCCAAAGCAGCTGCTTCCCCTGCTTCCCCTATAGCTACGCCCCTGGTAGACTGAGAGAAACTGAAAGTAGGTATCAGTGAGAATGCGGGAGAAGGATGGGGAGAAGGGGAGAAATGGAAAGGAGGTACCAGAGATAGAGAGAGGGAGAATCATGGAAAAAAGGACAAAAAAAGAGAAAGAATATAGCAAGGAGAGAGAGAGAAAAAGACAAGACTAGGGAAGGAGAGAAGAAGGAGATAAAAGGGAGTTAGAGGGAGAGTGATAGGGATAGGGAGAGGGAGAGAGATAAGAAGTATCACAGTGAGAGAGGGAGAATGACAATGGGGTATCAGAGAGGAAGGAAGAAGGGCAAGGAGAGAAGGAGGGAGAAAAGGGAAGTATCAGGGAGAGAGAGGCAGAATATTAGGGAAGAGGAGATACAGGAGGTATCAGGGAGAGAGAGGGAGAATAAAGGGTAGACTGAGAGAAACAGAAAGGAGGTATTAGTGAGAATGAGGGAGAAGGATTGGGAGTAGGGCAGAGAGGGAACGGAGGTACCAGAGATAGAGAGAGGGAGAAACATGGGAAAAGGACAAAACAGAGAAAGAATGTAGCAAGGAGAGAGAGAGAAAAGGATAAGACTAGGGGAGGAGAGATGAAGGAGATAACAGAGTGTTAGATGGAGAATGATGGAGAGAGGGAGAGAGATAAGAAGTATCAGGGTAAGAGAGGGAGAATGACGGGAGAGGAGGGAGGAAGAAAAAGGGGGAAAATGATGAGGATAGAAGGAAAGCAGGTAGTAGGGAGGGAGAGAGAATGATGGGGAGAGGGTATAAGAGAAATGTGAAGTAGCAGGGAGAGAAGGAAAATGACAAGGAAAGGGGGAAAGAGAGAAAAGAAGTAGGAGGGAAATAGGGAAAATGACTGGAAAACGGTAGCGAGAGAGAAATGGGGTATCAGAGAGAAAGGAAGAATGACAAGGAGAGAAGTAGGGAGAAAAGGGAAGTATCATGGAAGAGAGAGCGGGAGAATATTAGGGAAGAGGAGATACAGGAGGAATCAGGGAGAGAGGGAGAATGAAGGGTAGACTGAGAAAAATTGAAAGGAGGTATCAGGGAGAACAAGGGAGAAGGATGGGGAGAAGGGAAGAGAGGGAAAGGAGATACCAGAGATAAAGAAAGGGAGAATCATGGGAAAAGGACAAAAGAGAGAAAGAATGTAGCAATGAGAGAGAGAGAGAGAGAGAAAAAGACAAGACTAGGGAGGAGAGAAGAAGGAGATAAAGTGGTGTTAGAGGGAGAGTGATGGGAAGAGGGAGAGAAATAAGAGGTATCAGGGTGAGAGAGGGAGAATGACGGGAGAGGAGAAAAATGAGTATAAGAGAAAAATGAAGTAGCAGAGAGAGAAAGCGAAAATGGCGAGGAGAGGGGGAAAGAGAGAAAGGAAGTAGGAGGGAAATAGGGAGAATGACTGGAAAAGGGCAGAGAGAGAAATGGGGTATCAGAGAGGAAGGGAGAATGACAAGGAGAGAAGGAGGTAGAAAAGGGAAGTATCAGGTAGAGAGAGGGAGAATATTAGAGAAGAGGAGATACAGGAGGTATTAGGGAGAGAGAGGGGGAATAAAAGGTAGACTGAGAGAAACAGAAAGGAGGTATTAGTGAGAATGAGGGAGAAGGATGGGGAGAAGGGGAGAGAGGGATAGGAGGTACCAGAGATAAAGAGAGGGAGACTCATGGGAAAAAGACAAAGAAAGAATGTAGCCAGGAGAGAGAGAGAGTAAGAGAGGGAGAGAAGAAGAAAGGAGTAGGGGAGGAGAGAGGAAGGAGATAACGGTGCTAGAGGGAGAATGATGGGGAGAACAAAAGAGATAAGAGGTATCAGAGTGAGAGAGGGAGAATGACGGGAGAGGAGGGAGGAAGAAAAAGGGGGAAAATGATGAGGATAGAAGGAAAGCAGGTAGTAAGGTAGCAGAGAAGGAGAGAGAATGATGGGGAGAGGGTATGAGAAAAATGAAGTAGCAGGGAGAGAGGGAAAATGGTGAGGAGCGGGGGAAAGAGAAAAAGTAAGAAGGAGGGAAATAGGGAGAATGACTGGAAAAGGGAAGAGAGAGAAATGGGGTATCAGACAGGAAGTAAGAATGACAAGGAGAGAAGGAGGGAGAAAAGGGAAGTATCAGGAAGAGAGGGAGAATATTAAGGAGGAGGAGATACAGGATTTATCAGGGAGAGAGAGGGAGAATAAAGGGTGAGAAAAACAGAAAGTAGGTATCAGGGAGAATGAAGGAGAAGGACTGGGAGAAGGGGAGAGAGGGAAATGGGGTACCAGAGATAGAGAGAGGGAGAATCATGGGAAAAAGACAAAAGAGAGAAAGAATATAGCAAGGAGAGAGAGAGAGAAAGACAAGACTAGTGGAGGAGAGAAGGAGATAACAGGGTGTTAAGGGGAGAATGATTGGGAGAGGGTGAGAGATAAGAGGTATCAGGGAGAGAGAGAGGGATAATGACGGGAGAGGAGGGAGGAAGAAAAAGAGGGAAAATGATGAGGCTAGAAGGAAAGCAGGTAGTAGGGAGGGAGAGATAATTATGGGGAGAGGGTATAAGAGAAAAATAAAGTAGCAGGGAGAGAGCAAAAATGGCGAGGAGAGGTGGAAAGAGAGAAAGGAAGTAGGAGGGAAATAGGGAGAATGACTGGGAAAAGGGCAGAGAGAAAAATGGGGTATCAGAGAGGAAGGGAGAATGACAAGGAGTATAAGGGAGAAAAGGGAAGTATCAGGGAGAGAGAGGGAGAATGAAGGGAAGAGGAGATACTGGAGGTATCAGGGAGAGAGAGGGAGAATGAAGGGTAGATGGAGGGAAACAGAAAGGAGTTATCAGGGAGAATGAAGGAGAAGGATGGGGCAAAGGGGGAGAGGGAAAGGAGGTAGCAGAGATAGACAGTAGGAGAATCAGGGGAAAATTTAAAAAGAGAGAATGGATATAGCAAGGAGAGAGAGAGAAAGAAAAGAGTAGGAAAGGAGAGAAGGAGATAACAGGGTGTTAGACGGAGAATGATGGGGAGAGGGAGAGAGATAAGAAGTAACTGGGTGAGAGAGAGAGAATGATGGGAGAGGAGGAAGGAACAAAATAGGGGAAATGATGAGGAGGAAAGAGGATGGCATAGAGGGAGAAAAAATAATTGGGAGAGGGTATAATAGAGAAAAATGAAATAGCATGGAGAGAGGGAGGGAAAATGAAGAGGAGAGGGGAAAAGAGAGAAAGGAAGCAGGAGGAAAAAGGGAGAAGGACTGGAAAAGGGATAGAGAAATTAAGTATCAGAGAGGAAGGGGGAATGATAAGGAAAGAAGGAGGGAGAAAAAGGAAGTATCAGGGAGAGAGAGGGAGAATGAAGGGAAGAGGTGAGAGATACAGGAGGTATCAGGGAGAAAGAGATAGAATGAAGGGAAGATTGAGAGACACATAAAGTAGGTATCAGGGAGAATGAGGGAGAAGGATGGGGAAAAGGGGAGAGAGGGAAAGGAGGTGGAAAAGGTAGATAAGGAGAATAATGGGAAAAGGAAAAATAATGTAGCAAGGAGAGAGAGAGAGAGAGAGAGAGAAAGACAAAACTAGGTGAGTAGAGAAGATGGAGATAACAGGGTGTTAGAGGGAGAAGTATGGGGAGAGAGATAAGAGGTATGAGGGTGAGAGAGGGAGAATGACGGGAGAGGAGGGAGGAAGAAAAAGAGGGAAAATGATGAGGAGAGGGTATAAGAGAAAAGTGAAGTAGCAGGGAAAGAGCAAAAATGACGAGGAGAGGGGTAAAGAGAAAAAAGAAGTAGGAGGGAAATAGGGAGAATGACTGGGAAAAGGGCAGAGAGAGAAATGGGTTATCAGAGAGGAAGTGCAAGAATGATGTAGAGAAGGCGAGAGAGAATAAAGAGAGGGGAAGAGATAGAAAGGAGGTAGCAGGGAGAAAGAAGGAAAATGATTGGAGAGGGGTAGATAGAGAATGGAGGAATCCAGTATAGAGAGGGGGAATGACAGGGAGAGGGAAAAAGAGAGGGGTAGAGAGAGAACAGATGTAGCAGGAAGAAAGAGAGAATGAAGGGAAGAAATGATGATTGGGAAAGGATATAGCAGGGAGAGAGAGGGAGAATGACGGGGAGAAGGGAAGAGAGAGAAAAGAGATAGTACGGAAAGAAAGAATGAAGGAAAGAGGAGAATGATGGGGTGAGGGGAAGAGATATACAGGAGGTAGCAGGGAGAGAGAGGGAGAATGATGGGGAAAAATGTAGAGAGAGAAAGGAGGTACTAGGTACAGAGAGGGAGAATGATGGGGAGAGCAGGAGATAGAGAACTGTGGTAGTTTGACATAGAGGGGAAAATGCAGAGAAGAAAATGAGGAAGAAGAGAGTGGGAGAATGTCCAACAGAAGGGAATAGGTAGCAGAGAGCAAGAGGGAGAATGATGGGGAGAAGGTAAGTGAGAGATAGGAGTTAACAGGGAGAGACAGAGAATGACAGGGAGAGGGGAAGAGAGAGAAGGGAACGGAGTGATGGGATAGAGGGTATAAGAGAAGAACAGTTGGAAAGATAGAGGGCGGCAGAGTGGAGGGAATTGGAGAAAAGAGAAAGTTATAAAGAGAGAGGGAGGAGAAGAAATAAGAGTAGGGCTACATAAGGCTGGTGATGGAGAAGGGGAACAAAGGAGAGTGAGAAGATGAGAGAGAGGGAAAGAAAGGAAAAGTGGGGATGAAAGAGGGGGAAAGGGGATAGAAAGAGGAGGAGGTAGAATGATAGCAGGAGAGATGGGGAGAAAAGGGTGGATGAATTTGAGATGGAGGTATAGAGCAAAGGTGTGGAGGAGAAGAAGCAGAGGAGGATGGAAAAAAGAGGGAGAGATGGGACGAGAACATGAGAAACAGTCAGAGAGTAGAGCAGAGACAGAGTATGGAAGGGAGGAGTTAGTGGCTGAGGAAGAGAGGATAGAGGTGGAGGGTGATAAGTGGGACAGACAGGAGAAGAGAGGGGGAAAAGAGAAGAGGTGTGGGAAACAGGGAAGAGAAAGAGACAGGGATGTAGATGCAGCACCTTTCTTCTTTCTCTTCTCTGCCTTGTGCTCCATCATTTTCATTTTCTGGTTCGAATAATCGCATTGAAATCAGATTAAAGACCAATTACTTTCTCCCACTAAAATATTTCATCTGCAGTGTTCCTCTGTAAATAACAATACCAAAGGCTATGGTAGACATACATGATGCTCCTTGGCTTTAGAGCTATTGTGGGTCACATTCTTTTTATTTCTTATAAGACAAACCCCTTTAATTTAGGGTATTCTGTAAAACCATAACATAATGCTGATTTTATTCAGTATCACTGGCTCAAATGAGAAGTCAGCTAACAGTTCTCAGGCTGATCTAAACAAATACATTTGTCATATAATATTTAAAGGGGTTTTCAGGGATTTTACTACTGATGACCTATCCTCAGGATAGGTCATCAGTATCTGATCAGTGGGAGTCCGACGCCCGGGACCCCAGCCAATCAGCTGTTCGAGAAGGTACCGGTGCTCCCATGAGTGCTGTGGCCTTCTCTTAG
The DNA here is from genome assembly GCA_900303285.1 of Rhinella marina. Classification (NCBI taxonomy): domain Eukaryota; kingdom Metazoa; phylum Chordata; class Amphibia; order Anura; family Bufonidae; genus Rhinella; species Rhinella marina. The sequence continues at coordinate 21,223 of ONZH01002761.1, forward strand.
CTTTTCCTAGGCTAGTGACGTCACGGTTATCGGTCACATGGCCTAGGAGCAGCTCAGCCCCAATCAAGTGAATGGGGCTGAGAATGATGCCAAGCACATGTGCTATACAATGTACGGCGCTGTGCTTGGTAAGCTGTGAGAAGGTAGTGGCGCTCACAGGAGTGCCGGTATTTTCTCAAACAGCTGATCCAGGGTGTCGGACCCCCACTGATCAGATACTGATGACCTATCCTGAGGATAAGTCATCAGTAGTAAAATCCCGGAAAACCCCTTTAATGATAATTACATATGTACTGGTTTTATTATAAGTACAGTACAGACCAAAAGTTTGGACACACCTTCTCATTCAAAGAGTTTTCTGTATTTTCATGACTATGAAAATTGTAGATTCACACTGAAGGCATCAAAACTATGAATTAACACATGTGGAATTATATACTTAACAAAAAAGTGTGAAATAACTGAAAATATGTCCTATATTCTAGGTTCTTCAAAGTAGCCACCTTTTGCTTTGATTACTGTTTTGCACACTTTTGGCATTCTCTTGATGAGCTTCAAGAGGTAGTCACCTGAAATGGTTTTCACTTCACAGGTGTGCCCTGTCAGGTTTAATAAGTGGGATTTCTTGCCTTATAAATGGGGTTGGCACCATGAGTTGTGTTGGGCAGAAGTCAGGTGGATACACAGCTGATAGTCCTACTGAATAGACTGATAGAATTTGTATTATGGCAAGAAAAAAGCAGCTAAGCCATAATTACTTTAAGAAATGAAGGTCAGTCAGTCCGAAAAATTGGGAAAACTTTGAAAGTGTCCCCAAGTGCAGTCGCCAAAACCATCAAGCGCTACAAAGAAACTGGCTCACATAAGGACCGCCCCAGGAAAGGAAGACCAAGAGTCACCTCTGCTGCGGAGGATAAGTTCATCCGAGTCACCAGCCTCAGAAATCGCAGGTTAACAGCAGCTCAGATTAGAGACCAGGTCAATGCCACACAGAGTTCTAGCAGCAGACACATCTCTACAATAACTGTTAAGAGGAGACTGTGTGCAGCAGGCCTTCATGGTAAAATAGCTGCTAGGAAACCACTGCTAAGGACAGGCAACAAGCAGAAGAGACTTGTTTGGGCTAAAGAACACAAGGAATGGACATTAGACCAGTGGAAATCTGTGTTTTGGTCTGATGAGGCCAAATTTGAGATCTTTGGTTCCAACCACCGTGTCTTTGTGCGACGCAGAAAAGGTGAACGGATGGACTCTACATGCCTGGTTCCCACCGTGAAGCATGGAGGAGGAGGTGTGATGGTGTGGGGGTGCTTTGCTGGTGACACTCTTGGGGATTTTTTCAAAATTGAAGGCATACTGAACCAGCATGGCTACTACAGTATCTTGCAGCGGCATGCTATTCCATCCGGTTTGCGTTTAGTTGGACCATCATTTATTTATCAAGAGGACAATGACCCCAAACACACCTCCAGGCTGTGTAAGGGCTATTTGACCAATAAGGAGAGTGATGGAGTGCTACACCAGATGACCTGGCCTCCACAGTCACCAGACCTGAACCCAATCAAGATGGTGAAGACAAAAGGGCCAACAAGTGCTAAGCATCTCTGGGAACTCCTTCAAGACTGTTGGAATACCATTTCAGATGACTACCTCTTGAAGCTCATCAAGAGAATGCCAAGAGTGTGCAAAGCAGTAATCAAAGCAAAAGGTGGCTACTTTGAAGAACCTAGAATATAAGACATATTTTCAGTTGTTTCACACTTTTTTGTTAAGTATATAATTCCACATGTGTTAATTCATAGTTTTGATGCCTTCAGTGTGAATCTACAATTTTCATAGTCATGAAAATACAGAAAACTCTTTGAATGAGAAGGTGTGTCCAAACTTTTGGTCTGTACTGTATATACATGCATACCCAGCAATTCCAACAAGTATCATCAGTAGAATGGCTTCTTATAGGAATGGCAGCAGTATACTCTATGACAGCAGTATATCAGGGAGTTGATGGTTCATCTCTCGAAAGTCCAAAATTCTTCCCTAATTACTTTAAAATGACCCTAATGGTAAATTATATCATTTTGGTTGCCACAAGGATAACAGTCAAAGTGAACTACCTCTATTTTAGTTCCATGATTTATTATATTATGGAATCAGCACATAATTTTAGTTTCCTCCATTACATATGTATAAAGTGTTTAACTATCATTTTTACCATGTGATATACAATACCAAATGCTTCAATACAAGTTCTGGTCACTATTATGAGCAGAATATACATGTTCATAAAATATTTGGCTCTAGTGTAAAGTAATCAGCATTATATACCAATGTACTGGACAAACTTTGGATATACTGTACCTGCCCTGACATATACCCCATATGTCTGTGAAATAAGTATGGCAGAGGCGTAGCTAGCAGGGGTGCAAAGTCAAATGGCATGGCGGGGCCTACCAGGGTTGGAATGGCCTGGCAAGCACTGAGGACGCCGATATAGTTCAAGTCTGTGGTAGAGCAGGTAGCCAGAGTCCCTCCATTCCACGCCCTCAAAATGCTCTAAACATAATGCCCCTGAATCACAAACAACCCAGAATTAAAGTGGCTGTCCAGTAGTTAAAAATAAAATATGGCAGCAGCATGTGGAAAAAAACACCATTCGGAGTTGTTACGTCTCCGTCACTCTAGTATGAGTGCTTTGAGCATGTGAGGTGTGGGACTTTCTAGCATCATTGCTGCGGATATAATGACAGGGATATAATGGGCAAGTGTGCACATCTATCACAGTGTTGGTGATATGCACACTGATGTGCAGGTGTATGGCATGTGACCACTGCAGCCAATCATTATCATCAGCACTAAAACACTGATGATTGGCTGTAGGAATAACATGACGGCTCTGTCTGTCCTAGTGAATGCTACAGAGCTGTCCCATAGAAGTGAATGGGGATGCCATACTTGTAATTACACAGCTCATCGCTGCAATTGCTGTTACAAGCAGGTAAACAGATCAGAGAAGGCAGCCCTCCTATGAGCTGATCCGCGGGGTGCCTGGAGTCGAACACCCACAGGATATTGATGACTTATCCTGAGGATAGGTCATCAATAGTAAAAAGCTGACAACCCCTTTATTCATGACATAACATGCAAATCATCAGAACCGGTTAAAAACACATATGTATCCATTAGGATCAAACTACATCATGCAACATCATCTTAGAGACAGATATCTTTTGTCCAACTTTAGTATCCAAAATGCCTCCCGTGACAGCAGCTATTTCTTCCAGTCCCCAACCCGTAAGGGACATTTAACCCGTTCTAGACCAAAGATTCTAAAATGTTCAGTAGAGCTATCATGTAAGTCAATGAAGTGCTTGGCAGCTCCAGATGTGTTGTTAATGTAAGATAAATGTTCAGATATGTTTATTGACTTTTCTAGTAGTATAATCTACGTAATTTGACACAAAATTGTTTTTGGCTACACAGCCACATATTCTACCAATAATCTTAGCTAATGTATCATTCTTCTAATGTCCTTAAACTATTCACTGAAAGATGTGGAGAATGTCACCAATTCTTTTTGCACATCCATCCATCACCAAACAGGAGAAAGTCTCAAGTCTTACAGTGAATTTTATATAGGGCATCATATTTGGGGGTACTATCTCTCCTTGGGGAGAGAGCGCCTTAACCCTTTCAGTACCGGAGGTTTTTTCGGTTCTGCATTTTCGTTTTGCGCTCCCTGCCTTCAAACAGCCATAACTCTTTTATTTTTCTGTTCACATAGCTGTATGAGGGCTTGTTTTTTGCGGGACAAGTTGTACTTTCCAACGCCACCATTTAATATTGCATATGGCGTGGTGGGAAGCGGGAAAAAAATTCCAAATCGGGTGAAATTGCAACAAATTCCGCTACAGTTCTACGGGTTTCTTATTTACAGCGTTCGATGTTCATTAAAACTGACCAGTTACTTTCATTCTACTGGTCAGTACGAATCCGGCAATACCTAATATGTATAGTTTTTCCTGCGTTTTGATAGTAATAAAATAATTAGAAAGTTGCCCTTTTTTTTTTCCTTGTCATATCTTGACCCCTATAACTTTTTGGTATTTATGTGTATGGAGCTGTATGGGGGCTCATTTTTTGCGGGGCGATCTGAAGTTTTTAATGATACCATTCTGGGGTGTGTATGACTTTTTGATCACTTTTTATTTAATTTTTTTTAGAAAAAAAAAGCGACAAAAAACGGCGAATTGCGATTTGGACGCTTTTTTCCGCCACACAATTCGCCGTATTGGAATTTTTTTTTATATTTTAAAAGTATGGGCGTTTTCGGTCACGGTGATACCCATGATGTCTATATTTATTGTTATTTAGGTATTTATTTTTTACTTATACGGAAAGGGGGGTGATTTGAACTTATATATTTTTTATATATTTTTTTAACATTTTTTTTAAATTTTTTTGTGCTTATTTTAAAGCTCAATATGAGCTGATATATTGTGTTTTTTTTTTCTTTATGAGCAATCAGGGATTTACTAGCTTGAGATAAATCCAAGAATTGCTCATTTCTTATCCTGGCCTGCCATCTAGTGGCCAGAATAAGAATTGCACTTTGAAAGATGTAAACCTCATCAGCGAGGTTTACAGCTTTCAGATCGTGTACAGACACCCCGATTGGCCACATGGGGTGTCTGTACACCACCCGGAAGCGTACACTTCCGGGTAAAGACGCAACTAGATGCCGTAATCACGGCATCTAAAGGCCCAGCGAGACGCCGGCGATCGCACTTGCACTTGCGAGCGGGCGCCATGTGCCCGCATCGCCCCAGCGCCGTACATGTACGGCGCTGGTACTGTAAGGGTTAATCTGTGTGAGGAGACATATAGGCCATCCTCTGAAATTCTGGGAAGAAAGGAATGCAGATGATTGTTAAGAGTTCATTTGCATCCATTTCTTCTCAGAATTCCAGAGGAGCATGGGGGGCCTATAAGTCTCTCTCTCCCCAAGGAGAAATAGTACCCCCAAATCCTGACTTACACCTCTCAACCAGTTAAGCCAGTACTCTCTGCTCTGCACTGATGAGTGATGAGGGGCAATTACCCCAAAACAGCTATATGCAGATGAGGTGCTGGCTTATTTAATATTCAAGTCATGCTTCAAGGCCTATTTAAAGGGTTGAACATTGACATATAGGATAGCTGCCTTACATCTGTTGGCATTTGAGGCACAGCTTGTTTGCATTCATTTCTATTGTGGATGGTTTTTCTTTTACAGCCCCTGTCCTGTAACCTCTGACTAATAATATCACACTGTGCATCAAATAAAGTACCATTAGAGCATGTCCTTTTAGTTCAGACAAACTCTCCATACGGTCTAGCTTCAAAGGTATGGACTGTATAGCAGCCAGTTACATGAAGAATACTATTACCGCCAGATGTTTTATGATAAATAGCGCATTAAATTCTTTCCAAAGGATCCCCTCGTAAATCCAGATCGAGAAAACAAGTCTGATTTGAAGGAGCAGAAGCTGTAAATCTCAAATAAGTTCATTGTTATTAATATAATTGCTGAAGTTCGGACCCTAAGCATCCTAGTCCAACCCTGTCAGTGAGATACACGTATGCTGCCTTTTGTGTGTATAGACTGACACTTACCTGCAGATGCTGAGAAAATATAGGCGAAGAGGTGTCTTTTAGGAATAAATGGACCAGTGAGGACATAAAGTCCTCCTTGGATGATAAGTCAGGAATAAATGCAATCGGTACCAGTCCTGATTGTGGCGGTTGATCTCTGTAGTCATAGCAACCATTGTGCAATGACATATATATGTGGGTGTGTCTAGCTATGCTAATTAGCTCTAGATCAACTGTCATTTTTTAAACAAAAGCATCATTTTACTCCAGTAGGGGAATGATGTGACTGGGAATAGGCTAGTTTCATGTATCTGTCTGATCCGGCAGGCTGTTCACCGTATCTGGCACTAGTCAGTCATTCAGTGACATTCAAGAGTCAAATCCTAAATCTGTAATCCAAGCCAATGAAGATTGGCTATTGACAAAGCACCAGCACCAAGAAAGTCCAGGTCATAAAATTAGAAAAGTGTTGAAGACACTGACACAGTCTAGGTTTATTATCAGTGGTTTGCCATGAAAGTTTTAGCACAGTGTATAGAAATAAATGATAAATTCAGCTCTGCTACATCTCTAACTCTATGTTACATAATATGTAGAACAATTAAAAGTTTATTTTTTCTGGCTTATCTGCCCATCAATCTTTCCACACATGCCCCTTGGATAGTGGATTAAATTAGTCTCTCCAAAGGATCCCCCCACAAATCCAGATCCAGAAAACAAGTCTGATTTGTAAGAGCAGAAGCTGTAAATCCCAAATAAATTCATTGTTATTAATATAATTGATGAAGTTCATTTTGGCCGCCTCACAACCCCTCCAGATGATCAAAATGTTGTCAATGAAGCGACCATACCATTCACTTGAATGGAGCAGGTAATTACACTATGCTGCTGCAAACAACACGATGCGTAGTGTAATGAAGAGGAAGCAGTGCTCGCATGGAGCGCTTCCTCCTCTACTAACAGCGGGGGTGCTAAGTGTCAGCCCCCTCGGTCGATCCAATATTGATGGCCGATCCTGAGGAGAGGTCATCAATTTAAAGAGGCAGCACAACCTCTTTAAACACATATTTGGATGGATATTACTTTCACCACTACCAAACATACAGGAGTATACAACACCATATACCTCTTACCAGGGGCGGACACAGACAGCAGAGGGAAAGATTGTGCCTGGGCCCCCCCACGCCAAATTTTCAACTTAACCTATTCTCTCCTAACATTACATACAGCAATACAAAAAATAGGGTAAGGCTACTTTCACACCTGAAGCACTATGATCCGGCTGGACACAAACCACCGCATGCAGCAGTCTGTGTCCCGCTGATTCTCAGCATTTTTGTCAGATTGTGGCCGGATCTCTGCCGGACCTCATTATAGTTAATGGGACCAGCAGGCATTCTGCATCCAGCAGTGCCAGAGCCGGTGAATTCCAGCAGGCTGTTCTCTGCTAGAACAGCCTGCCAGAATCACTAACGCAGATGTGAAGGTAGCCTAATACAGCACCACATACCTCTTACATCCAGTGATGTTGTCTTCTTAGATGTAGACGTTCTCTGTCCTCATCTTCTCCTTTCAGACCGACCGCCATGATGATTTCTTTCAACCATCTCTTCTCTCTGCAGGGTATCACAGACAGACATCTTAGTTTCCTACTTTTCCATCATCCTCTCACCTTCTGAACACACCATCCTGCCACCTCTAATACTGAGATGCTGTGCTCCCCAGTACTATACTGCAGAAACAGTCCCCCTGAAAATACTAGTACCACACAGATAGCGCCCCCTTCAATAATTATTGGCACAGAGTGCCTTAAAAAATAACTGCACCCAGGAAACATTGTACCTGACACTAATAGTGTAAACATAATGTTCCCCAAAAATAATGATACAACAAACGCCCTGTTGTGTGGCAGTAAAAAATACCTCTTCTTAGTGCCCCCGGTGGAGCCAATGTGCCCTCATAATGTGTGCCAATGCCCCTATTGCATGCCCAAAAAATCCTCTTAGTGCCCCCAATTAAGTTAAGGTCCCCATAGCACCCCATAATTTGTACCAGTAAAGAATACTCTTTATAAAGTGCCTCCATAGTGCTCCTCCCCGTCCCATGATGCCTGACATAATGTGCCAGTATAAAATGCCCCTATAGAGTGCCACAAGTAGATGCCCCAATAATGCTCCTCTCCCCCCTTCCCCATAGTGCCCCCATAATGTGTGCCAGTATAAAATGCCCCTATATAAACCATCCAGTAGATGCCCTCATAGTGCTCCTTTCCCTCCATGTGTGCCAGTATATAATGCCCCCTTGTAGATGCCCCCATATTGCCAGCATATAATGCCCCCTCCTAGATGTCCCCATAGTGTTCCCTCCATCTGTGCCAGTATATAATGCCCTCTTGTACATGCCCCCATAGTGCCAGTATATAATGCCCCCTTTCTAGATGCCCCCATAGTGCTCCCTCCATCTGTGCCAGTATATAATGCCCCCTTGTAGATGCCCCCATAGTGCCAGTATATAATGCTCCCTTGTAGATGCCCCCATAGTGCTCCCTCCATCTGTGCCAGTATATAATGCCCCCTTGTAGATGCCCCCATAGTGCCAGTATATAATGCTCCCTTGTAGATGCCCCCATAGTGCCAGTATATAATGCCCCCTTTCTAGATGCCCCCATAGTGCTCCCTCCATCTGTGCCAGTATATAATGCCCCCTTGTAGATGCCCCCATAGTGCCAGTATATAATGCTCCCTTGTAGATGCCCCCATAGTGCCAGTATATAATGCTCCCTTGTAGATGCCCCCATAGTGCTCCCTCCATCTGTGCCAGTATATAATGCCCCCTTGTAGATGCCCCCATAGTGCTCCCTCCATCTCTGCAAGTATTTAATGCCACCTTATAGATGCCCCCATAGTGCTCCCATACCTCCCAACTTTTAAAAATTGCAAAGAGGGACAATGTGTGCCCCGCGCATCACGGCAGTTTTTTTCATACTAGGCCACTCCTCTAAGTCCACCCAAAGCATAATTACTGGTGCTCCTGCGGCAATTTTTTTCTTGCGTTTCAATGTCCATATAAATATTAGCACATGATCATCAGATTATAGATATTTTAAGGTACAAATTGCACCAAATAATGAAGTTCTGGTCTAATATACAGGTAAAAACCATATAAATACTTTAGTAAGAAGCAATTTAGTACATTTATTAATGCACATTTATGCATTAATTCCCCAGGTCAAAAAGAGGGATATTTAAGAATCAAAGAGGGACAGAGGGACTTGGGTCAAAAAGAGGGACTGTCCCTCCAAAAGAGGGACACTTGGGAGGTATGGTGCTCCTCTCCCCTGTGTGTGCCAGTATAATGCCCCCTAATAGATAAAAATGCCCCCTCCATACTGGGCAAAAGCGTAACGTTAATAAAAAAAAAATAAACACTTATACTTACCTCCATGAGCCTGTCAGCGATGCGATGCAGGCCTCTTCCGGCCTGTGTCCCGCGCTGTTCGGCTCAGGCGGCGTGATGATGTAATCGCGCCGACTGAGCCAGCCTCTTATAGGCTGCAGGCACTAGGCCTGCAGCCTATCAGAGGAGCAGGTAAGGGAAACGCCTCTCCCCTGCCCTGCAATCCTCTGTATCGCTGTCATGAGGACGGCGATACAGATTAATATGGAGATGAGCGCTTCCACAATGGAAGCGCTCATCTCCTACTGCCGCCGGACCTCACACGGGCCCCCCTGCCGCACTGGGCCCCTGTGCAGCCGAACCGGCTGCACAGGTGTATGTCCGCCCCTGCCTCTTACATGCAGTGACGTCTCCTCTGATGTACATGTTCTCTTTCCTCATCTTCTCTGTTCTCTGTTCTCATTATGAGTTCTTTCAACCACATCTTCTCTCTGCAGAGTTTGCACAAAGACATCTTAAGTTCCTCACTTTTCTATCATCCTCATCCTGGTGCCACCACAGTGTTATTCTGCTGCTGCCCTCAGTATTGTGCCGATTGTGTTCCCCAACGCCCTCCAATACTATACTATACAAATAATAGTGCTATAGACCACCTGTAGTAACAGTGCTCCCTAAAGTCCCACTAAGGCCTCTTTCACACGAGCGTCACGGATTAGGTCCGAATGCGTTCAGGGTGCGTTCAGGAAAACTCACACCATTTTGCAAGCACGTTCAGTCAGTTTTGTCTGCGATTGCGTTCAGTTGTTCAGTTTTTTCCGCGCGGGTGCAATGCGTTTTGATGCGTTTTTCACGCGCGTGATAAAATTGAAGGTTTACAAACAACATCTCTTAGCAACCATCAGTGAAAAACGCATTGCATCCGCACTTGCTTGTGGATGCAATGCGTTTTTCACACAGCCCCATTTACTTCTATGGGGCCAGGGCTGTGTGAAAAACGCAGAATACAGAACATGCTGCAATTTTCACGCAATCAGAAGTGATGCGTGAAAAAAAACGCTCATGTACACAGACCCATTGAAATGAATGGGTCAGGATTCAGTGTGGGTGCTATGCATTCACGTCACGCATCGCACCCACACGGAAAACTCGCTCGTGTGAAAGGGGCCTAAGGCCTCTTTCACACGAGCGTCATGGATTAGGTCAGGATTCGTTCAGGGTGCGTTCAGGAAAACTCGCACCATTTTGCAAGCAAGTTCAGTCAGTTTTGTCTGTGATTGCGTTCAGTTGTTCAGTTTTTTCCGCGCAGGTGCGATGCGTTTTGATGCTTTTTTCACGCGCGTGATAAAAAATTGAAGGTTTACAAACAACATCTCTTAGCAACCATCAGTGAAAAACGCATTGCACCTGCACTTGCTTTAGGATGCAATGCGTTTTTCACTAAAGCCCCATTCACTTCTATGGAGCCAGGGCTGCGTGAAAAACGCAGAATATAGAACATGCTGCGATTTTCACGCAACGGCGAACTGCTGCGTGAAAAACATCGCTCATGTGAAAAGCCCCATTGAAATGAATGGGTCAGGATTCAGTGCGGGTGCAATGCGTTCGCATCACGCATTGCACCCGCGCGGAAACATCGCCCGTGTGAAAGGGGCCTAGTACTAATAATTCTCTCCCAAATTTCACTCATTACTAATAGTGGCCCAATAGTGATAATACTCCATGAAAGTAGCCTTTGTAGCTACTTTCATACTGCACCAAATAATAACACTCCCCAATAGTAAGCCCCATAGTAATAATAATGCCCCATAATAGAAATAATTTTCTTCATAGTGCTTCCAATAGGAAGAAACCCCCCCCCCCATACTAACAGTGATAAAGCCCCCCATAGTGACCCAGCAGTAAAATTACCCTGAAAGTGCCCCAGTAGTAAGGACAAATACAAGAGAAGATAAAGACCCGGCATGGGATGATGTCATCCTGAACACTCAGGTGTGATTACACCATCATGCGGCATGCTGCCTGTGCCTCAAAGAGGTTTTCAGCCTATATCATGCACAGCAGCCGTGGCATGGAGCCATAGTATTCACGTTCCATGCTGTGAATACTGAAGATAATTCACAGACAATGAGGGAGATTTATCATAACTGGTGTAAAGTAGAACTGGCTTAGTTGCCCATAGCAACCAATCAGATTCCACCTTTCATTTTCCAAAGGAGCTGTCAAAAATGTAAGATGGAATCTGATTGGTTGCTATGGGCAACTAAGCCACTTTTCCTTTACACCAGTTATGATAAATGTCCCTCAATATCTTTTTCTGCCGGACACTATGGACAGCAGAAAAAATACCCCGTTTTTGTGGACGACTATGGACAGTTGGCAACTATGCATTATAGTGGTCCAGGCCACTGATTTCAACCAGAGATGTCCACTGTAATCACTTATATGTTCTGGAGAATGCCTTTGTAAAACTAATATCTACCGCTGTATGGTCACTGCTTGGTGGTAATAGTGGTGTAGTTTTTTTAAATTAGCATGAAAAGTGATTTCTACCTGGTATGATTTTGAAGTAGTATGTTAATATTATTTAGTCATTAGACAGTGGTATTGGTAGTGGTCATGGTGTGGTGTTACCTGGGTCGGGGGCTCAATCAGGTGAGGGATGTGCTTTTGGCCCACCTATGGCTCTAGTGTACAGTATTCAGTATTATATAACACTGCACTGGACACATCTTGGATGTACCTGCCCTAACATATTATATACCTCAGATGTCAGTGAGTAGGCTCTGACTGGCCCACAGGGGAACAGGTGAATCCCCCAGAGGGCCCCTCTCCTACCCCCTACACATATGACACATAACACAGTAGACTGACTGCACTACATATAGACAGGCAGCATACAGCACATTAACCAACCTATGTCATAGTTGTGAACTTCCTTGAATTTGGCAGGACTGTACCTGATTTTCAAAGACCGTCCCAGCAAATGTGTGCTGTCCTGGGCCAAAAATGGGTGGGGCCAACTCAAACCCTGTCCATAAGTGGGTATTCCAAGGCAGGATCTGGGTGTTCCCGGGGGCGTGGTTTAGTTGTCCCGATTTTACCTTCTGAAAGACTGGTAAGTGTATGCTATATTCATATAAAAAACTGGTTGGATTATTTAACAAATACCCAGTTTATTATTATTGATGCACTGGATGGCGGAGATGACTTCTAGCTACAGAGACAGGCCAGACGGTATACTCTTTTCGTCTTTCTCTAAGTCGCTGCAGAGACCCCTATAATCAAATAAATGCTGGCCCCCTGAATGGATTTACCTGGTGGATTCTAAGCACCCCAGTCCAACCCTGTCAGTGAGATACACGTATGCTGCCTGTTGTGTGTATAGACTGGCACTTACCTGCAGATACTGAGAAAATATAGGCGAAGAGGCGTCTTTTAGGAATAAATGGATCAGTCAGAACACAAAGTCCTCCTTGGATGATAAGTCAGGAATAAATCCAATCAGTACCAGTCCTGATTGTGGTGGTTGATCTCTGTAGTCATAGCAACCATTGTGCAATGACATCTATGTGGGTGTGGCTAGATATGCTAATCAGCCCTAGATCAACTGTCACTTTTTAAACTAAAGCATCATTTTACTCCAGTAGGGGAATGATGTGCAAAAACTGGGGATAGGCTAGTTTCACGTATCTGGATCCAGCAGGCTGTTCCAGGCGAGGAATAGATTGCTGGAGTTCACCGTATCTGGCACTAGACAGTCATTCAGTGACATACAAGAGTCAAATCCTAAATCTGTAATCCAAGACAATGAGGTTTGGCTATTTACCAAGCACCAGCACCAAGAAAGTCCAGGTCATAAAATTAGAAAAGTGTTCTGACACTGACACAGTCTAGGTTTATTATCAGTGGTTTCCCATGAAGGTTTTAGCACAGTGTGTAGAAATAAATGATAAATTCAGCTCTGCTACATCTCTAACTCTATGTTACATAATATGTAGAACAATTAAAAGTTTATTTTTTCTGGCTTATCTGCCCATCACTTTTTCCACACATGCCCCTTGGATAGTGGATTAAATTAGTCTCTCCAAAGGATCCCCACAAATCCAGATCCAGAAAACAAGTCTGATTTGTAAGAGCAGAAGCTGTAAATCTCAAATAAATTCTTGGTTATTAATATAATTGATGAAGTTTCGTTTTGGCCGTCTCACAACCCCTCCAGATGATCAAAATGTCGTCAATGAAGTGACCATACCATTTATTTGAATGGAGCAGGTAATTACACTATGCTGCTGCAAACAACACGATGCGTAGTGTAATGAAGAGGAAGCAGTGCTCACATGGAGTACCACCTCCTCTGTGACAGCTGTGTCAGCCTCCTGGTCAATCCAATATTGATGACCTATCCTGAGGAGAGGTCATCAATTTAAAGAGGCAACACTTGCCCTTTAAAGACATATTTGGATGGACGTTACATTCACCACTACCAAACATACAGGAGTATACAACACCATATACCTCTTACATGCAGTGGTCTCCTCTGATGTAAATGTTCTCTTTCCTCATCTTCTCTATTCTCAGACCATCATTACGAGTTCTTTCAACCACATCTTAAGTTCCTCAGTTTTCTATCATCCTCATCCTGGTGCCATTGTGTCATTTTGCTGCCACACTCAACCCTCGTTCCCTATTGTCCCCACATACTATACCATAAAAATCATCCCTGTGTAGTAACAATGCTGCCCAAAGTCCCAGTAATGATAATAATTATCTCCCAGAGTGCCCTCATTAGTAATAGTGACCAGCACGGATATGCTCCACAAAAGTAGCCTTGTTAGCAGTAGTGTCCTCCATATTGTACCAAATAATGACAACACCCCCCAAGGGTATCCCCGGTAGTAGTAATAATGCCCCATAATAGAAATAATTAGTGTAATAAAGCCCTCCCCCATAGTAACAGTGATAAAGTCACCCCATCCCATAGTGAACCAGCAGTAAAATTGCCCTCAAAGACCCCCAGTATTGATAAAGCCCCCCATAGTTCTCTTTGTGGTAATAAAACCCACATTGTGCCCCCAGAAGTAATAATGTCCCTCTATAGTCAGTGCTCCAGACTAAAAAAATACCTAGGAGCCATTGGCTCCTGAACTGAAAAATTTAGGAGACAAATTAAATTTTTAGTCGCCAAATTTAAATACATATAATTATAATTTAAAAAAAAAAAAGACTTGGAGGAGCAGATGGAAAGTCTGGCCCATAACAGAACAGTCCTATCCTATTTTTTGGAGGGACAAGGTGACTAAAAAATGGCGAGTTGTGCGGTTTTTATTTATTTTTTTCTGTTACGTGTTCACCACATAGGAGATTTTTTAAATATTTTAATAGTTTGGACTTTTCGGACGTGGCATGTAAAATGTTTATTTATTGTTAATATATTTTATATGTAAAATTGGCAAACGGGGTGATTAAGGGGCCGTTCAGACGGCCATAGTATTGCACATCCGCTCCACAATACCATAGATGCCGTCCGGCATGTGTTGCACAATTTGTGGAACACGTGGCTGGGTGCCCCGTTCAAAATGCCTATACTTGTCTGCTGTTGCAGGGGCTAGAACCTGGGATCTTTTAATCCCTTGCTCTATTCACCCTAATAGAGATCTACGCCACCAATGGGAGAGGGGAGAGGGAGGATGCACTGTGCCACCAATGAAGTTAACTATGTTTAATAAAAGTACAGGAGCGGGTGCCGGTGCGGGATCACATAGCCAGCACCCAACCTGTATTATAGGGAGCTGCAGTCAGCGGTAGTTAACCCCTCAGGTGCCGCACCTGAGGGGTTAACTGCGGCATATGGGAGCTCCCTATAATACAGGTCGGGTGCCGGCTATGTGATCCCGCACCGGCACCCGCTCCTGTACTTTTATTAAACATAGTTAACTTCATTGGTGGCACAGTGCATCCTCCCTCTCCCCTCTCCCATTGGTGGCAGTGCTGCTGAGGGAACATGGTGTGCACTGACAGCAGCGCGCACCATGTTCTCCGATACTAGGCTGCGCAGTAGTGCAGCCTAGTATCGTTAAATGCCGGATCTAGGCGCAAATGGCGACAAGACTAAAAAGTCTTGTCGCCATTTGCAAATTCTGAGTCGCATTGACGACCATTTTGGTCGCCATCTGGAGCCCTGTTTAGTGCCACCATGTAGTACCCACAGTAGTTATAATACTGCTCTATAATGCCCTCAGCAGCTTAAACGGTCCTTGATAGTACCCCCAGCAGCCTAAACGGTCCCCTACAGTGTCCCTGGTAGTTTAATGGCCCAATATAGTGTCCCCAGTAGTTTAAATGGTTCCCTATAGTGCCCCCAGTAGTTTAAATGGTCCCCTATGGTGCCCTAATAGTTTCAATAGTCTCATATAATGCCCCAGTAGTTATAATGCTCCCATATAGTACCCCCAATAATTATAATGCACTATAGTGTACCCAGCAGCTTAAATGGTCCTCGATAGTGCCCCCAGAAGCTTAAGCAGTCCCCTATAGTTAACCCTGCAACTTTAACAGTCCCCTACAGTGCCCCTAGTAGTTTAAATGGCTCCCTATAGTGGCCCCAGTAGTTTAGGCTACTTGCACACTTGCGTTTGCTCTCACAAACTGATCCGTCAAGACAATACAACCTTCTGCATCCGTTCTGAACGGATTTTACATAGCAAAGACGGATCAGTCTTGAACTCCATTGAAAGTCAATGGAGGACGGATCCGTTTTCTATTGTGTCAGACAAAACGGATCCGTTTGCATCAGTTTCTTCATGCGGACACCAAAACGCAGCAAGCAGCGTTTTAGTGTCCGTCTCCAAAATCGGAATGGAGACTGAACTGAAGCAAACTGAAGCAAAACTGATGCATTCTGAACGGATCCTTTTCCATTCAGAATGCATTAGGACAAAACTGATCAGTTCAGGACCGTTTGTGAGAGCCTGTGACTGATCTCACAAACGGATCCTTACAACGCAAGTGTGAAAGTAGCCTTAAATGGTCCCCTATGGTGCCTCCAGTAGTTTCAATAGTCCCCTATAGTGCCCCCAGTTGTTAAAATGGTACCCTATGGTGCCCCCAGTAGTTTAAATGATTCCCTATAGTGCCCCCAGTAGTTTAAATGGTCCCCTATGGTGGCCCTGGTAGTTTAAATGGTTCCCTATGGTGCCCTCAGTAGTTTCAATAGTGCCCTATGGTACCCCCAGTAGTGTAAATAGTGCTCCCATTGTGTGTAGCTCTGTGTTGGAAAGAAAAAAAATGAAATACTCACCTGATTCCTACTCCATGCTCAGTGATGTAGGCTGCACACCTCTTCCAGGCCAGTCTGCCGCCTGAGATTGCTCTGTCCAAACAGAGGCGACGGCACAAGATGATGTCATCTCGAACACGCAGATGTGACTATGCCAAAATAGAGCTAACTCAGGCTGCAGGCTGGCCTGGAAAAGTCATGTGGCCTACATCATGCACAGCAGCTGTGGTAAGAAGCCACTGCACATGCCATGATAGTTCATGGACAGGATTTATTTTCTGCCGGATGCTACTGGCTGCAGAAAAACATACCCCTTTTTTGCGGACTGTCCGTAAATCTACTGATGGTTGGCAACCCTGCATCATGGTGGTCCTGATCAGATAGAAAAGATGGGAAAAGCGAATGATTTAAATCAGAAATATCCACTGTAATCACTTATATGCCTGTGTATATCTACCACCATATGGTCACTGCTTGGTGGTAATGCTGCTGTGTTTTTTTAAGTAGCATGATAAGTGATTTTTACGTGGTATGATTTTTAAGTAGTATGATCATAGTATTCAGTCAGTAGACAGTGGTATTGGTAGTGGTCATGGTGTGGTGTCAGCTGGGTCGGGGTTTCACTCAGGTGACAGATGTGCTTTGGGTCCACCTCTAGTGTAGAGTATTCAAGATTATATAACAGTGTACCGCACACGTCTTGGATGTACCTGCCCTGACATATTTTATACCCCAGATGTCAATGAGATACATGTATGCCGCATGCTGTGTGTACAGACTGGCTCTTACCTGCAGATGCTGAGAAAATATAAGCAAAGAGGCATCTTCTAGGAATAAATGGACCAGTGAGGACACAAAGTCCTCCTTGGATGATCAGTCAGGAATAAGTGCAGTCGGTACCTGTCTTGATTGTGGTGGTTGATCTCTGTAGTCATAGCAACCATTGTAAATGATAACATTCAGTGCATGCTTTATGACATCTATGAGTCACATGACTTAACTGTGGCCAATCAGAGTCCATGTCACAAATTCAAACCTTAACATATACAGCAGAGTTTTATTAATATGGCTTTGTGAGATTAGTGAATAGCTTTCAAATGCAGGGCGTAGTGAAGGGAGGGCAGTCGGGGCACATGCCCCAGGAGCAGAGGCTGGAGGGGCACACCTGCCAAGTGGTTCATTTCCATAGTGAAGCAGGGAGCCGTACACACCCTGCTTCACCATTCCGCTGGTCCTCAGCGCTCCCCAGCAGCCGCACATTGCGCTGCTAGCTGTATGGGAGGAGCTGTAAAAGCCCGGGAACCAGTCTCTCTGATATGGGGGTTTGAGTATCTGATAAGGGGGTCTGATCTGAGGTCTGATAGGGGGGGTCTAAGGATCTCATATGGGGGTCTGGTCTCAGAATCAGATATGGGGATCTGAGGATCTGATAAAGAAGTCTGAAGGTCTCATATGGGAGTGTGAGGATCTCATATGGGGGTCTGATCTGAGTTCTAATGTGGGGGTTGGAGAATCTGATAATAGGGTCTGAGAATCTCGTATGGGGGGTCTGCTCTAAGGTCTGATATGGGGGTCTGATGATCTGACAAGGGGGTCTGATATGGGGGTCTAATCTGAGGGTCTGAAGATCTGGTAAGGGGGTCTAAGGATCTCATATACAGGTCTGAGGATCTCATATGGGAGTCTGATAATCTGATAAGGGGATCTGATCTGAGGGTCTGAGGATCTGATATGGGGGTTGGAGGATCTGATAAGGGGGTCTGATTTGAGGTCACATTTGGGGGTCTGATCTGAGAATCTGATATGGGGTCTGATATGCAGGTCTGAAGGGGGCCTGATATGAGGTCTGATATGGGGGTCTAACATGGAGGTCTGGTAGGCTCTCGTGAGGTTTGAAAGGGAACACATCTGGGCATAGATAATGTGAAGGGGGCACATCTGGGCATAATTACTGCAAAGGGCGCATAATGTGGGCATAACTACTGTGAGGGGCACAATGTGGGCATAACTACTGTGAAGGGGGCACATCTGGGTATAATTACTGGGAAGGGCGTACAATGTAGGCATAACTACTGTCAGGGGCACAGTGTGGGCATAACTACTGTGAAGGGGCACATCTCGGCATAGGTACTGTGAGCAGGGGCGTAGCTAAAGGCTCATGGGCCCTGGGGCAAGAGTTCAGCTTGGGCCCCCCTCCCCTTAGTGCTCTGTGTGTCTTCTTATGCAGCACAAGGGTCTTTGGGCCCCCTCAGACTCCTGGGCCCGGTAGCGACTGCTACCTCTGCACCCCCTATAGCTACGCCCCTGACTGTGAGGGGCACAATGTGGATATTACTACTGTGAAGGTGACACAATGTGGGCATTACTACTGTGAAGGGCACAATGTGGGCAAAACTACTGTGAAGGGGGCACATGTGGGCATAACTACTGTATGCTGGGACAAAGGAGGAATAATTACTACATGGGGGCATTAACGGGACTGGATATAGTTAGTTTGGCCTAGCATGAGTGCCACACGTATAATTGTCCGTCTTTGTATTTTTCAAAAGTGGGCATTACTACTGTGAGGGGCACAATGTGTGCATTGTTATTGTGAAGCAGTCACATGGGGGCATAAATACTGTGAAGGGGGCACATCTGGGCATAGTAACTGTGAAGAGGGCACATCTGGGCATAGTAACTATGAAGGGGGCACATCTGGGCTGTCTAGAGAAATAAAACATCTTGAAAAATTTCGATGTACTCTGCATGCAGGCTATCAAGAGACCCTGCTAGCTTCTGGGGCTCAGCCCAGGGTCTTCACTTGCTGCAGTTATTCGGTACGAATTGACTTTTCTTGACCCCGTGAACAGTTTAGAATTGGTATACAGGCATTTCTGCTGAAACACTGCCCCCTGCTGAGGTTCTAGAAGATTGCACCTTAGAAGCTCATCCCTGTAGAGTGCACAGAGTATACAGAAGAGCACCACACACACAGGGAAAGCAGCTGCTCACACTGCCATTTCCAGCGACACCGTGTACGTGACTTGTCTCCTAATCCGCGTCACATGACTCCGAATCCTAACTAGTACAGTTTCCTTTCCTTCAGTCACACCCAAGTCAACTAGTGGGCGGGGCTGAGGTGACGAACACGTGACAGCACGGGGCTTTCCGGAGAGGTTGTAGCGGTACTGTAGGTAAGTGGCCACTACTGCTCATCTGCAGAATGGGGCTCCACTGCTGGCTGCAGCTGCTTACACTTTACGTCTGTGCGGAACCGCAGTGCCGCCTGTGCTCTGCCTGCTCCCCAGCTAGATGTATGGTGTAATTCTGTATATTACTGTACGCTTTGTATTAAACATAGCTTTGCAGTTGTGAGCCCTTTCGTCCCCCCTCCGTGCATGCAGTGACTCATATTCTGTGCCCTTCTTAATAAGTTCTAGGGCTCTGTTCACACATTGCAGTTTTATAATCGCAGCATGCAGGGCTCATGTGACAGATGTGAACGCACTGTATGGATTTACAATGGGATTATCAGCAGGTTTCCGATTCTGTTTTGGTCAGACTATGGCAGAACTCTACTTATCAGGGGCAGCGAAGCCTGACAGATCAGATCCATGACCTCAGTGTGAACTGGTGACCAAGAATGCGTTCAGATGACCAGTATCTGGCGCCTGATTCCTGTGGCTATAGTGTTTTGCTATACTAGTCCACCCAGGACACGTACAGCAGCGGAAACATCTGGCAAAATTCCACAGAACAATAGTTGCTTTCTGTCTTTGTCACTGATTTTTTCTATGGATGAGCCACAGATTTCACCCTCTGCAAAGGGTGAAACCCGCAGCGTAAAGACTCATGCACACGGCCGTTGCCCGGCCGTGGCCGCATTGCAGCCCCCATACTTCGGGTCCTCAATACACGGGCACCGGCCGTGTGCATTACGGATCGTGGACCCATTTACTTGAATGGGTCTGCAATCCCGGAGATGCAGAATGGAGGCACGGATCGGAACCCCACAGGAGTGCTTCCATGGTGTTTCTGGCCGTGCCTCCTCACCGCAAAAAATTAGTGCATGCACTACTTTTTTGCGGTGCGGACCGTGGGATGCGGATCGCGGACCCCATTCAAGTGTGCTGTCCGCATTTTTGGTGGAGCCATTTGTGCACGCATTTCCTGCCTGTCTGTTTTTAATTGGCGTTTTTTCCCAGCCGTTAAAAATGGTAGGAAAATAAGTCACTCATCTCATCCACTTGCACAAGCAGAGGCAGGTGCTCCTTTCTTGATTGTGAAGGACCTGAGCTAACCGTGATGATCTCACTGCACGTTGTTAGCGTGATCGCGTAGTGACATGATCACTCTGAGCTCAGGTCCTTCACAATCAAGAGAGGAGCGGACTGCCCCTGCTCATGCAAGTGGATGAGGGGAGTGATTTTTTTTTTTAACCCCTAAAAAAAATAATATTTCTGCATTGGTTACTCAAAATGAGTAACCAATGCAGCCACAAAATGAGTAACCAATGCAGCCAGGCAGTAGGGAAAGCAAATCGTATGCTTGGCTGCATAGCTAGAGGTATAACAAGCAGAAAGAGGGAGATTGTGATCCCTCTGTATAGAGCACTAGTGAGACCACATCTGGAATACTGTGTTCAATTCTGGAGACCTCACTGCAAAGGGATATTGCTAAAATAGAACGGGTCCAAAGAAGAGCTACAAAAATGGTGGCAGGTCTAAAGCATAGAACTTATCAAGAAAGACTCTGAGTTCTTAATATGTATAGTCTGGAGGAAAGAAGAGAAAGGGGGGACATGATTGAATCCTTTAAATATGTTAAAGGACTGAATAATGTTCAGTAGGGAAGGGTTATTAATAAGAAACAGAACACAAGAACAAGGGGGCACAATCTGAGGTTAGTTGGGGGAAAAATCAAGAACAACATTAGAAAATATTATTTCACTGAAAGAGTAGTAGAAGCTTGGAACAAACTTCCAGTAGAGGTGGTTGATAAATCCACAGTAACTGAATTTAAACATGCCTGGGATAAACATGTATCTATCCTAAGATAAAAACAAAAGGATAATAAAAGGGCAGACTAGATGGACCAGGTGGTCTTTTTCTGCCGTCAATCTTCTATGTTTCTATGTTTCTATTTCACTAGTTATCCGTTTTTAACCCTTTCGCGCCCGGAGCTTTTTTTGGTTCTGCATTTTCGTTTTGCGCTCCCTGCCTTCAAACAGCCATAACTCTTTTATTTTTCTGTTCACATAGCTGTATAAGGGCTTGTTTTTTGCGGGACAAGTTGTGCTTTCCAACGCCACCATTTAATATTGCATACGGTGTAGTGGGAAGCGGGAAAAAAATTCCAAACCGGGTGGAATTGCAAAGAAAACGCTATTCCGCTACAGTTCTACGGGTTTCTTATTTACAGCGTTCGATGTGCATTAAAACTGATCCGTTACTTTCATTCTACTGGTCAGTACGAATCCGGCAATACCTAATATGTATAGTTTTTCCTGCGTTTTCATAGTGATAAAATAATTAGAAAGTTGCCCTTTTTTTTTTTTCCCTTGTCAAATCTTGACCCCTATAACTTTTTGGTATTTATGTGTACAGAGCTGTATGGGGGCTCATTTTTTGCGGGACGATCTGAAGTTTTTATTGATACCATTCTGGGGTGTGTATGACTTTTTGATCACTTTTTATTTAATTTTTTTTAGAAAAAAAAAGCGACAAAAAACGGCAAATCGCCATTTGGACGCTTTTTTCCGCCACACAATTCGCCGTATTGGAATTTTTTTTTATATTTTAAAAGTACGGGCGTTTTCGGTCACGGTGATACCCATGATGTCTATATTTATTGTTATTTAGGTATTTATTTTTTACTTATATGGAAAGGGGGGTGATTTGAACTTTTACATCTTTTTTATTTTTTATATATTTTTTAACTTTTTTTTTTAATTTTTTTTTTTACTATTAGAAAGCTCAAATATGGGCTTATATATTGTGGCTTTTTTTTTTTTCAATTATGGATTTTATAGACTCAGAAATCCATGGATTGCTCATTTCTTATCCTGGCCTGCCATCTAGTGGCCAGAATAAGAATTGCACTTTGAAAACTGTAATCCTCACCAGCGAGGATTACAGTTTTCATATGGTGTACAGACACCCCGATTGGCCACACGGGGTGTCTGTACACCACCCGGAAGCGAATGCTTCCGGGTTGAAACGCAACTAGATGCCATGATCACGTGTGATCACGGCATCTAATCAACCAGGAAGACGCCGCCGATGGCGGTAAGTAGCGGCAAGTCTCTGCTGTTAGAAACAGCAGAGACTTGCCGGCCATGACGCCCGCCGCACCCGCGAGCGGGCGCCATGTGCCCGCTTCGCCCCAGCGCCGTACATGTACGGCACTGGGCGCGAAGGGGTTAATGGCCGTTGGACGGTGTCCTCCTGTCTAAGCGGCCGTTAAAAATGGTCCCATTGATTTCAAGAGGGTCCTTCTGCCCGTGAAAATTGCAAAAAATAGGATGTCCAATTTTTTTACGACTGCTATTCACTAGCTTTTAAAAAACAATGTTTTTGAAAATGGCCGCTTGATGGCCATCCAAAAAAAAAAAAAAAACACCACCCGCCCCACTTCCCCTTCCCTTCCTTAAATATTGATGATCTACCCAGAGAATAGGTCATCAATATAAATCGCTGCACAAAAATAACTTCAGAGAACTCTTTTCTGTCATGTTACCTTCCCTGTAGATCCGCATTCCTGTGGCTCCATACTGGTAAGCTTCAGGCACTATGTGTGCCTCTGAGGGGTGCATCTAGAGGAGGATACCTCCATAATACAGCATCCAATAAAGTATGCTAGGATTTTGCTTTTTTTTTGCTTTTTTTTTCTGAAAAAGCTTTCATGTGAGATTAATGGGCGTAGAGAGAACCCGTGTGGGCTGTGTTATGTTTTGTGCAACTCTCAGAGCTATAATAAACTTGTGTATCTAAGCCCTTTCTTTCATGCCTAATATCAGAGAGCCTCCTTTGTCCAAACAGACTTGGTCTACTTGTTATCTTCTGCCATTGTAATCTATGTATGTATGTTTTATAGTCATCTGTTCCTAGTAAGCAGAAACATGCATTCACAGATGAGGAGACCGCAAAAGTAAGAAACGTAACTTTTTTTGTTGTCAGATTTTTCTGAAATGGACAAGAAATTGCTGCTGGTAGATGTGGACTGTGGAGTAGATGATGCCCAAGCACTTATGGTGGCATTGGCGGCGCCTCACGTTGAGATCCTGGGAGTCACTTGCTGTCATGGAAACTCAACTATAGAAAATGTCTGCAGGAATGTTCTACGTGTCTTAAAAACCTGCCAACGACTCCAGGTGCTGTTCCTGCTCCGAGGTTCACTTTCAGAATGGGTCACGTAAATACTCTTTATCAGAGAACCATTGCTACCAAAGCTGAACATTCACTTTTGGGTGGGAATTGGATTGCCCTCAGACCTACAGACAATGATTACCGAGTGACTGCTCTCCCACTGCCGATCACAAAAGGGGTAGTCAGTCTCAACACCATCTCCTGTCCGTGCCTGCGTAGTAAAGCGTGAGACGCCTGCAGGATAGGGATAAATGTCTTATTCATGGGGCCCCACTGCCGGAAGCCCCTCCGGTCACTAAAGCTGATCTCAAGCTGCAGCGAGGAGGAGTTTGCACGGATGGGCGGTCAGGCTTGCGCCCTGCTGCCCTATTCAGTATAGGGGGCTGAGGGAAACGGCTCAGTGCATTCATAGGATCCCCTGGGGTATCAGACTTATTTCTCTTCTCCTATAGATACATAATGTCCATTATGGGATGGTCCCTTTATAGAGGAGCTTTCACCTCTCCTGACATGTCAGTTTTATTAACTACTTCCATTCCCCATGTAATAACAATTCTAAAGCATATATTCATATGACATATGTCCTCACTGTTTTTAGAGGGTGCTGAGCGCTTCTGTGAGCATTCCTGGTTTGCAAATGAACTGGAACTAACAGCTCAATTCCTTTTGCTCTACAGTCAGAATCGGAGGTAGCTCCAATCCCAACAGTTAACCCTTTGAATGCCGCAGTCTGTGACCATAGCATTTTCAAAGGAGATTTCCCCCTCTGATTGGGTCCCAATGATATAATCAGAGGCTGAATAAGCCCTGTGCAGACCTAGAAAGGACCCCAGTACTGTAAGTCCTAATCACAGCCTGTGCCATAGAGGCTCAGAGCCTAATGTGTTCAAAAGTAAAATAAAAAATAATAAAATAATTTTATAATACAGTAAGTCGTCTCGCATAAAACCAGCTCTTGTACAGCCATGTCAATGAAAAAAAAAGTTATGGCTGTTTAAACATGGAGATGCAAAACTGAAAAAAATAGTTTGTTATTTAGGGAGTTAAAGGGGTGGACCACTTTTTGGTTGTTTTTCTTTCGCAAACCCCCCCACCCCTCCTGGCCAGACCTGCAGAGGGAAGCATGGGTCCTGGCTCCTTTGTTCCCTGGCCTTGGCTGCCTTGTTATCAAGTCAGTGAATGGCCACAGCGACGACCTAGTACCCCTGCCCCCCCGCGTGACATGACTAATTGACGATATAAGGGGAGCAAGTCTCTGCTGCGGCCAGTCATTGGGTTGCAGTGCTATCAAAGTGGTTTTTGATAGCTGAGGACCCAAGCGGGGCAGTCGAGGTCGGGAAGCAGGTATGTATGTATGCTTTCCTTTACCACAGGGGTGCACCTAGACTTTCTGCTGCCTGAGGCGAAAACTGAAATGGTGCTCCCACATGTCAATTTCTTAACCTAACCCTTTTGCCACAATGAAAGCGCTCATTGCCTTTTGGCTGCTCCCCTCTTGCTCCTACTTGGTGCTGCCTGAGGCGATTGCCTCAACTGGCCTCATTGGTGGTGCATCCCTGCTTTGCCGGCCTCTCCAGGAGGAGGTGGGAGGGGGTGAGGTTGCCCAAAAAAAGGTAGCCAACCCCTTTAAGAATTCCTGTTTTATTCTGTTATGTTTGTTACTTAAATGAGTTTCTATCTGTTTTGCAGATTCCTGTATATAAAGGTGCGGCTAGATCACTACTGGGAAATTCTCTCCGTGCCAGTTGTTACCATGGAGTTGATGGGTTGGGTGATGTACCAGATTCTACATCTCCTGATCTTGACCTGCTACAAAAAGAGCATGCTGTTCTTGCTATGATAAGAATAGTAAATGAGTATCCCGGACAGGTGGGTTATCTACAGATACATTCCAGTTTTGTCATATAACATGGTTTAAAAAGTCACTTTTTAATGGACATTTCCTTGTGTAATAAGAATTGGACAAATAGCTAAATAGCCTGCGCACCTAAAAATTTCTGGTGGTTCCTGATGGTATTTCTAAAGATATCTATGGAAGTTCTTATTGCCTGGTTACCAAGAAATGTGCAACCTCTGGACTGGTATGACTCGATGCAATGTAAAGGAAATGAATGGGGTTTATATGTCAAATCATTTGTCACTGTGCAGATTAGCAGAGCTCTGTAGCCAGCAGAAGTGCATCTCGGATAAGCAAGATCTCTTAGCTTGGCTTCTTTGTCACGAGCCGATACTTCATCATTGTTGCAGTCGAATAAGGAATTATTGTTAATCTATGGAACTGTTCACATGGGCATATAGAATAGCTACATATTAAAAAAAAATGGAAGAGCCCGCAGCGTGCGTGAGGGCAAGGGAAACATTAATGGAGCGAGGGAGGGTAAGTACTGTGTAAAGCCACAAGTTAGTTACCATCGCTAATTAGAAAAGATTCCTGGAGAACCCCTTTAAATTTTCTTCCCTATATGATACTGATGATATACGGTATTGCTGCAGTGTGATCCATAATGTCATCCATATTTGCTGTACTTTTTATGCAAAGGAAGCCTCATTTTGATCTGTACATGGACTAAGTACTTAACCCTTAGATGACCTTGCGATTTTCCATTTTTGGGTCAGTACAAATACAATACTACTACACTTGTATAGTTTTTCTTGCGTTTGAATACTGGAAAAAAAAATAAAAACCTCGAAAAAAATATTTTTTTTCTTTTCATTTGCCATATTCTGATCCGTATAACTTTTTTGTAGATATGTGTACAGAGCTCATTTTTTGTGGGGCGCTCTGTACTTTTCAGTGATACCATTTTGTGGTGTGTGACTTTTTCATCAATTTTTATTACATTTTTTTGGGGAAGGTGAAGTGACAAAAACTGGCAAATTGGCCATTTTTTTATCTTTTCTCGTGCGACTTTGCAAAGTAATAACTTCAGCTCACTGGAGCCAATACATTCCAATACTGTACGGAGCGGGAACTCCATACAGTATTACAACAAAGTTTTGTTATATTTTGATAGTATGGGTGTTTTCTGACCTAGCGATGCCCATGGTCTATGTTTTTTTTATTGGTTATGTATTTTTATTTTGGGGAAAGGGGGATGATTTGAACTTTTATATATTTTTTAAATATTTTTTAAAACTTTTTTTTTTTGTACCCTATGTAGGAGACTATAATTGGCAATAATTAGATTGCCCATTGTGTTTTGTGATGGCTATATAGCCATTAGGGATGAACAGATCGACTTCGGATGGTATATCCGAAGTCGATTCGCAAAAAGTTATTACTTCACTTCACTACTTCACAAAGTTGCACGAGGCTTTGTGTAATAACTTTGGGAATTAATTATTACTGTAAAAAACCTTGGTACCGAACTTGGGTTTGGTTCTTAGTGGTACCTTGGAACGGAATCTGAGTTCAGTACCAAGGTGTTTTACAGTAATAATTAATTACACTATACTCTCTGTACAGCATGTCTTTTATGTTAAGGAGAACTTGTCACATGGAACATGGAGTCTGATACTGATTCATTTCCCATCAAACGATATATCAATCTGCTCAGCTCCTCGGCTGTATTACGTGCAGCCTACAGATCAGACTGCAAGTACAACGTGACCTGTAAGTAGTGAAGAGCGTTATCTAGTACAAAGCATTTCTAAAGACGAGTATTCATGTCTGAACATTAACCAATGTTTTTACCACAGTTTGAAGTTCAGCAAAATGTATTAACTCCCTAAGCACGTCTCCTTTTCTAGGCCTTCACTTTTGGTAACTTCATAATGGTATGTGCAGAGACAGCATGTAGTGGTATCAGAGGTTTATGTGTCACTATGGTGTAGTTCTTCTGAAAGTTACAGCTCAGTGCACAGTGGCTTATGGCTTATTCATGAGCTGCAGGCTTCACCCATCCACCTGTCACCTATTGAGGCCCTTCGTCCTATGCACACGAAGGCCTCATGCACACGGCTATTGCTGAGACGTTCTGTGCATTAGGAACTGCAATTTGCCGTGTCCAATGCATGGGCAATATCCGTCCGCACCGCAAAGTAGTCAAGAGTGGTGTTTCCATGTTGTTCCGTGCCTCCATTCTGGATTGCCATGTGCACATGCCCGGGGCCTGTATATTGCGGACCCGCTGTTTGCAAGCCACAATACAGGCATGGGCGGACAACAGCCTTGTGCATGAGGCCTAATAAGGAGAAAGCTGTCAATCAGCAGCAAGTAGCTGAAAGAGCCTGAATTTCATGAATATGCAGCTTTCATAGGTTACCATGCTCACATTCCTCTGTAACTAATAAAACTGTAAATTTAACAATAAGTATGCCATAGTATCCAAGTGAATGACAACCCTAGAATCAGGGTCTCTGACACTGTGTCAAGCTGCCCTCATAGACAGTAGTCTGACCATGTAATTCCCTTTGAAGGGATTTCCTTACCAATGACATTTATGGAACATTAATAGGGTATGATAATGCCACCAATGTCTATCAGATGGGAGTCTCACAAATGGGAGAACAACTGTTCTCTGATCCTGCCACCCCCACCCCTATCCCCACACATGTGAAAGCCTGGCCATCCAGGTGAAGATTGAATAGAGAGGTGACCACACAGGTCTGCAGCTGTTACAAAAAAAGCGGGGCTAGGTTCCTCCTGTTAGGTTGCATAGCGGAGGTGGGACTTCCAGCTAGGAGAGATTTATTGCTTGCTCTTTTTATCTCTTAATATTATAAAAATGAGTTTCTGTCTGTCTGTCCGTCTGTCTGTCTGTTCTCTATGCGCGACCAAACTACTGGAGCGATTTTCACCAAATTGGGCACATCAGGTGCCCAGGAAAATTTTAGACCAGGTCTCATCTCTCTAGGACATAACGTTCCCGAGATATTCCCAAAATACGACCTGCATTAGCCAATATTAGCCTGACAGCATTGGTTTTAAATCCCAACTGCCATTCTCTGCACAGACACTCACAGGGAGGGCAGGTTTCCATAACAACACAGCCAGGTAATTAGCAGCCAGCTAAGGATCTCAGGTAACAATCCAGTCACTTCTATTCAATGCTTTAAAGGGGCAGAGCGCTGTGGATGATAGTGTTAAAGGGGTATTCTGGTTACCATAAATATAACTTATGTTTTAGACTAATTTTAGAGTATGACTTTTCAGTAGTAAATCTTCCACTGCTACCCATTGCGTGTCCTCATAAATTACCATGGCACCGACCTGTGATTCACACCACTCTCAAAAAAAGGACTTACAACACCTGCTCCAGGCCACACCCCGACTCTGTCAGGCCACGCCCCCCTTCCCCCTCCGCAGCCAATTGGGATTGAAAAAATGAAGGTAAAAATAAACTTCTGTCAGCTGCAGGGGTGAGAGGGTGAGTTTCTCTCTGCAACAACACACAGAAACATTAGATGAAATAGACTAATATTAGACTACTACCGTTCAGTAGTAATAAAAGATGTTTTCTTCCACTAAAAGGACTTAAAAGCAACCTCCCCAAGGTCCCGCTAAACCACGCTCCCGGTCAGGCCACGCCCTCTCCCACTCCGCAGCCAATGGGGATTGAAAAAATGAAGGTAAAAATCAACTTCTGTCAGCTGCATTGACTTTCTCTCTGCAACAACACACAGAAACATTAAATGAAATATACCCAGGCGAAGCCGGGTCTTTCTGCTAGTATACCATAAAGATCTTTAGGGGAAAATCCTTTTCAACGGGGCTTGCTAAGAAATTTTAGAATACTTTTTTTTTTACCTTGGCAAGGATTTGCACCTTTTTCCCCTATGCTAATCAATACTCAGCATGGTAAGGAAAACCTCCAAATGGGAGAATGTGAACAGTGCTGTAAATCAGTCGGCAGAAAATCACTGCACATAAAGACATTCTGTACAATTGTTTGCATTCACTAGAATAATTGCCACATGATATCTACAGTCGATCCTGTATTAAAGGTCAGAAGATTTGTACCTGTGAAACTGGCTGACCTGTTGTATGTGCGCTTGACAGCTGAAGGCATCTTTGTTGGTCCCATGTTCATATGTGCCCGCATTGCTGAGAAGAATGAAGCTTTAATACATGTAAATGAGCCTCTAGGAGGGGGGGTTGCCATTACTCTTGGAGACTGTGCTCTCTCTGCAACTGCTGGGCCCTCCCCACTTTGATTGTCAGGGCAAGGCAGTGAAAACATCATCACACCTGGTCCTGTCAATCAAAGTGGAGAGCACGCGGCAGTTGCAGAGAGAACAGAGTCTCTAGAAGTAATAGCAACCCCCCATTACTTTTAGATTCTCATTCTTGTTTTTCCTCCTTCTTTATGGTTTTATCTAAATTGAATCTTGCATTGGAAGAAAAAGGGATGGACAATTTCTACCGATGCAAAGAGCATTCTGCAAAATAACAAAAATAAATAATTGCATTTCTGTTTAAGAACTAATTGCATAATCTTGTGTGATATCCTGGATTTGAATAATTTTACTTTCTCTATTGATCTGCTAAATAATTTTTTTTCCATGCTTTATATTTGAAGAATCATCACACCTATTACATTTGCTATTGTCAATGTGCTTTTTATGCAGGTGTCCCTTGTAGTAACTGGCCCATTGACTAACCTTGCTTTAGCTGTGAACATGGATCCCACGTTTCCACAGAAAATTAAAAATCTTTTTATCATGGGCGGTAATATGGAGTGTAAGTACTTATATCTGTCGTAAAGATTGTCTGATATCTTGTTTGATGCTCAAGGATCTATTTTAGAGCCTAAAGAGTTGGTTACTTTATTAAAGATCTGCCGATCACACCTTCTTATTTATTTCCTGCGGTCTTCATTGAAATCCGCATCACGTGAAAAAACCTCACTTTACCTGTCCTCTCATATGGCTAGAAGAAGATTTCTATTGGTATTGACCATGGCACCTGAGAGATTGAAAGATCTGTGAGGTATCTCTGATCACAACCATTGCCTTTGGGTGTCCGCTGTATAACACAACTGTCAACCCACCAGCTATGACATGGGCATAACTCGTGAAGTTGGCACCATATTTAACTCCTTAATTTCTGGGCCTGAAAAGGCCTCAATAAAACGCGACACATTTTTTTGCAATTTAATGCATGTGGTGGTTTAAAGGTTGTAACTTTATTATTTATTGGACTACCAATATAATTTTTGTAATATTTTTTACGTGATGCATTCGACTTTAAATGTTTTTTAGCATTTTTTAAAAATATTTTTAGCTTTAGGGCTCATGCATACGACCGGTGTTTGGGTTTGCATCAGATCTGCGGTCGGATCTGGACCCATTCACTTCAGTAGAGCCATAAAACGTGGACAGCACTCCATGTGCTGTTCGCATTTGCATGTTCTTTCCATGCCGTCCGCAAAATTATAGAACATGCCCTATTCTTGTCCGCATTACGGCTGTCCGCATTCTATTAGGGGAGGCGCATGGCCAGTATCCGTGTTTTGCAGACCGCAAAACAGCCAACAGTTGTGTGCATGAGCCCTTATTTGGGGAAAACTGCAAAAAAAAATTCAAAAGTTGTTTTAACCTCTTGGTCACTGCTGATTTGAATTAGATTGTGGGGTCCCAATGTCCGTGCACGGCAGGCTGAGGCCTAATGATGTCCCCAGCCCTGCCTACAGTGTATCCTAGCAGGCCTTACATCTATCTGGAGCATCCAGCTGGTGACTGTGAATATCGCACTGACATTATAATTCTCTGTAGTACATAAGCAGTCCAGGGAATTATAGAAGCATTTAAAAGATTGGCTATTGCAGTCCCCTTGTACAGGGGCGGATTGGCAATGTATTCTACCGGGATGGTTCCCGGTGGGCCGAGTGGTTTTTATGTGAAGTGGGCCAGTGGAGGGAGCCCAGCTATTGTTTCTTATTACTTTCAGCCAGCGCGCGTCAATAGGCCTACCTCCTGCTGCGCAGCTCTCCGTCTCTCCGACACTTCTGGGCTGCGCTACACTGTCAGTGAGTGGATTTATGAATGGGGCTGGGGCTGGGCGGCTCAGCGGTGTGTGAGATCTCTCACATCACCAGTCTGCCGGCTGGCCCGGCCGCTCCAACCCTAGGCTGCCTGAGTGACTTTGTTTGACATTTGAAGCATCGGAAATCATTTCACTCTTCTCAAAACCCCCCAAACAACTCTGTAATTTACGATCCCCAGACCCTGATAACCTTTAATCCCAGACAACTGCAGGCAACTCCCCAGACAACCCTGTGCATGCCACCTGCAAAGCCCAGTTATTATCATGACACTGACTGGCTAGTTCAGAGCCCTCAGCCAGTCAGTACTATGAGACTGTGGATAAAAGGAAAAATAAACATTTTTTTTTATTAAAGTGAAAATAAAACATGGTATTATTACAGAAAAAAAAAACCAAAACAAATATCTAAGGCCCCATTCACATGATTGTATATTTGGTCCGCATCGGATCTGCATATTTTGCGAATTGGATGTGGACTCATTCATTTCAATGGACTGCACTGTGCGCTGTCCACATCTGTATGTCCATTCTGTGGCCCTGCAAAAAATATAGAACATTCCCTATTTTTGTCTGTTTTGTGGATAAGAATAGGCATTTCTAAAATAGGGCAGAATGTGCAGGACCGCCAGTTATGATCATGTCATTTTATCCAAACTCAATGTGAAAGACTTATATTATTGAAGCTAGTTGTGAAATAAAATGAATAAAGGAAAATAACTACAATAAAAAAGTGAAAAAGCCACGAATAAAAAATGAAAATTGATGGAAAACATGGCCAAAAAATACTTAACCACTTCCTGACTTGGCAATTTTCCCTTTTTGCATTTTACGTTTTTACTACAGTAGCAGGTTTTCTGACCCCACCTCCTTTTTGGCCACGCCTTCTACATGTTTGGCTCCGCCCACAATATGGGGCCACTTCTACCTTTTTTTCCAGGGCCACTTTGAGTTCCCAATCCGCCCTGCCCTTGTAGGACTATTAAATGGTTAAAAATGTAAATAAGTTTTATTAAAAAAAAAATTTTCAAGTTAAAAAATACACCTGTAAAATAAAATATTGCCACACATTTCATATTACTGCATCTGTAGCGACCCACATTACACAACTATCATTTAATTTAGCCTGTAAGGTGAAAAAATTATTCACCAAAAAATAAAAAGCTATCAAAAAGTGTTATGTTTTTTAATATTTGGAATAATTAGAAAATGTTTTTGCAATAACTGTATGCTTTCAGTTTCTATTGTTCTACACCCCCCCAACCAGAACTGTAAATCATTGTGTGCATCCTACATATAATATGATATCAGTATCACTACATATGATATGATAACCATTCATTTTCTAGCACAAAATGGTAACGTAGCAGAGCAGTCACTCGTAATGCAGTCCCACCCACTCGTGGCCTCTTAGCACACCAATGCATTGACCAACATGGAAAGAGTTGTCATAATTGTCATTGCCATAATGCATTTCTCATATATCTTAGGCTAATTTCTCATCAGCGCTTTCCCTTTCTGCTATTGAGATCCGTCATAGTCAATGCTTCAGTTTTTTTCCCCATTCATTGTCAATGGGAACAAAACTGAACTGAAAGAAACAGAATGCACCAGAATACTTTCTGTTCTGTTTGGCTGCGTCCCCATCGTGAACAGAATAACGCTGCTTGCAGCATTTTTTAGTCGGGGATGTGGTGCGGAGCAAGACGGATCCCACATGACTCACAATGTAAGTCAATGGGGACAGATCTGTGTTCTCTGACACAATAGAAAATGGATCTGTCCCCCATTGACTTTCAGTGGAGTTCATGGATCCGTCTTGGCTATGTTAAAGATAATACAATCGGATCCGTTAATAACGGATGCGGACTGTTGTATTATCATGACGGAAACGTTTTTGCTGATCCATGACGGATCCAGCAAAAATGCTGGTGTGAAAGTAGCCTTACACTTAGCCTTACACAGTAGCCTTACACTGTTAGTTTTTGACCTAATATTCAGCTGCATTACACTGTCTGATCAGGATTAGGGCATACATAATGGAAGTTAGTAGAGGTACAGTTTGAAGTATTTGACAATCTCCCTGTTATTTCATCAAATCTTCTTTTTCAAAAGGTAGCATAGGTTTTTGCAATGTAATATTTAATATTTTTATTTCTTTTATTTTAGCAAGAGGTAATACAACAGTTTGTGGCGAATTCAATTTTGCGTGTGATCCAGAAGCAGCTTACATTGTACTAAATGGTTTTGATTGTCCAACTCATATTGCAACGTGGGAATTCACTTGTAGCAATGCCCTTTCTTGGGTAAGTTGTACATTTTTTTTTTGTTTAATTGGAAACTGTTTCTTTAAAGAGAATCTGTCGCCAGCGACTTTCCTATCCACCTGTTTGCATAGACACGTAGCTATGCTTCACCCAATTAAAACACTGTTTTTCTTTTGTTGATCCGAGGCTTTTTTCCTGAGTTATGACACTTTTTCTTAATATGCAGATTAAGCTTTTGGTGCAATGAGGGCGTCACTATTGCTTTTGTTGTACTCAAGCTCCATTAATTTCTGTGGCCAGTCCCTCCCTGGCTGCTTTGAAAAAGCCAGGCAGTGGCAAAGCAACCAGGGAAGGGCTGGCCACAGAAAAGAGAGGGGCTTGTATGCGTATCTACAAAAAGTATGATAACTCTGGAGCCTCCAATCAACTAAAGAAAAACATAGGTGATCTACAGCTATGTGTCTTTGTTTTATGGGGGGGATCACTGGTTACGGATTCCCTTTAAAGAGTTATTCCTATTACGGCCTTTCATGGCTAAGATAGAAATAACCACAGCAAGTGTCGGCCAAGTGTCGGCTGTGGCCAGACTTACAGAAACATCGAAGCAGCCAGCGCTTTACACTTTCTATAACTCCCACAGCAGTAAACGTGACCTATGCTGTTTCCGGTAACCCAGAAGTTACAGAAAAAGCGTACCTTGCTGTGCTATGTTGTTTGCATAAGTTCCCATTCACTGCCGTGAGAGGTACAGAAACGTGTGCCAGACGCTCCACCACTTCCATAACTCCATTTACCCCCAGCAGGCACTGTGGTTATTGCCATCTAGGTGAAGAAAGACTATGATGGGAATAACCCTTTAATCATGGGTTCATTATACAAAAATTTTAATTTGGTTCTGCATAAAATACATCTCTGTGGACTCTTGTCTGTATAGGAGATTTAGAATGCTGTAACAATGAGTTTGATGATAGCATTGGCCTGAAGTTGCCATTAGGGGGAGGTTAAAGGGGTTGTCTGGATCATTGGAAAACAGCAACAAATGTACTAAATTAACAAAAACACTGCTGCCCTCTTCAATCCTCCACCAATCCAGTGCAAATGCTTAGGCAATCCCCTACACAGTAGATGGAGTCAATACAAGTAGGTGGGGTCAGCATTACCAGATTGCAAAATAGCAATGTGCAGCATAAGGTACCATCCCAAAAACTAACTCTCTGTGGTGGCCATCAATAGCTTCAGTCTTCTTCCTCCAGTTGTATCTTATTAAGATATGGAGCAGGGGGCTTAGGAGTTAGGATGCGGGCCATAGCACCAAGCCAGCCCTACCTTCAGCATGCTGCCTGGACCTCCCATAGTAAAGGCCCCTATAGTGTCCCCCGTAATATGCTTCCCAAATGGCCAAGGAAAGAAGAGAAAAATAAAATACCTGAGTTCCATTGCAAGCTGCCATCTCCAATGCAGGTCACAGGCTTCTTCCAGCCTCTGTCCCTCCACCATTTTTACACTGTGTCTTTAACTGGCCTATGGCTTATGAGCGTGAACAGCAGGCAGGGGGCCATCAGATCATTATGTACCTGGCCAGCAGCAGTGAGGAGTTTCTGGCCAGGCCACACCTGGATACTAGCATCTGACTGCTGCAGCCGGCCTGAATGTTGCAGTTTAAAGGGGTTCTCCTGTAAGCAGGGATGTGATTCTGCTCCCTGTCCCTCTCAAGCTGCTCAGCCATGATGGCATATCACAAACCGCATCAAATCATTAGCACTTATTGTAGGAAAGACTTCTTGCTCTGAAGTATATAGTAATGTCATACTCTAAGACTGGTTGCTTGCAACCATAAATAATGATTCCCAGAGAACCCCTTTAACTATTTGTATACTGAGGACTTGGAGCTGTGTATCAGAAAAGCAGAGTTCTTACTCCTATAGACATATAAGGTAAAATAAATCAATATACAGTCATGGCCAAATGTTTTGAGAATGATACAAATATTAATTTTTACAAAGTCTACTGCTTCAGTTTTTATAATGGCAATTTGCATATACTCCAGAATGTTATAAAGAGTGATCAGCTTAACAGCAATTACTTGCAAAGTCAATATTTGCCTAGAAAATGAACTTTATCCCCCAAAACACATTTCAACATCATTGCAGCCCTGCCCTAAAAGGACCAGCTAACATCATTTCAGTGATTGCTCCATTAACACAGGTGTGGGTGTTGATGAGGACAGGGCTGGAGATCAATCTGTCATGATTAAGTAAGAATGACACCACTGGACACTTTAAAAGGAGGCTGGTGCTTGGCATCATTGTTTCTCTTCTGTTAACCATGGTTATCTCTAAAGAAACACGTGCAGTCATCATTGCACTGCACAAAAATGGCCTAACAGGGAAGAGTATCGCAGCTAGAAAGATTGCACCTCAGTCAACAATCTATCGCATCATCAAGAACTTCAAGGAGAGAGGTTCCATTGTTGCCAAAAAGGCTCCAGGGCGCCCAAGAAAGACCAGCAAGCGCCAGGACCATCTCTTAAAAGTGTTTCAGCTGCGGGATCGGGCTACCAGCAGTGCAGAGCTTGCTCAGGAATGGCAGCAGGCAGGTGTGAGTGCATCTGCACGCACTGTGAGGCGGAGACTCTTGGAGCAAGGCCTGGTCTCAAGGAGCGCAGCAAAGAAGCCACTTCTCTCCAGAAAAAACATCAGGGACAGACTGATATTCTGCAAAAGGTACAGGGAGTGGACTGCTGAGGACTGGGGTAAAGTCATTTTCTCTGATGAATCCCCTTTTCGATTGTTTGGGACATCTGGAAAACAGCTTATTCGGAGAAGACGAGGTGAGCGCTACCACCAGTCTTGTCTCATGCCAACTGTAAAGCATCCTGAAACCATTCATGTGTGGGGTTGCTTCTCAGCCAAGGGAATCGGCTCTCTCACAGTCTTGCCTAAAAACACAGCCATGAATAAAGAATGGTACCAGAATGTCCTCCGAGAGCAACTTCTCCCAACCGTCCAAGAGCAGTTTGGCGATCAACAATGCCTTTTCCAGCATGATGGAGCACCTTGCCATAAAGCAAAGGTGATAACTAAATGGCTCAGGGAACAAAACATAGAGATTTTGGGTCCATGGCCTGGAAACTCCCCAGATCTTAATCTCATTGAGAACTTGTGGTCAATCATCAAGAGATGGGTGGACAAACAAAAACCTACAAATTCTGACAAAATGCAAGCATTGATTGTGCAAGAATGGACTGCTATCAGTCAGGATTTGGTCCAGAAGTTGATTGAGAGCATGCCAGGGAGAATTGCAGAGGTCCTGAAGAAGAAGGGTCAACACTGCAAATATTGACTTGCTGCATTAACTCATTCTAACTGTCAATATAAGCTTTTGTTACTCATAATATGATTGCAGTTATATTTCTGTATGTGATAAAAACATCTGACAAACACACATAAAAACCAGAGGGCAGCAGATCATGTGAAAATATAATATTTGTGTCATTCTCAAAACTTTTGGCCATGACTGTACATAGGCAATTTAAACTGCTGGATATAAAGCTGTCATGGTGTTAAAAGATGACGTTTACCTTAAAATACTTTTTCAGGTACAAGTGCATCTCAAAAAATTAGAATAATATCAAAAAGTTGTTTTTTTCAGTAATTCTGTTCAAAAAGTGAAACACATATATTATATAGAGTCATTACAAACAGAATGAACTTTTTCATGAGTTTATTTATGTTAATGTTGATGATTATGGCTTACAGCCAAGGAAAAACTAAAATTCACTCTCTCAAAATTAGAATAATTACCCAAAACACCTGCAAAGGCTTCCTAAGCCTTTAAAAAGGTCCCTTAGTCTGGTTCAGTAGGCGGCACAATCATGGGGAAGACTGCTGAGTTGACAGATGTCCAGAAGGCTGTCATTGACACACTCCACAAGGAGGGTAAGCCACAAAAGGTCATTGCTAAAGAAGCTGGCTGTTCACAGAGTGCTGTATCAACGCATATTAATGGAAAGTTGAGTGGAAGGAAAAAAGGTGGTAGAAAAAGGTGCACAAGCAAAAGGGAGAACCGCAGCCTTGATAGGATTGTTAAAGGGGTTGTCTCATCTTGCCTAATGGGGGCATATCGCTAGGATATGCCCCCATTGTCTTATAGGTGCGGGTCCCACCGTTGGGACCCGCACCTATATCGAGAACGGGGCCCCGCAAGGTGGTGGCTGGAGGACTCCGGTCCGGCCACCACCAAGCCGGCTCCCCATAGAAATGAATGGGAGCGCACCGCACTTGCGCGGCCACCGCTCCTATTCATTTCTATGGAGCCGACGGAAATAGCCGAGCCAGCGCTCGGCTATCTTCGCCGGCCACATTGAAAATGAATGGAGGCGGCTGCGCATGCGCAGTGCGCCCCCGTTCGCTTTCGGGGCCCCGTTCTCGATATAGGTGCGGGTCCCAGCGGTGGGACCCGCACCTATAAGACAATGGGGGCATATCCTAGCGATATGCCCCCATTAGGCAAGATGAGACAACCCCTTTAAGAAAAGGCCTTTCCTGAATTTGGGGGAGATTCACAAGGAGTGGACTGCTACTGGAGTCAATGCTTCAAGAGTCACCACACACAGATGTATTCAGGACAGAAGCGTCTTACCTGGGACAAGGAGAAAAAGAACTGGACTGTTCTCAGTGGTCAAAGGTGTTGTTCTCAGATAAAAGTAAATTTTGCATTTCATCACAATCAGTGATGGTTTGGGGAGCAATGTCATCTGCTGGTGTAGGTCCACTGTGTTTTATCAAGACCAAAGTCAGTGCAGCCGTCTACCAGGAAATTTTAGAGCACTTCATGCTTCCCTCTGCCGACAAGCTTTTTGGAGATGGAATTTTTATTTTCCATCAGGACTTGGCACCTGTCCACACTGCCGAAAATACCAATACCTGGTTTAGTAACCACAGTATCACTGTTCTTGATTGGCCAGCAAACTCACCTGAATCTATGGGGTATTGTCAAGAGGAAGATGAGAGACACCAGACCCAACAATGCTGAAGGCTGCTATCAAAGCAACCTGGGCTTCCATAACACCTCTGCAGTGCCACAGACTGATCGCCTCCATGCCACGCCGCATTGATGGAGTCATTCATGCAAAAGGAGTCCCAACCAAGTATTCAGTGCATTTACTGTACAAACTTTTCATTAGGCCAACATTTCTGTGTTTAAAAAAAAATTACAATTGGTCTGATATAATATTCTAATTTTCTGAGATAATGACTTTTGGGTTTTCCTTGGCTGTAAGCCATAATCATCAACATTTAACAGAAATAAATAATTGAAAAAATTCACTCTGTTTGTAATGACTCTATATAATATATGTGTTTCACTTTTTGAATTGAATTACTGAAAAAAAATTGATAATATTCTAATTTATTGAGATGCACTTGTACAGGGGCGGATTGGGAACTCAAAGTGGCCCTGGAAAAAAAGGTAGAAGTGGCCCCATATTGTGGGCGGAGCCAAACATGTAGAAGGCGTGGCCAAA
Source organism: Rhinella marina (assembly GCA_900303285.1). Classification (NCBI taxonomy): domain Eukaryota; kingdom Metazoa; phylum Chordata; class Amphibia; order Anura; family Bufonidae; genus Rhinella; species Rhinella marina. The sequence goes on from ONZH01002761.1 coordinate 60,650, forward strand.
AAGGAGGTGGGGTCAGAAAACCTGCTACTGTAGTAAAAACGTAAAATGCAAAAAGGGAAAATTGCCAAGTCAGGAAGTGGTTAAGTATTTTTTGGCCATGTTTTCCATCAATTTTCATTTTTTATTTGTGGCTTTTTCACTTTTTTATTGTAGTTATTTTCCTTTATTCATTTTATTTCACAACTAGCTTCAATAATATAAGTCTTTCACATTGAGTTTGGATCCAATGACATGATCATAACTGGCGGTCCTGCACATTCTGCCCTATTTTAGAAATGCCTATTCTTGTCCACAAAACAGACAAAAATAGGGAATGTTCTATATTTTTTGCAGGGCCACAGAATGGACATACAGATGTGGACAGCGCACAGTGCAGTCCATTGAAATGAATGAGTCCACATCCAATTCGCAAAATATGCAGATCCGATGCGGACCAAATATACAATCATGTGAATGGGGCCTTAGATATTTGTTTTGGTTTTTTTTTTCTGTAATAATACCATGTTTTATTTTCACTTTAATAAAAAAAAAAATGTTTATTTTTCCTTTTATCCACAGTCTCATAGTACTGACTGGCTGAGGGCTCTGAACTAGCCAGTCAGTGTCATGATAATAACTGGGCTTTACAGGTGGCATGCACAGGGTTGTCTGGGGAGTTGCCTGCAGTTGTCTGGGATTAAAGGTTATCAGGGTCTGGGGATCGTAAATTACAGAGTTGTTTGGGGGGTTTTGAGAAGAGTGAAATGATTTCCGATGCTTCAAATGTCAAACAAAGTCACTCAGGCAGCCTAGGGTTGGAGCGGCCGGGCCAGCCGGCAGACTGGTGATGTGAGAGATCTCACACACCGCTGAGCCGCCCAGCCCCAGCCCCATTCATAAATCCACTCACTGACAGTGTAGCGCAGCCCAGAAGTGTCGGAGAGACGGAGAGCTGCGCAGCAGGAGGTAGGCCTATTGACGCGCGCTGGCTGAAAGTAATAAGAAACAATAGCTGGGCTCCCTCCACTGGCCCACTTCACATAAAAACCACTCGGCCCACCGGGAACCATCCCGGTAGAATACATTGCCAATCCGCCCCTGCACTTGTATGTGTAAGAATTCATACTCTTAAATCACTTTTACGTTTTTCTAGGAATTTTACCATGAGTGGATCTCTCAGAAAACCGAAAAGGCAGAATTCATGAAAAAGATATCAGCCCACTCTGAAAAATTCACCAAAACCAGTGCTGAGGAAAAAGCGGACTGGACCAAAGGATTTGCATCATGTGACTCCTATGCTATGGCTGCAGCAATAGATGACAAATTTGTCACAGATGCTATTACTTGTGCAGTAGGGGTTGAACTCAGCGGCACATTGACTCGAGGGATGATGGTGTTGGATACATTAGGCATGCTACCAAGAAAGCACAAAGTCTTTGTTATGACCAAATGTGACACAGAAAAATTAAAAATCCTTTTGATGGAGGCATTGCAATAATATAATGTAACATAAGTGGTGACAGAAAGGTCACTACTGTTAAAAAAAAATTTGAAAAAATCCATTCATCTAGGTTCATATTCTGGAGATGTCTATAATATGCAACTTTATTTAGCTTTAGGTTATATTCACATTGAGTATTTTTTCGGAGCAAATTTTGGCGCAGATTCTGCACTCCAAAAAATGCTTGGAAATCACCTCCATTGAAATCTGCTTGCTAACTTACACATTGCATTTTTTTTCTTGCTCACTGTTTTAGAAATCACAATGTGGAAAAAAAACATGATGTCCATTCTTGATTCGGATTCTGCCTCTAGAATTCACATTGAATGGGCAGGAAGAGAATCCACCTCAAAAACCTTGTCGGAATAAAGAGATGATGATTAAAAAACATATACCAAAACTGCAATTTTTTTTTTTTTTCAGCACAGAAGTAACTCAATGTGAACGTAGTCTTGCTGGATAATTGGTCAGAACATTGGAAACTTCAAAGTTTCCAAATGTAAAACTGTAGGAGGAGGAGGAATCCTCTTTCTGAGTATTGAACTGGAAGTTCTGTGGCAGTCAGTGAGAACATCAGGTAGGAAACCAGAAGAGCGAGATTGTGATCCCACTGTGTGGAGTCCACATATGGAATTCTATGTCCAGTTCTACAAAAATGGTGGCTGGTCTTAACCCCTTTGTGACCAGCCTGTATTGGACCTTGGTGATGAAGCAATTCTTTCATTGTTACATTCCAAGAGCTATAACTTTTTTATTTTTCTGTCAATATAGTCATATCCATCTATTTTTTGTTTTCTGGGACGTTGTACTTTTAATGGAGCAGTTTGGGGACTTTTAAGTTTAACTTTTATTAAATCTTTTTTTTTGGCAGTACCGTCACTGACTTTTAACAATTTTGCGGTATTAATTATTCGACATTAATAACATTATAAATTTATTCTTTGGGTCAGTACAATTACAGTGATGTGACATGCATACATGTTATTTTTTACATTTTACTACTTTAGCAAAATAAAACTTTTTATTTTTATTTTTTAGAAAAAAAAAGGAAATGTTTTTGCATTGCCACATCCCAAGACCCATAACAATATTTATTCCCTTTTTTGATGGCTAATAAACAAAGAACAGCAATTCTGGCATTTTTTCTTTTTAGTACATTCATCATATGGGATAAATTGCATGATAACTTTGTAGTGCGGGTCGTTTCAGACACAGGAATACTAAATGTGTGTGAGGATTTTATTTTTGCAATATTTTGTATTAAAAAGCTTTTTCTTGAATGGAAAAAGTTGTATTTTTTAACTTGGAGATTTTTTATTTTATAAAACTTTAACTTTTATAACTATTTACTAGTCCCACAATTGGACTTTAACTGGCAATCTTTTAAAGCTTCTATAATACACTATACTTCTTATGCAGTACAGTGAATTATTCTGCCAATGCTATACTGACAGGCAATCCTTGGGCAGCCTGATACGGATATACTGTAGGCAGGCCTGGAGCCTTCATCAGGCCCTAGGCTGCCATGAGAATACATCGGCACCCTGTGATATGATTTCTGGGATGCAATGGGAGAGAGAAAATGCCACCTCCCTCTAAACCATTTAGATGCCACAGTCGCTATTGACCATGGCATCTAAGGGGTTAAGTGGGCAAGGATGGCCTCTCTGCCAGTCGGGGCTGTTAAAGCAGGAGTCGGCTCTCATTTAAAAAGGTGGCGACTCAGCTTAAGGCCCCTTAGTGACTGCTGAAAAAAGGGCATACTGTTGGTCGATAAGGGGTTAAGCATAAAACCTATGAGAAGAAACTCAAAATAGGTATTACTGTGTCAATCATTTCTGGCATATCCATAGGATACGCTCTAAATGTCTGAAAGATGCAGGTCCAACCTCTGTGTGGACCAGAGGTGGTTGGGGCTTTGAAAAAAGCCAATCTGGTTCTGGTATGCTGTGTTCGTAGCTCCCATACAGGTAATTTTGATGTTACAGAAACGATATAGCGCAGTGACCTATGCTGTTTCTGTAACTTGTGAGATGCAGAAACAATGTACATTACTGCGCTATGCTGTATCTGTAACACTAATTTACTTGTATGGGAGCTATGGAAACAATGTAGTCTAGCCCACTTGGCTGTTTCCATAGTTCCACATATGTCTGGTCGCCATCCAGGCAGGACAGAGCAAGCAGGGCCCATTCTAAAAATACGTTTGGGTCCCAGAGATTGAAGCTGTATCTGCATAAATGTTTGAGATGGGATAACACCTTTAAAAATATGTATAGCCTGAAGGAAAGAAGAGAAATGGGGGGATGTGATCAAAACATTTAAATATGCCGAAGGGGTATTCCAGTTAGATAAAATTATCCCAGGTTTACTGGATAAGTGATAAGTGTTAGATCAGTGTGGGTTCAACCGTTGGATCCCCATCAGTCATGAGAATTCTATTTCGCTGGTCGAGCATGAGCACTGCTGTTCCACTAAAAATATATGGGACTGCCAGATGTAGCCTTCATCCAGGCATGACAGATTGTGTCACTGTTCCCTTCCTCCACGATGGCAAGATATGACTTGAAAAAGATCAATACAAGATCGAAGCATTGTATAATCACTGTCTAGAACTAAATCTGCCTAGTGTGATATTTTGGATGATGCATGATGATGATGTACACTATACTATATGTTGGAAGTTTATTGAAAAAATCTGAACATTTGCATTTGAATTATTGTGTGTCATGGTTTAGAGACACTAAACCCTGTTTGCCACATTTTCCAAAAACTAGGCAGAGCAGGCAGAGAGTAGGTGGTGGAGGGGCAGCTATAGTGCTGGGCACACTATAATCTGTGCCAGGAAACTGGCGTACATCATATTGGAAATCTACACTAGCTACCTTTCTGGTGTAGGTTTATGTTTTGGCACACAGATGTGCCTCTTAAAAATAGTGGCACATCTGGCACCAGGCCGGGAAAGATTAAGATTGGGGTACAATATAATACTTCAGTCTTTATAAATGTCCTTCTATGTTTCTACAGAGCCTAGTTGTGTTCTGCACAGGACAAGAAATGTATCCCTAAATTATCTGCCAGTCAGTGGTTAAGAAACTGCTCTCTAATCAAAATGAAGAAAGAAGATGAAAATATTGGAGGAATTTTGGAGAGAATGGAGATGATGTGAAAAGGGTGATTGGTATTATCATAAAACCTAAATGCATAAAATTCTCTTTGTTTGTCTGAACCTCACGCTTGATGACTGCAATTTGCATGATTTACAGACATTAAAGCGTGTGAGATGAAAAAGGAAAAGTGATCATTATATTTCCCAAAGATTCCTTTCATATGTGTACTAGGCTTCAGGAAGTATATATCTCTTCCAGGGAAAGCCAAGTGAGATATAAAGAATCCAGGAAAGATGAGTATCCCTAGCAAAGAGTATTTTGCTAAAGGCTTTGTAAGGCTCTTGTTTTTGGGCCTGTATGGACGGGTTGTTAGTGGGACTCATCATTCCCTTCCTGGTCAGTACAAGTTTTCTTTGTCACACAGTCCAGTCCACTACTGGGCTATTAACAGGAAGAATAAAATTGGAAAAATCCTTTTGAAAATGTCACTTTTTGTTTTGTACATTTTAATATGTCTGAAGTAAGTATAATTGTCTCATAACCCAGGGGACACAATTACATTTTAACCCCTATGTGAAAACTAAGTTTAACCTTAAAGAGGTTTTCCTACCATTAATATTAATGAAACTGTTTGAAGAGGTGTTCCATTTAAGTGAATGGAGTGAGTACTTGTCATTACACTTGCTTCTGAGACGACATTCAGTGTAATGAACAAGAAGCCTTGCTCGCATGGAGCGCCACCTCCTCTTTAAACAGCTGATGTCGGACCCCCGCTGATCTGTTATTGATGACCTATCCTGACAATATGTCATCAGTATAAATGGCAAGACAACCCCTTTAAAGGGGTTGTCCGGGTTCAGAGCTGAACCCGGACATTCCTTTAAATTCACCCAGGCAGCCCGCCTGAACAGGGCATCGGAGCATCTCATGCTCCGATGCCCTCCTTTGCCCTGCGCTAATTAGCGCAGGGCAAAGGCATTTAGCCCGGTTCCGGTGACGTACCGGGCTCTACCAGGCGGAGGCTTCTGCCCGGCAGTGAGCCCGGTGACGTCACCGGCGCTGATGGGCGGGCTTTAGCGCTGCCCTAGTCAGTAAAACGGCTAGGGCAGCGCTAAAGACGGCCCATTACAGCCGGTGACGTCACTGAACTCGCTGCCGGGCGGAAGCCTCCGCCCGGCAGTGTGTTATGTAAACAAAAGAGCCCTTGCCCTGCGCGATTCAGCGCAGGGCAAGGGAGGGCATCGGAGCATGAGATGCTCCGATGCCCTGTTCAGGCGGGCTGCCTGGGTGAATATATGGCTATGTCCGGGTTCAGCTCTGAACCCAGACAACCCCTTTAAGAACCAGTAACATTCCCCCCTCTGTTTTCTAGCAGTCATTGCTTTTTCATTTTTTCTTCTAAAATGTTTTTTTTTTATTTTGCAGGATGAGTTGTTTCTTTAGGAACCATTTGGGGTTATGTATAGTGTATTAAATAACTTAATGTTTTATTTTTATGGGGAAATATTTAAAAAACTGCAATTTTAACATTATTTTCTGGAATTTATTTATGGCGTTCACTGTGTGGGTTTTTTTTAAATATTTTTTGTTTACTCCTGCAGGCTTCCAGCTCCCCATCTGCTCCCAGAAAGATATGGGCCTGGTCTTGTTTGAAAACTGGCATTTCAAGCTTTCAAACAAGACCACAAGAATCATAGCATTATCTCCACCACATCAGAAGATGTTAGAAATCGGGTTGGCAGTGAATGCAGCTGAAAGTAAAAATAATAACAGGTTTCACTGCCTTCACTCCCAAACCGATTTCTAATGTCTCTCTCCCGATGTAGTGGAGATAATGCTGATTCTGTACTTGTTTGAGAGCTTGGAATGCTAGGTTTTGCTTGGGCTGAACTGTTACGTCCTTTTCTCAAAGCTCGAGCAGCGCTCAGGCAAAACTGTTTAGAGGTTAAGGTGCAAGATGTGCACTAGAGAGACATCTGAGGAGACAGAACCTGCCTGGAGATACTGTAACTATGATTGCTAGCCTCAAAGTGGACATTTTCACTTGTGAGGTAAAACATGTTAATGTAATTTTGTTTTTTTAATAATTCTTTATTTTGGTCAAAAGGTTGCGCCAACAAATACAGTGACAAAAAGTAATATTGTGAGTTACATAGAGAGCATCACATCTTGTCATCTTAAAATAAAGGCAAATTCTTTGCATATTAAAGGACTTTGACATCATAAATATTGAGACTCAGATCAAGGAGGGCTTAAGGGGAAGGAACTGGGGAAGGGGTAAAGGCCCTTTTAGACGGGCCGATGTGTCTCCCTGCCCGAGCGCCGATCAGTGATATCGGCGCTCGGGCAGGGAGCCTTTACACGGCCTGATGAATCGAGCGCCGGGCCGCACGAGTGATCGCTGTATCACTCATGCGGCCGGGAAGCTCCATACTGTCAGGCGCACATCGCCTGTTTACACAGGCCGATGTGCGCCCGACAGATTGGATCTTTTGTCGAAACCAAAAGATCCAATCAGCCGACGAACGAGCGTTTTGCTCGTTCGTCGGCTGATTAGGGCCACTTTTACACGGGCCGATTATCGGCACTAGCGTTCCTAGGAACGATTTTTCGGCCGATTATCGGCCCGTGTAAAAGGACCTTAAGAAGGATGGATTGGGTTGGGAGAGGGTGGGACACAGGAAAAATGATATGAACAAAGTAACATGTATGTTTGTACAAATCCGCAAAGCGGTGAATAGTGCAGAATTTTACATATAACACATAAGAATATAACTGAGGACTAAAAGGTCACCGTCCTGGGCATCTCTACAAATGAAAAATAAGCGTCGGGCATGCATCATATGAAGTGAGAATGGATGGCATCACACAGAATTTGCTTGTTTCCAACGGATCCAAGGATCCCATATTGTAAGGAAGGAGGGGTGTTTCCACCTTTCCCAACTAGAGAGTTCCTCAAGTTGAAAGATAAGATGCATCCTATGGTACCATTCCTGTATAGCAGGTGCTTGCGGATCTAGCCAATGCACTGGTACTAAAAGCTTGGCTGCTATCAGTAGATAAGATTCTAGGGAGTTTTTAGAGAAGGTATGGGTACCATCAGGCAAGTTTAGCAGAACTAGCTGCCGAGTCAACGTGAATTTAGAGGCACAAATACTTCCAATATCTTTTTCAACTGCTTTCCAATACGATTGGATTATAGGGCAAGTCCACCATATGTGAAATAGAGATCCCGGGGAGTGTCCACATCTCCAGCAAGACTTAGTGGATGAGGGGTACATTTTTGCCACAATGTCAGGGGACCTGTACCATCTGGTTAAGATTTTGAAGGCATTTTTCTGTGTTCTGATACATCTAGAAAAGCGTAGCGTTGGGTAGAAAGGGTTATATTAAGGTCTTTTTCCCATGCAATTATATAGTGTTGTTTCAATGGAGCCCTCACCTCTACTAATCTTTTATAGAGGATGGAGAGTAGGTGTTTCGGGGGTTGTGGAAGTGCGATCAATCTTGTCCAGGATTTTTGCCCATTTTCTCTGAGGGATCGCTGTTATGGCTACAAATGGCGTTCGGCAGCAGGAGCTTCTCACTCACACGTCTGCCATAGAGCTCGGTCAGGTTCCGCCCCCATGTTAATGTAATTTTGAATGGTTGGTAGTAAGCCACTTTTTAGTTAACACCCAGCAGAGCAGTGGTTGACTTTTGTTTTTGGGCCTGAATGTAAAGACTGTACAAAATAAAGAACCAGCAAATCCTATTTGAAATGGACCTCTGTGTCACTGACTGCATCTGATCCCATTTTACCTACCACTACAGAGCTAACTCCACAGATGTTAAAAAAGGATCTAATTTTTTCTAGAAGCAGAGCTATCCTTATGCATGAAATTGTCATTTGTGACTGATAGATCTTACTTTTTCCAGACAAATTATTTCCATGCATTTTGTGATATTGCCGATCAGCCCCATTTAGACAATCCATGGATATGATTGGACTGTTTCTGGATAAGGTATGTTCCATCAGTCACAAATGACAATTTACTGAGAAACTTATTCAAAGATTACTAATATGGCGGAACTTCCTGTTGTCAATTCTGCAAAAATGCAACTCCTTTGATGTTCCAGTATATAGTTGAATTTACGTGGAAATCCTACCTTCTTTTCCAGGATACTGATGACCTATTCTCAGGATAGGTCATCAGTATCTGATTGACACCTGGGACCCCCGCCTATCAGCTGTTTGAGAAGACACTGGTGCTTCTGTGAGCGTCACAGCATTCTCACAGCTTACAGTGTACATTGTACAGCGGCTGTACTTGATATCGCACTCAGCCTCATTGAAGTGAATGGGGCTGAGCACAATACTAAGCACAACCACACTGTACAATGGACACCACCGTGCTTGATGAACACGGTGAAGGCTGCAGCACTCACAGGAGTGACGGTGCCTTCTCAAACAGCTGATCAGCATGGGTCCCGGGTGTCGGGCCCCCATCGATTAGATACTGATGACCTAACCTGAAGATAGGCCATCAGTATCAAAATCTCGGAAAACATCTTTAACCTGTGTCTAGACTGACAGAGTTTTTAAGTCAAAAGTAATAGTTTAGGTGAAGGTGCTTAACTTAGCAATCTAGTTTATAAATATATAGTATAGTTTATAGTATATAAGCCATGGCACACCAGAGGTGGAGCACCAGAAAAGTCAGTTATCCTCTTTTTATTTTTCTTACTTGTCAGAAAAATCTTTGTAAATTGCCTGATCATTTTTAGTAAAATTATCCTTACGCGTCTGTTTTCATTAAATCTCGCCTTTCCCTTTCATGCTCAATAGTATCTGTGGAAAGATGCAAATTGCTTTAGTGGAAAGTCTTGTTCTGTCATAGTATGTCAAGATTTTATATCATTTTATAGTTTAATAAGAAGAGTACTTTTACAAAAGGTTCTCTGTCACTCTAGATGTCAACATGCAAATTATTGTAGGATCTCTGTTCAATCTGGAGAGGCCGATACCGAGACTGCTGCTGGTTTAAATTGTAATGATCTTGTATACTGTATAATTCACACATTGCATTTTTCAGTATCAGCTGTGTTGAAACATTTGGCTTGTTCCACAATGCTACAGAAACCAATAAAGGGTTTTCATGGTTATAGATATTGATGACCCATCCTTGGGTGACTCATCAGTATCATCTGTACGACACACCGAACCCCCACCGTTCTGCTGTTTGCAGCAGCTGCCAGTGCTGTAACTAACACAAAGAACGGAGCTCAGGTAAGTTTTTATTTGTCTGGTGTTATCCTGATACTCACTGGTCACTTGTTATCAAGAAAGGGCTTCTGTCACCAGTTTTTAGCATATTAAACAGGATGACATTTCAAATGTGTAAATGTCCCCTGATGCTAAATATGTAATTTACTTATTTGCCACTGGCCCCGCTTTTGCGTAATGTAACCTTTTATAATATGTAAATTAGCCTCCTAGGAGCAAGGGGGGCGGTACCCCTGCTCCTAGAGGCTCCGTTTGCTAACCTAGAAAAACGCCTTCTTTGCTTGATTGACAGGGCCAGGCAGCTCGCTCCATCTGCTGCCGGCCCTGTCCGCGTTAGAAATCCCGCGCCTGCGCCGTGCGTCCTTCATTCGGCGAAGGCGCAGTGAGGAAGCCGGGAGCCTGGCAGCCTGCTACATTCACTGCGCCTGCACCAAATTAAGGACGCACGGCACAGGCGCGGGATTTGGATCACGGACAGGGCCGGCAGCAGATGGAGCAAGCTGCCTGGCCCTGTCAATCAAAGAAGGCGTTTTTCTAGGTGGGCAAACGGCACCTCTAGGAGCAGGGGTACCGCCCCCCTTGCTCCTTGGAGGCTAATTTACATATTATAAAAGGTTAAATTATGCAAAAGCGGGGCCAGTGGCAAATAAGTAAATTACATATTTAGCATCAGGGGACATTTACACATTTGAAATGTCATCCTGTTTAATATGCTAAAAACTGGTGACAAACCCTTTAAAATGAGCTTAAATTTGTTGTGTTACCTGTTGACCTGGAAGTCTCGTTGGATTTCACTACAAATTTTTACTTGAACTCAAAAATGGATTTGAATTCTTGTTTCTTCTGAAACTATTGATTTTGGTAAACTTTAGTGCAGAGTTATCAAGCCCAGAAAGCAAATCAAAGTCTCCACATATGAGTTACATCTCAACCTGTCTTTCTAAATATATTGTTGAAAACTTTCCAGATATAGTAAGACACATTCAGATTTAGTGCGTGTTGACATCTGCATCAGAGGCCCTGTTTGAGACCTCCATTGCAGATTCTATCAAAAACAATCGAAAGAAAAGTAAAAAGGATATTAACTGTACCGAATTCTTTCGGAATGATGTGTTCATTCACTGTTGTTATTACATGTTGTTCTATTTAAAAAAATAAAACTTAATTTTTCAAGAAAAGTCCTGCTTGCAGGACTTTTTTCTCTGCTGTAAAAGTGGACTCGTGAAGAGAAACTGAAAAGACCCTGTTATAATCAGTGGGATCTTTGTTATGTGCCGAATGTAACACTTCTATTATTTTTGTTGTTTTACTCCTATAACGGAGTAGAAAAATGGAAACCAATCACGCAACCATGAAAGAGGCCTTAGTAAGTGTTTTACATCAGTATTTAGAATCCCCTGGTTTTGACTTACAAGCACAGGAAAAATATAATAGAAAGATTTATACTTCTTCTTTGCATTCATTGTCCTGAATTGATTGGTCACTCATTGCAGCATCTTAGTTGTCTCATTCAAACAGCCTCTGCCCATATGCTCTATCTTCACATACAGTACTACATTTTTCTAACCAAGGAAGATGCTGACAAATAAGCTGTTTTCAAGGGATGATGGTAGCTGGACCCTTGATGATCAGACACCACCACTTCACCATGTGACAATCCTTTAACATTACAAGTAAAACCAAATACTTCAGAAGACTCATAAATAAATGTTAGATAAATTACAAACTATATTGGCCTCTAAGCTGAGACAGTTGGGACATGGGAAGAATTGGACCACTGGGAATGGGGAACAGGGAGGAGGGGGGGTCGAATGAGACACAGGAAAATGGTAAAAAAGAAAGTGAAATCTGATTCTATCAAATAAGAGTTTATTTGTGAAATTCCTGATAAACAAACCAGTAGTGCCAAGTTTTCTACAATATTTTGTGAGTAATCTGGAGGCTGACAGTAGGCTACAATACAGACCTTGTGTTAATCTAGTGGTGATCTCCCGGCTTTTTGTATGGAGGCATAGGAGAACAAGGTAGTTTAAACTTGGTAAATTTAGAGATAATTTAGATCTGAACCAGATAAGGTGAATATCCTCGGAGAAATTCTGTCCCTACTAAGTTTTGTATTAACGAGTTGTCCTATGAAGCACAGTTCTCTTTTTTTTTGCGTGTGTGTGTATAAAGTCTTGTTCCAAACATCTGGGACAGTCTTAAAAATATACAGGAGGTTGTCAAAAATCTGAATTTGGTAGATCGTGGAAGTGTACTTTCAAGCACATAGCTTTAAAGTTGGTCTGGGAAGTAGAATTAAAGAAAGTGATTGAGTTGAGGCACAAACCAAGGAACCATGGGGCATTTTCCGATAACAAGTTGTCACTTAAGAGTAGTCTCCGAAGTGCCACCAACTTGTCATTCATCACTGTGAGAGTTCATAATGATGTGTTTGTACTTTTTGGCATAATGAAGACAATAAACTGTAAACTCTGGAGAACCTGTTTATAGTGATAAGAACACTAATACAACAAAAATACATTATATATCTAAAAAGGAACATCAGTTTCACAAATTATAGTCATGGCAAAAAGTTTTCAGACTGACACATTTTGGTTTATACAAAGTTTGCTGTTTCAGTGTTTTTAGATTTTTTTTTTTTTGTCAGACGTTTCTATGGTATACTGCAGTACAATTATAAGTAGGGTTGAGCAAATCGAAGTATCTGAAGTGGACTTCGATCTGAATTTCAGGGAAAAATGCCATTTGTCGCAAAGCCGAATTTCCTCGTGCTTTGTTGTAATTAATCAATTTTCCCTGAAATGGTGGTTAAATAAAAATAAGTTTGTACTGGAGGTATGGCTACTCCATTTGATCATGCACTCCTGACCAGCCTGTCTGCCCCATAGGCTGATTTTAATCAGTGTAAGTATAAAGCCGTAGTCTGCTCTTAGTATAGAGGTATAGAGTGGGCTCGGCATGCATGTTGGTACCTGCATTTGCCAAGCATCTCAAATTTACTAAATGAGTGTAGCATTAGCATCAAAATATTTTATATTGCTATGGCATTTCTGTACTTTATTTGGTGTGCAGAGTGCTGTTGCATTGTATTTATTTTCTAACTAAAAATCATACCTCATCCATTTGAGAATGAAGAAGCTGCCGTGACCATCTTCATTGAAGATCCTGCGCAAAGACGTCATCACACACCACATGAGATTTCACGTGGGATCTTTAACCGATTATCCCCTGAAAACCCTAATTTTTCATCTCAGATGCCACGATCAGTAATGAACTCTGCTTCTGAGTGGTTCAACAACCAGGGGGGAGGGGTGAGCGCAATTGCCGTGCCTGTCATTGTATCCGCTATGTACAAAGAAATGCGCTCCATGACAAATATATCAATGCAGAGAATCAATATTTACAGTGTTGACCCTTTTTTTTCAAGACTTCAACAATTCACCCTGGCATGCAGGGTATCAGCTTCTAAAGTTCTGGAGTTTATCACAATTTCTGTGTTGTTTTTTTTGTCCATCCATGTTTAAAGAATTGACCCCAGGTTCTCAATGGGATTGAGATCTTGGGAGGTTCCTGTCAATGAACCCACAATTTTAATGTTTTGTTCACCATTCCACTTCGTCAGGGGTGGACTGGGAACTTAAAGTGGCCCTGGAAAAAATACTAAAAGTGGCCCTGTTTTGGAGTCAGGTCCAAATTGATGGAAGGCAGGGCCAGCAATACCATATTGTGGTACATTATACCACCCCAACAAAGCCAAATACCACAAGCAACCCTGCTGATGAATGGTTTTGGGATGCTTTACCATTGGCACACACATTGAGGCAAAAGCTTTTCGAGAATGGCCTGGTGTCAAGAAGGGCAGCAAAGAGGCCACTCCTCTCCAAGAAAAACATACTGACATTCTGCAGGAAGTGCAGGGATTCGACTGCAGAGGAATGGGGTAAACTTATTTTCAAACTCTTTGGGACAACTGGAAAAATGATTGTCTGGAGAGCAAAAGATGAGCATTACCATGTGTCCTGTGTCTCTGTAATTTTTAAGCATGTGCATTTTGGTTATGCTGGTAGAAACTTTATCATGGCACAGTTGCTTATCTGATCCTTCTCTGATGATGTCTTCTTCACACTGGTCTACACACACTACCTGATTAATAGCTCATTTCTCCTCCGTTTGGACTTAATTGTTGTCTTCATTAGGTTAAGACCAGATAAAAATATATTGGGCTCTAGAAATGTAATCAAATGCCTTCATTAGGTATATAAAGGCAGTGATTTTATTCTTCTTTTTACACATAAATTTGTAGTATAAAGACATTAATTGATGAATATTTTGTATTTTATATGTATTAGCAGATGTTATATCCTGCACAGTGTGTGTATGTGTATATATATATATATATATATATATATATATATATATATATATATATGAAAAGAGTATGTTTACTCTTTTTAAAACAGAATATTATAAATATTTATATGTTTAATAATTTTAATAACATAAATATATCTAGCAAGCGGAATGTGTGCAGGCTGACGTCTCCTGTGATACTGCTCAGCAGGTAAGAGGTGTAAATGGATCTACATCTTTAAGAAGCTGAGATTCTCTCCAGCCTGGAAACATAGTCACAATTGCAACATTCCCACTGCATCTTTTGTTTGCCTGTGTGTGACAGCCAGAAATCAACGGGAGCCTTTTCTCATGGTGATTAGAAACAGCCTAACATAAGATGATCTTTCTTTTCTTCCAGTCCTTCCTCCTTCTATCCTTTTTTTCTCCTCCCTTCCTTCCGTAAACCTTTAAAATAAATATTGAGCAAGTTGGACGGAGTGAGATGCTCAGCTCCCACACACATTTAAACAAAAGAGGTAGAGGAAGGCTCCTGACCAGAAAAAGAAAAAGATTGTCTCTGAGCCAAACCCCCTCCAGTGTGAAGTGCCTGCTCTGGATGCTGCTGATAGTAGAAACTGCTCTTGGATTTCCAATAAGCGGCGGCAATTAGAGGCTCATCTTTGTGTGATTGTAAAGGGTGCTTGGTTCTGCTTCCACCACGGATTAAAGCAAGTCCTGCAGGATCATGGCTCTTTGAAGATGGGGAGCTTTGTGGTGTAGGAACATAATTGACCGGTGCTGGGGAGAGATTTCACAACGCTGATTTTTTTTTTCCTTATCATCGGTGGATCATTGTACAGTACAAAGTAGGTAAGGGAACTTTAAGTGTTAATTAAACCGGTGACAATTGCTTCTATACTGGGTGGCGGTGGTGGATCACCATATGGCTTCTGTGCCATATGGATGTCTTTAGAGATCGGATCTTCTAAAATATTTGCATTTAACACCTCCAGCTCTTAATATTTCTGAAGTTGACAACATGCAGCTAGTGATGCAACGCATTGTCTTATCTGTAGTATTTTCAAGATGAATACCGAATTCTCCAAACCCGAGAATGGAGACGTATCTGGTAGCGTTGTGTGATGCAAGCTCCAGGGAGGTAGATTTCCTTGTTGCCATGGACAGGGTCTGCTCCCAGATCAGAATGTCACATGTAGACACAGCCTGAGCTCATTTGCTGAATATATATTGCAGAGTGAGAATTGTAAATACAGCTATGGTTTATGGGCTTTAAATATTTACCTGGAGGTTAAGGGGTTGTCTGGAGAAAGTTACCCCGATGATTCGTGTCAGGGAAAGCTGTTCTAAAAGTAAAGCTGCAGAGTTTACTGTTGTTTGCGTATAGCATTGTATCTTTGTAGTCGGCAGGTTCAGACGATTACTTTGTATTTGTATACTTTTCCTGAAAGTTACAGTTGTATTACTCTTTAGGAACATAATAAGCTAAGTTTATCTTCTGATTTAACATTGGTGACCAGTGTCCTCAGACTCTATATTGGGAATATACTGCGGCACATATATTCAGTACATTATCATTCATATGAGAAAAATCATTCTTTGATCATTTTTTGTTCAGTTCTAATGGACATCTGTAGCAGATGTCTAATGTCCTATATGGGAAATCTGGGTTGTATCATCATTGATCTACATTGCCCACTGGAGAACTGACCTTACCTGGAGAGGAGAGTTCACACTTCAGTTATTTGGTCAGTTTTTCCCATCAGTTACTGTGAGCCAAAACCAGTGGTGAAGCTTACACAGAGATCAGGAGTAATGGAAAGATCTGCACCTGTTCTGTGTTTTTGACCCGCACTTGGTTTTTGCTCACAATAACTGATGGAAATAACTGATCAAATAACTGAAGTGTGAACTTGGCCTTACATGTACAGATGTAGCAGAACTAAAAGGAACTGTGATAACATTTTGTGCACCTTTGGGGTGGGAGGGGCAGACCTGCGAAGGGAAGCATAGCTACCTGCTTCCCGGGGCTGACTCCATACACCTTCTCATCCCGGCCTTGACTGCTCCAAGGGTGTAAACTTCTGTTTTGGCTGCAGCAGTGACCTTCTTCCCTTACGTCATGTCAAATGGTAATGTGACACTAGGGAAGCAGATCACTGCTGCAGCAGCGTCAAAACAGTAGTTTACCGTACAGCCTGGGAGCGCATTTGAGATGGGGCCCAAGGCCAGGGAGAGAAGGAGTATGGAGCCAGTGCCAGGAAGTAGGTAAGTATACCTTTTTTTTGCAGGTCTGCCCAAGATAGGGGATTTGCCAATGTTCCCTTGTGAGATGCACAACCCCTTTAACCATTCCTTTTAGCTCTGCTACATCTGTATAATGAACTGTGTTAATATTTAAAGGGAACCTGTCATGATGAATATGAAGTGTAATCTGTAGGCAGTATATGATAGAGGAGGAGCTGGGAAGACTGATATACAGACTTGTAGGAAAAGATTCTAATTTATTCATTTACACCTCTGCACTTTCTATGCTTAGGAGTAATGTGGGTGGTCTGAACCCTGCATAATTAAGCATACAGGGAAGGCTGTCAATCACTGAATAGAACCGCCCATATGAGTCCTAAGCAATGTAAAAGCTGAGGTTTCAAATTCACTAAACATTTTCCAAATAACATGCCGGGTGCAGACGGCGCTGCTTTTCCACCGTGACGGGTTTATGGGTTGCCATTATACATTTATATGAATGGTCTGCAACCACCAGTCACCGGTTCTTAGGACAGGGATGGTGCGCTCAGTGTGTGTGTGTGCTGTCACCCTTCTCTCTTCCTGCTCACCGTTGCTGCTATGTCTATATCAAGCAGGAAGAGAGACGTGAGATGGCACACACACGGTGAACGTCTTCACCTGTATGAAGGGATATGTGGGGGTGACGGGAGTCAGACCCCCGCCGATCTGATATTGTTGACTTATCCTGAGGATAGGTCATCAGTATTAAAAGCTTGGAGAACCCCCTTTAATCCTTATATGCATATGCAACTTTTGTTCTCTCTAAAAACTGATCTCCTCTATTACATGAACCACTTTTTTTCATACATGGAATAATCTAGTTAATAGGTGAACCTATTTTTCATGCTATTTTACTTTGTAGGACTTTTTGAAGAGCATCTGTCAGCAGGATTGACCCTGTTAAACCAAGTGTAATGTCTGCTAGGGTTAATTCTGCTGATCAAAATACCTTTCTTGTGAAAATCGGTTGTGGTGTGCCTAAGAAGAGAAACTTTTATACATTATGCAAATTATGTCTTCAGTGCAGCGAGGGGTGTGGTCAGCACTGGAAAGGGGAGGGCCTGAGGTGTTAGACCCTGGCCCTCAGTGCACTGAAGCCTGCATGTGAATAAAGAATAATGCGGTCATTTATTAAAGTGGTGTAAAGTGGAACTGGCTTAGTTGCCCATAGCAACCAATTAGACTCCACCTTTCATTTTTGACAGCTCTTTTGGAAAATGAAAGGTTGAAACTGATTGGTTGCTAATGAGCAACTAAGCCAGTTCTACTTTACATCACTTTAAATTACCCCATCTTTTTCCTGAGAGCACCACAACTGATTTTCAAAAGACAGGTATCATTTGAATTACCAGGGCCCTACCAGACCAGTGTGATTTGTTTAAAGGGATTTTCTGGGAATAGTGAGCTTTTACCAAGTGCCCGCAGCCTGCCTCTCTAAACAGAAGATTCATGCTTACCTGCTCCCTGTAGCTCTGGTACTCTGCGCAGCCTCCTCTGTGTCCATGCTTTGGTCCTCGCATTGTTGACAGGCAGCACAGCCTGGGCATGGTCACGTGCAACGCTGCATCCAATGACTGGCTTCAGTGGTGACATGGCCACAAGCAACACGTCACTGCTGAAGCCAGTCATTAGCTGCAGCAGAGCATGTGCCCATGCTGTGCCACATGTCAACGCTGTGGGGACCAGAATGTGGAGCGCGAAGGACCACATCAGCGAGGAGCAGGTAAGTAAAATTCTTCTATTTAGAGAGGCAGGCTTCGGGCACTTGCTAAAAACTCATTATTCCCAGAGAACTCCTTTAATAGGTTTGATCTTGCTAACCGATGCTTCTGGAAATTTTGACAAATATTGATTGCTAACCGATGCTTCTGGAAATTTTGACAAATATTGATAAAGCATTAAAAACGGTCAAACAGAAAATGGATGCAGAATGGCCATGAAAAACTGACAGTGAGTCCGTTTTTAATGGATTTACAGTAGCTGAAATAAATATCATTGCAGTCCACTAGGTCTATGTGTATAGTAAAGATGGCCATCCACCTTAGATATCTGGAGCATTCAGCTGACAGATATTTCCCCCAACCACTCCATACACAAGCTTACTCATACTCTTATTAGGTAGAGGGAATATCTCATTGCCAGACATGTCTGCCAGCTTATCTGCCTTGAGAACAAAAGGATGGGGCATGCTGAAAAGCCTGAACCTTCGAGTGATATTTCAAAAGGGCCATTTACACGGGCCGAGAATACGCCAGATCTGGTGATGTAGAGGTGCCGCCAATTACCCGATGAATGAACAAAATGCTGGTTCTTCAGGTAATAGATTGTGTGGAGACAAAAATCATCATTTGCCGGCAGCAGAGCCGGCATGCCTGATGCACCTAGTCTTTTGGTGTCATATACCCTCTGGTATACTTCCATCATACCAAACCGCGTCATAGTGTCTGATGAAGGCCTGCGAGCCGAAAACGTCTACACGTTGATTGTCGCTGTTACTATACTTCTCCAAATAAAAGAAATGCACACTACTAAGAACAAAGTGCTATTGCTGTGATCTTTATTTACATTGAAGACAGGGGTGGGAACCCTATACACAGCACAAGGAAGCAGATTGTGACAAAGGTTGTTAATTGAAAAAACCTATCCTGACGTGTGTTCTAGCAAATACCTGAATTCACCATGTAATACCAATTCTGGCTCTTTGCTGTGCTATTCCTTTATTATTCCTGCTAGAAGTTATGAATGAGTTACTAGCCGTTACGTACTCCCCCTATGTATTTCTGAAGTATATCCATAGACACTTCAACTACTATAGAAATGAATCCTCAGCACTTTGAACATATATAGGGAGGACATTCATATTCAAGGGTGGACATTCACTTCAGGCTGTCCATTCTAAGTTTAACCCTTTAAATAATGCAAAGATAAAATATCTACAAATTAATGTCTTTGGTTATGAATCACTCTGCAAAATCATTCCAATACAAGGTCATTTAAGAAAGATCTAATTGATTTAAACTATAGTTTTTCCATATTGGGGTAGCAGGCTTGAAATCAATTTTTGCCACTGCAGTCGAAACAGATTGCCAATTAGAAACACAAAGGTTGCCGCCAAAATTCCACAGTAATGTCTCAGTGTAAAATACCTACGAAGAAATAGAAAACATTCAGGTCATAGATGTAATGATCTCGAGAGGAGAACTCATTGTATGTCAATGGTAGGTTGGAAAGGTTAAGCACAAATGCCATGTCCAACCTGCTGTGCGGCAGATGCTCAAAAGAACTATTGACCTTAAAAGAAACGTGAGACTTATACATGAAATACATAACAAGCCCAGCTAAAAAGCCATGAATGTTTCTAATAAACAGTACATAGACACAGGTAACGCATTTCTCAGTTTTGTGTGATAAATACGTTTTTGTGACAATAGTTAAAACATTTTCAGGGTTGTAAGTATAGGGTATAGTAGTCAAAGTCACTGTCCAGTCAAGAGTTCAAAAATAATAAGTAAGGTCCTCAGGAAATGATTACCTGCTATTTATTTACCTCAGATCTCACTGCTTGACTGCTTTTTAGAACATCTCTGTAAAGGCAGGGTTGTGATCATAGGCTACATTTTAAGCTATAGTGCCTACAGGAATTCTGGGCTGTCTGAAACACGCCTCCTGTTTCATCATTGGTTCAGGATGCTACAGGTCCTCGGCCTTCAGCAGATGTTCCCAACAGCCTGGGCTGTACCTCACGTCAGGAATTGGAGAAAGTTCCAACCCCTTCCATTAACCTGTTGATCATGCCATGGTCCATACCGCAGCATGATCATTGGGGACTCCGCCCCTCGCGATTGGGTCGTTGGGTTTCCCATTGACCCAATCGAAGACTGGAGGAGTGATCTGCAGTCAGCCTTGAGGTTCTGTGAAGGACCCCAGGGCTGTGTGCAGTAAGCCTGATGTTAGGGCCCACTAGTGTATCATAGTGACAGAGAGCATAATGTATTAGCATATAGCAGTATTCTTATAGATTATAAAAGTAAACTAAAGTCATAAAACGGTAATTCCATAATGGGATTAAAAGCATGTTATAAATAATGTAATAAAACAACGTAAAAAAATAATAACATTTCTCTCATATAAAACAAGATCTAAGACGGCCATATCAGTGAAAAAAAAAGTTATGGCTCCTAAAGAGAGGCAAAAATGAAAAAAAAAAAAAATTCTTGTTGTTAAGGCCTTTTTGGGCCGGGTCATCCAGGGGTTAAATGACAGCGATTACCTACACCAATGGTCAGCAACCTCAGGAACTAAAGTTGTTGTAAAACTACAGCTCCTAGCATGCACACTGGGTCACCTGTTCTCAAAACTATACAGCAATAAATGAATCAAGGGAGAGTTGTAGTTTCACAGAAGGTGGAGCGGCGGAGGATGCAGACTCCTGGTCTACACTTTTGTGGACTTCACTCTGTATTCTGAAAAATTGGGTTTGTTTACATGCTCATGTTACCTTGTTACTTGTTCCTATCCTACCTTCTTGTTTTGTCTTCTCCTAGCTTTCAGTGAAAAAGGCTATACTTACAGACACAAGGATAAAACACTAATTCACTACAAGATACAGTGAGACCCCAATGATAACAATCACAAGGTTACTTGTGGTGCACTACTCTAGCTAGCATTGTCCATAGCTATCTAATAGATCAGATTGACTAATTAAGAACCTCTATAAGTACACCCACAAGTACTGAAACCACCAAAAATTATTTTTCAGTGAAATACTCCTGGTGGCTTACAACTTGGTTCTGGTACTTCTGCATGCTCTTTGGTATAACTCTGGTCATTGTCCTGCCTTCTGGGTACATAGGTTTTCCAAGATATTTTTACTGCTTACCTATCCTCTGGATAAGGGGACGTGTAGACCAGAGGAATTAGAAAGTCTCCTCCGCTTTGTATCCCTGCCCCATCCACTTCAATGGGGCTGAGCTATGCCTAGGGCATGTGACCAATGAACATGATGTCCCATGGCCTTTCTCAGACAGCTGATCAGCGGGGGTCCTGGGTGTCAGACACCCACTGATCAGATTCTGATGACCTATTCTGAAGATAAATCATCAGCAAAAATATCTTGGAAAACCCCTTTAACCAGTCTTGACAACTTAGTATATCCCTGAAGGTCTGTGGATTTCCATACATGCTTGTAGAGGTTCAGGGGTAATTCCATAAATGGATACCTCAAGGTTCTCAGCTCTTCCTCCACAACGCTTCCAGTGCAAGTTGGGATTCATAATTTTGCAGAAGACGTTGAATTTAATGAAAAGTGATGTGATTTGGATTTAAAGGAGAAAATTAAGCTCCGTTTTTTCAACATTCAGTGCTAATTTTGATCTTAGTCCATTGATAGTTCGGACCATTAGTGTTCATTTAAAGAGACATTCTCATTCTTCTGAGATCATTTCGCACCCATCCTATACATATATTCAGATATAAATTAATAGTAATTGGGAATAAGGGAGT
Organism: Rhinella marina; assembly: GCA_900303285.1. Lineage (NCBI taxonomy): Eukaryota > Metazoa > Chordata > Amphibia > Anura > Bufonidae > Rhinella > Rhinella marina. The sequence goes on from ONZH01002761.1 coordinate 82,650, forward strand.
AAAATCTACCTAGATGAAACACGTTTTCACCGTAAGCAGTGCCATCGCCGTGATAAGATGATGATTTTTACATTAACAGATGAGAAATGAAGCCGTCCTATTTTAAGATTCAGTGTCAGTATTTAATTAAGAAGACAACCTTCAAGGATTCGCATTTGCTGCTAATTAATTTGCCTCTCCTTATCTGGAAAATCAATAGTGTTTAGCTTTTGATAGCACCTTATGAAATAATCAGTGTTTATCTGCATGTTTAAAATTGCAGAATAAAGAGTTTCTGGATATTTACTGTATTTTTCATGCATTTATATAATGTATGTTATAAAGATTTGGATTTTGACCAGAGTATTAATATATCCTGATTCCTGAAGCCTCAATTAAAATGTGGGTAATCCAAAGCATGATTGATGTCAAACCCCCTGTCGCTGTAGACACTGTCAAGCTCTATCCCCAGCGTCTGAAATTTGCCTGTATATATGGGCTGCGAAAAAATTTTGGACTATGTTCATTATAAATACAATACAATACAAAATTATTGTTAATAGAATACAGCATCACATACTTATTACATCCAGTGATGTCTCCTCTGATATAGACATTCTCTTTCCTCATCTTCTCCATTCCGACCAGACCGCCTTGATAATTTTTTTTCAGCTTTGCTCACTGTGCTCTCCAATGTCCACAAACACTATACTTAAAGAGGCTCTGTCACCCAAATGCAACCTACCCTACCAGGCATATAGCTGGTAGGGCTGATGCCGCTGATAAAAGCCATACCTTTGATAGTGATGTAAGATATCCGGTTTTGAAGAAACAGTAACTTTTACAAATATTTAAATGAGCCTTCGCAGCACTCGGAGGCGGGGTTACGCCGTCCGAGCACTGCTGAAGGTATGCCCCTTTTCATTTGTAATGCTGCAGCCACATCACTGAACCCAGAACTGGCGGCGCGTGCGCAGAAGACATGTTCAGAGGCCGGGACAGGAAAGAAATGATCCTGTGCGCACGCGCCAGCAAGGAGACAAGTGTGCAGGTGCTGCAACTCAGCGCTAGACCCACCGGTCTAGCGATTTCACTCAAAATGCAAGGGGGCGTTATTTAGTGGAGGCTGCAGCATTACAAATGAAAAGGGGCGTACCTTCAGCAGTGCTCGGACGGCGTAACCCTGCATCCGAGTGCTGCGAAGGCTCTATTTATACTGATATTATGTACCAGTAAGTGTATTATTATTTTGTTAAATACTGTAAGGCACCATTCACACATCCGTAAAATGCGTCCGCAAAATTGCTGAACGGGTGCAGACCCATTCATTTTCAATGGGGCCGCAAAAGATGCGGACGGCACACAGTGTGCCGTCTGCATCCGCACTTCCGTTCTGCAGCCTCGCAAAAAAATAGAACATGTCCTATTCTTGTCCGAATACACGGACAACAAAAGGCATTTCTATTATAGAGCCGGCCATGTGCGGTCCGCAAATTGCAGAACGCACATGGCCGGTGTCCGTGTTTTGCGGATCTGCAAATTGCGGATCCGCAATCACACACGGACGTGTAAATGGAGCCTAAGTCTGCTCTTTTCTGAAAGCTTACCGATTCTTTTACTTTCTGTACCTTCATTTTTTGTCATGTCTCTGATTCCAAAGTTAGTTTCTCTAAGTGTGGTTTTGAATATAATGTATTTTAAAACAAAACCAGTGAAGGGGCTTATTAAAAGTATACTGTAGTGCATAAATGTTTCCTGCTTTGGATCCAATCCTGGTTATGGCTACAAAAAGAAATCACAGCAAAAATAAGATTGATTTCACACATGCCGTTTTTCGTCTAGAGGAGTGTGAAAAAATAGGGGCATACCCATGGGCAGGATCCGAGTTTTGCAGATCTTTGATTTGTGGACCACAAAACACTTGCAGTCTTATGTTGACTGACTGTCAGTCCTCATTTACAGGAGGAAAGAGTTGTTTGTTCCTATTAACTAGCAGTGATAATATGGACATGTGTGGTAACAGATGTCAGAATCTATCAAAATGTGAAGAAAAGGATTTTTTGCTGATTGTTATGCAGGTTAAGAGAATAAATCTCAGTAATATTCCAATAACACATTTCTTTTTTGTTTGCTGTTGAGAGCTACAATTTTGGATTTGAGCTGGCAGCAAACATTTAAAAGACTGAAATATTAAAGGGAGTCTGTCACCTCATTTTCACCTATATAACTAACAGCACTGCCCCACAGAAGATTGCAGACACATCCCAGACATACCTTGTGTCTGTATTACATGTCCAGAAAAAACACTTTTATTCTGCAGGAAAACAGCTCCCAAGTGCCCGGCTGAAAGTGAAACTAAAAATAGCTTTCTCTCCTGACTCGATTTCTAACAGCTATATCTTCTGATTTACTGGATATAATGCTGTGATTTTGGTATCATTTTAAAGTATCATGTCAGCTTTCAAAAAGGGTCAGAACCATTTATCCATCTGCTACCAATCCCAAGATATGAGCAGCTAAAGTAGCCCTCCCCTGCAGTCTGGTTTGCAGCAGCAGCAGAGCCTATCATTTGGGAGCTGTTTTCCTGCAGAATAAAAGTGTTTTTTTCTGAACAAGGAATACAGACACACAGTGCACACAGATATGTCTGGGATGTATGCAGTCGTCTGTGGGGCAGTGCTGTTAGCTATATAGGTGAAAATGAGGTGACAGACTCCCTTTAATATTTGCTTTTAGCATGCACTACCGTATTTTATATGAAGGAACATGATGGTACACATTGGGCCTAACAATCACTCAAAGAATCACAGAATCACTTCAAATTTTATTTCATGGTCATATCCCATGTTACCTAAACCACGCTTTGCAGTCAAATTCAATGTAGAACTGACATGACAGACTCCTAGGATATAATGTTAGCATTCATCAGCCTATATGGGTGACAAGTGCCATTATGTGGTAACAACATAGTTGCCAACAGTCCTGAATTTGGCAGGACTGCTTAGATGTCCCAATTTTACCAACTGAAACGTTGGTGAGTACGTAACTACATGGTCAGAATTGAAAGTATAACTTGATCTTTATACCTAGTGGGAAATCTTGAATTCAGGCAGATCTGTTTTTAGGTTTAAGAGGCATTTGTCAGCAGCTTTGTTGACAGTGCCGTATAGGTGAGTAGTGTAGACACAGAGTACCTGGCAGGGGTGATAGTCCTGTGGCATGCATGACTACTAAATCTGAATTTTGATAGTAAGTGCTCAACGCCCTGGGTTCTCTGGAATGGACACTTCCCCACTCGGTTATGCAACCTGCATGACCATGACCCCAAGTATGCTTTCACTGCTTCTTCTTTCATGTATATATACCATTGTCTTCAAGGTGAGTATTGCTTATTTTTTATTTTAACATAATTCCTGTTGATAGGCTTGGTGCACATCTGCTATCAGATCATGAGAACAGAATACCGGAATCACCAGATCTGGCATACGGCAGCACCTGGCAGACCCCATATACTAAAAAGGCATCCATCTGGTTTCCAGCATTAATACTGACATTTTGCCAAAGTACCATTGCATGCAGCAGCATTTCATCTATTTTTTGCCAGAATCTGCAATGGAGGCTCCTGGTGGAACCTCCACTGCAGATGTGAACACCATTTGGCATTATGCCTGGTGGTGTATGGCTTGAATGCACTCACAGTTGATCATCGAATATCTAGGAGGGAAGAAATTTTACAAACTGCCTTATTACAACAGTGGCATCCGATTACAGTACAACATACCACTTTAGAATGACCCATTCTTTCACAAATGTTTTTAAAGGCAGACAGCATGGGTAGGTGCTGGATTGTATACATCTATGGTAAAGGGACTCAATGAAAAATCTGAATCTTAATAATTTAGACAAATGTCCCAATATGCCTAATTTTGTCAGGGGTATGTAGATTAAGACAGGGTATGCAGATTAAATGGGTTGCATTATGTAATGCCATCTTTTGATACAGAAGTAATGAATCTCAGAAGATGAACCCCTGTGATCTTATTATCAGAGTAAGGCCTCTTTCACACGAACGCTGTGTTTTGCGGTCCGCAAATTGAGGTGCCGCAAAAACAACGGATGGCATCCGTGTGCATTCCGTATTTTGCGGAACAGAACAGCTGGCCCCTAATAGAACAGTACTATTCTTGTCCGTAATACGGACAAGAATAGGACATGCTCTATTTTTTTTTGCGGGCTACGTAATGGAGCAACGGACCCATAGAAATGAATGGGTCCGCATTTTTCATGTGAAAAATGCGGATCGGAGTCCGCAAAAAATACGTTCGTGTGAAAGAGGCCTAAGAGACTGATGACCACTTGAACAAATTGGATGGCAGGAGCTGTACTGGGTGTCATAAGGTTTTTCTGAGTGAACCGATGGCTGAACTGGAGAACAGATCTCTGTGTAGGACACTCAGATATACTGTACATTCATATATATTGTACCTCAATTCTTTATGTTTTGTACAATCCCTGCATGCAGTCAGTTATTTGAGACACTGTTGCAAATTCAGAGACAGAAGATGGACAAGCCGAAGTGCAGTTGTATGTTTAAATGTTCCAAGAAACATTAAAAATCCACATATCTACAAAAATTGTCTTGTAATTTGGATAGAATTATAAAGTGACAGAACAGTATTTCCGTATAACTGTGCCATGAATATAAATTACCATATTACCAAATTACCATAATTGCAAAATGTGTTTAGAGGAAAATGATTACCATGTCATGTGGAAAATTCACCTTGATCTCCATTCACTGTCATAACCATGAACATTGCATTCTACTCCAGCATTTTACTGCAGTATTCTTTAATATGTGTAAATCTAAAGCAGCTTCAAATCTTATGTACAAATTTTAGATTTTTTTGTGTGCTATGAAACTACCAGTATGTTTACCCACAGTGGATTTGTTGCAGTAATTTCTGCAGCTGAAAATATTTTCTATAAATTGGAATGTTCTTTTCTTGCAGTATGTCCATTGATTTCAGCAAACCCCATTCAAATGAATGTGACAATCATATACATTTCTGCAACATATCTGCTGTGAGTGAAGATACTTTTCTTGTGGCCTTAGTATATAGCTGAGAGCACAGACAGTGATAATCTGTTTTTCCCCTAGGGAAATTCACAAAACATAATTTGTAGCAGGTAGCCATTGTATAATAGTTAGTACAGCATTGTACATGATTAACTTAACACTTTCCCTGCGAAGGACATATCTCATACTTCCTTGCAGGGTGGCAAATCAGTAGCCAAGCATGCATCTTGTATGTCCTTGATACTGATGGCCGTGTCTCAGGCTGTGAAACAGCTAGAGATGCAAACCAGGTTTTGTTATAAAGCTGACAATCTAAGCTTTAAAACAAGACCATAGCACTAGCTTTGATAAATCATGAGCTGCATATACCTGCTGTTCCCACTCCTGACCTAATTTTTAAGTGCTGTAACTTCTACTAGAGTACACATTTAATTGCAAATTTGAATTTTTGTCCAGTTTTTGACAAAAAAAACTTTATTTTTTTTTTATAAAAAAAACTTTATTTTTTTATACACAGTATATTTTGAACTCTCAGAAAATGTAGCTTTTGGTAACATAAAAACAGTTCACTGTGTACAGTATACATTTTTAACAAATATGTGAATGATCATATATTAAATGGCCTTTGTTCCAGTGTTTCTAAGAGCACAAGCTCTTATTGATGTATGCTTATGATGTATATGAGATTTGTGCAAATTAATATATTATATTTACATTCTGTTTTTGTGTAAATGTTTGCATGGATATGAGTTTTAGGTACAAATGTTATGATGCAGTTGTAATTTTGGCCGAACTGTGATGTATTGACTCTGCACATGTTGATCCTTTATTTTTAGGAGGTTGGTGCATCTTTCTGCTTCAGTCACATGTTTACCCACTAACATCAACTTTTATTAAATTTTTATGATAAATTATATTTTCACACAAAGGAGCATGAAGGTATATAAAGTACTGACTGGCATTCTGACAATGATTTGGGTGTCTACTTTCAGAAAATATATGGGTATGAGGGCTTAGTTATATGAGTTTTTAATTTTTTTTATTTATGTTTTATTGGTATATGTCAAAACTGTGAAAATTGTCCCAACAGAGGATCAAAATGTCATGTAATAGTCAACCTTTCTCCAACCCCATTCTCCGCATTGCTAGTCTGGTCCTCCTGGCGCTGCTTTTTACAAACTGCAGTGACATGCTAATATAAGACACGTGACTGCTGCAGTCAGTCACTGTCTTCAGCTGTAAACAAACATCAGCTGGAGGATCAGACCAGTGTCACAGAGTACAGAACTGGAGAAAGGGGTGAGTATTACATGATTTTTCATTTTAAGCATTTGGGTGGCTTGTCTGGGATTTTTAATTTGAGAACCCATTTAAGGACTATGGCCAACTTTGACAAGAAAATGTTTTACATTAAAAAAAAAGTTGCACTGGCTGCAATATTAATTCCTTCAGTTATTTCTGACATATAGTTTATAAATGGCTTCTAACTTCAGATTTTTCACAGGAATTCCCTATGCCAGTTCCCAGGAATATATGCTAGATGTGAGGTCTGTATGTCCAGGATGCTGCTGCCTTCACTAGTTTTCATGTATCATTCACAGCTTCATTCCTACATTGATTTTCCCTTCTACAACTCATGAGAGGTATCACTTATGCTGACAACCATTGATACTTAGTTCTGTGTAATTCCTCACCACCTGCTATGGGTTCTTTGATTTCTCTCTACAGTTGTACATGTGTGATTCTTTGATTTCTGTCTATTGTTGTACAGTTGTGATTCTCCTCCAGAAAACTGTCTTGTGTGTGCCTTCCTTAGTATCTACAGTCTGTGTTAGCTGGCTTCCTTGGATGTTTTCCTCCCTCTTTATACTCTGATCTGCCATACACAACCTCCTCTTCCCATCTTTATCCCTGAGAGAAAATAGAGGTAGAGTAGAAGTACTATACTGTATTTATGTCACCTTTAGCAGCTAGGTGAAGGACTTACACACACGCTACAGAAGACTATTTAGAAAGTTCCTTAATTTTGCATTTAAGGAGCAAATAAGATATTAAGAAAATTCAGTGCTTTGAGATGAGTGGTTCCAGAGGTGCCATTCTTGTTTTTCCAATCTGTTAGAATGACATGCAAGTAAAGTTACTACATATCGATGAAGACCGTGCACTCCTAGGTGTCTTGGGAATTTTCTTCATCTATTTTTGTTTTTCCATCAAAATTGAATTGTTATCCTGATTAACATTACACACAATAGATTTCCATATTACATGTTCTGGTCTTCTAGAGATGATGTCCACTATACTGTATTTTGAAACAAGGCTTCTGTGGATCTTATCTAGCCTGTCACAAACCTGACACTGATCTTGGGTGTTGAAATTCATTCTGAGAATGTTCAATATGTTTACCATTAGGGCGTTATGCAGACCAACGTCTTCCTTACCAAACTCGACAAACTTATTTTCTATGGACCAGAAATCCTAATTGCTATTCCACTACTTTTTAAAGCTGACGCTACAGATTTGCAAGCAGGAAGAATTTTCTTGACATCTGCAGGCCCATTTTATCAGTAATGAAATATGTTTCATCTCCAATTTCTACAAAGCTAAATAGTTGCATGTGGCTCCACTCCGGTCCATATTTATATGCTCTGCCTCTCCATCATGTAATGGTCCCATTGGCTAACTTGTTGGTGAATCTATCTGTTTCCGTTTACAACAACCTAAAATCACTAGTAAGGTGGCCATATGAAAAAAATTATTTGTTGGAGGAACTGTAAAGGGCTTGTCTAATTTAGAAAAATAATTTCACTTTTAGGGAATTCTGATCTGTTCAGGATCCTCAACTCTTGACAAGAGTAGAAGACAAGAGAGCATCTCAGATTCTGGAAGTCCTGTCCTACATAAGAGACTATGATTTGAATGTTCACCGTGTAATGCTTAAATTCCCGTTTGGGGGCACTGCAGGAAAATTGAACATTTACTGCAAGGTTTCCCCAAAGATTACAATTGATGATCCAAGCAGAGGGATGCTTTATGATAACCTTATTATCAAGGCACTCTTCTAGCAAGCCTTTAGTACTTTAGTACTTTCATCCTATTCTGCTTTTGGGTTGGAAAATAACACAAGAAAATAAACCTAAGTTTTAAGTTTCTTTCTTTAAAATATATAGAGGCCTGTGGGGATAGCCTATTTAAGCTACTTAATATAACATTTGCTGTTAGGATTATTTTATCAGTATGCTATCTTTCTAGTCTAGGTACATTTCTTGAGGTGAATCCAAACTAAGATAATTCACACAAAGAGAACATTGCCTTTGATTTGGTGTGAAAAACCGACATCTGTTCACCATACATTAGGATGTAAGCAGCATTGCACCACGTTACCTCAGTTTCCATAGTGATAACAAAACCAATGAAGGCGCCACATAAGGGATGAGAGAGGTGAATAAGTGTGAAATTGATTCAGTTGTACACAGGAATATGTGGAAGTGATTATTTTTTCAGGATGCAATTTCTGGTAGGGAACACCGTTTCTGTTTATTAACGTTATCATCACTCTGCATATTTCCACATGATCAAAATAATCCATTTTACTTCTGTTTGAATTTCCTTTTTATTTACTATGATGTTTGTTTTCTCTTGTAACTGTGATTTTATTATTTATAATGTATGCTTCATACAACATAGATGATCTGTATATTGGACTTTAGATTTCAACACATCTCCATAATCATAGTTGTTTTGTCAATATGAATTAAGGATGAATATTTTATGCTGCATATATATATATAGATCTGTAGCTATATATATTTTAACTATGCATATTTAAAATATATATTTGAAATATATATTGTGAATATATTCTTGATAGGTATTTTTGAATATTTGATATTTAACTGTATAATTGATATAACTAGTATGTCAGGACTAATGTGTGCTCCTTAATTAAAGGACCAGTGATGGCCAGTTTTACTGTGACATAATGAGATAAACACTATAACACTATATTGGCTCTGTTTACTGTATGCAGATGAATAGCTTTACATGGTATATATAATTTCCATTATAAAAAAAATAATTCACTTTAAAGTACCATACACAGTTTTCATTTGCTCCAGACATAAAGAAATATAGGCATAAACTAGTTGCTAAGTCTGCAGTCCATGCCAGCTGGCCTCCTGCTGTCCCCAGTGGGCGCGGACACCATGCCATTTACCATTCCACCTCTCTATTCTACTGCCTGATGTTCCCTTATCATTGGACTAAAACTCAGACACCCTACTACTGGAGAGGCATCTTAAATACCCAGGGACCCTCAGCTATTGGCTGGGGAAGGATTTGGGAATGCGCACACAGTCCCTTTTATAGGGCTGGAAGCGTTTCCGGAGAAATTTCAGTGTGGACAGTGCCAAAGTTCAGCTTAAAAAGCTACCATGTGAACGTTCCCTAACTGCACTGTATAAAATAAACCTGCATTCAAGTCTTGGCAACTGTTCAGAACACACTTGTGGTTTTCCTACGTTTTTGTTGTGTTTGAAATCCCTCTGTTAAAAGAGGTTCTTCAACTCAGCATATAATATTAAAATACTGCTATAATACACACTTTGAGTCTCTTTTTGAGGCCTCGTGCACATTTTTCATCAGTGTTCTATTTGAATTTTTTGTGGATAACACACTGACTAATTCATGTCTATGGGGTCATGTGTGTGTCCCCATTGCTCCTAGTGGCTCATTTGCATCTATTAAAACATTATTTTTCACAGCAATGTGGGCACATATGAACATGGGAGCAACACAGATGTTTTCAGCTGCTAAGTGCACATGTAACAGGTCAGCCAGTTCCATGGGTACAAATCTGCTGACAGATGGCCTTTAAATTCTCCCACAGGGTCTTTCTGTTGGTGTCCACCACTGAAAGTGTGATGCTATACATTTTCTATGCATCAGGGGCAGACACAGACAGCAGAGGGCCCCTGTGCAAGGAATGTACCTAACCCCCCCCCTCCCGGATATAACCCCTACTCCCCCTATTCAACCCCTCTGACATTTCATGTTCCGATGCTTTCCCTTGCCCTACGCTGCCGGAGGTTAGCAATCACTGTGACCTACAGTGCCTTGCGAAAGTATTCGGCCCTCTGGAACTTTTCAACCTTTTGCCACATTTCAGGCTTCAAACAAAAAGATATAACATTTTAAATTTTTGGTGAAGAATCAAGTGGGTCACAATTGTGAAGTGGAACGAAATTTATTGGATCATTTAAACTTTTTTTGTAATAATAAAACTGAAAAGTTGGGTGTGCAAAATTATTCGTCGCATTTACTTTCAATTCAGAAAACTCACTCCAGAAGTTCATTGAGGATCTCTGAATGATCCAATGTTGTCCTAAATGACTGATGAAGATAAATAGAATCCACCTTTGTGTAATCAAGTCTCCGTATAAATGCACCTTCTCTGTGATAGTCTCAGGGTTCTGCATCATGAAGACCAAGGAACACACCAGGCAGGTCCATGATACTGTTGTGGAGAAGTTTAAAGCTGGATTTGGATACCAAAAGATTTCCTAAGCTTTAAACATCCCAAGGAGCACTGTGCAAGCGATCATATTGAAATGGAAGGAGTATCAGACCACTGCAAATCTACCAAGACCCAGCCATCCCTCTAAACTTTCATCTCAAACAAGGAGAAGACTGATCAGAGATGCAGCCAAGAGGCCCATGATCACTCTGGATGAACTGCAGAGATCTACAGCTGAGGTGGGAGAGTCTGTCCATAGGACAACAATCAGTCAAAGACTTCACAAATCTGGCCTTTATGGAAGAGTGGCAAGAAAAAAACCATTTCTGAAAGATATCCATAAAAAGTCTTGTTTACAGTTTGCCACAAGCCACCTGGGAGACACACCAAACATTTGGAAGAAGGTGCTCTGTCAGATGAAACCAAAATCGAACTTTTTGGAAACAATGCAAAACGATATGTTTGGTGTAAAAGCAACACAGCTCATCAACCTGAACACACCATCCCCACTGTCAAACATGGTGGTGGCAGCATCATGGTTTGGGCCTGCTTTTCATCAGCAGGGATAAGGAAGATTGTTAAAATTGATGGGAAGATGGATGGAGCCAAATACAGGACCATTCTGGATGAAAACCTGTTGGAGTCTGCAAAAGAGCTGAGACTAGGATGGAGATTTATCTTCCAACAAGACAATGATCCCAAACATAAAGCAAATCTACAATGGAATGGTTCAAAAATAAACGTATCCAGGTCTTAGAATGGCCAAGTCAAAGTCCAGACCTAAATCCAATTGAGAATATGTGGAAAGAGCTGAAAACTGCTGTTCACAAACGCTCTCCATCCAACCTCAAAGAGCTCGAGCTGTTTTGCAAGGAAGAATGGGCAAGAATTTCAGTCTCTAGATGTGCAAAACTGATAGAGACATACCCCAAGTGACTTGCAGCTGTAATCGCAGCAAAAGGTGGCACAACAAAGTATTAATGCAAGGGGGCCGAATCATTTTGCACGCCCCACTTTTTAGTTTTATTATTACAAAAAAAGTTTAACCCCTTCACCCCCGGAGGTTTTTTCGGTTATGCATTTTCGTTTTGCACTCCCTGCCTTCAAACAGCCATAACTGTTTTATTTTTCTGTTCACATAGCTGTATGAGGGCTTGTTTTTTGCGGGACAAGTTGTACTTTCCAACGCCACCATTTAATATTGCATATGGTGTAGTGGGAAGCGGGAAAAAAATTCCAAATCAGGTGAAATTGCAAAAAAAACGCTATTCCGCTACAGTTCTACGGGTTTCTTATTTACAGCGTTCGATATGCATTAAAACTGACCCATTACTTTCATTCTACTGGTCAGTACGAATCCGGCAATACCTAACATGTATAGTTTTTCCTGCGTTTTGATAGTGATAAAATAATTAGAAAGTTGCCCTTTTTTTTTCCTTGTCATATCTTGACCCCTATAACTTTTTGGTATTTATGTGTATGGAGCTGTATGGGGGCTCATTTTTTGCGGGGCGATCTGAAGTTTTTATTGATACCATTCTGGGGTGTGTATGACTTTTTGATCACTTTTTATTTAATTTTTTTTAGAAAAAAAAAAAGCAACGAAAAACGGTGAATCGACATTTGGATGCTTTTTTTCCGCCACACAATTCGCCGTATTGGAATTTTTTTTATATATTTTAAAAGTACGGGCGTTTTCGGTCACGGTGATACCCATGATGTCTATATTTATTGTTATTTAGGTATTTATTTTTTCATTATACGGAAAGGGGGGTCATTTGAACTTTTATATATTTTTTATTTTTTCTGACTATTTTAAAGCTCAAATATGAGCTGATATATTGTGTTTTTTTCCTTTATGAGCAATCAGGGATTTACTAGATGGAGTTAAATCCCATAATTGCTCATTTCTTATCCTGGCCTGCCATCTAGTGGGCAGAATAAGAATTGCAGTTTAAAAACTGTAATCCTCACCAGCGAGGATTACAGTTTTCATAAGGTGTACAGACACCCCGATTGGCCACTCGGGGCGTCTGTACACCACCCAGAAGCGTACGCTTCCGGGTTCAGACGCATCCTGATGCCGTGATCACGTGTGATCACGGCATCAGAAGGCCCTAGAAGACGCCGCCGATGGCGGTAAGTAGCTGCAAGTCTCTGCTGTTAGAAACAGCAGAGACTTGCCAGCCATGACGCCCGCCGCACCCACGAGCGGGCGTCATGTCCCCGCACCGCACCAGCGCCGTACATGTACGGCGCTGGTCGGAAAGGGGTTAAATGATCCAATAAATTTTGTTCCACTTCACAATTGTGACCCACTTGTTCTTAATTCTTCACCAAAAATTTTAAATGTTATATCTTTTTGTTTGAAGCCTGAAATGTGGCAAAAGGTTGAAAAGTTCCAGGGGGCCGAATACATTCGCAAGGCACTGTATGTGCTTATCAGAAGCATTCAGGGCTGTAATACCAAGCACAGCCACTATACAATGTATAGCGCTGTACTTGGTCCCTTTCAAAAGGCTGATCAGTAGGGGTGACGGTAATCAGACCCCAACCATTCATCTGATATTGTTGGCCTATCCTGAGGATAGGTTATTAATATTGTATTTCCAGAAAACACTTTTAATATATAATGTAAATTTCTATATATTTCAGCAATGTATGGAATTTTCAGTCGAGAATCGCCTTACAGGCAGGATGTCCCCAGTTTTCAATACACCTCATGGGAGAACCTTAGCAGTTTTTACGGGGTTAAGAATGCCTTTAACCTAGATGCTATGAAACAGCATACGTAAAGAGCTGATACAGAATAATGGATACTAGTAAATGCAGAGGGTATAGCAAACACAATGTGCAGAATACAAATGAGGGAATGCCACCTCTCATTAGCCTCATGTACATTATAACAAGTAGGGGAGGCAGAGTGTGAAAAAGCCAAATGAGTCCTGTGCACTACATATAAGGCCTCTTTCACACGAACGTTGTTTTTGCGGGCTCCGATCCGCATTTTTCACATGAAAAATGCGGACCCATTCATTTCTATGGGCCCGCAAAAAATGCGGACAGCACACCGTGTGCTGTCCGCATCCGTTGCTCCGTTCCGTGGCCCGCAAAAAAAAATAGAGCATGTCCTATTCTTGTCCGTTTTGCGGACAAGGATAGGCAATGTTACAGTGGATCCGCAAAAAATACGGATGCCATACGGACGCCATCCGTTTTTTTTTGCGGATCCGCAATTTGCGGACCGCAAAACACAACGTTCATGTGAAAGAGGCCTAAGATTTATTATAGGATGTGACGCTGGCCAATTGCCCAGGGCCCCCACCTTCCATAAGGGACCACTTGAGGACAAAACCCCCATAAGCAATCCGAATTTACCACTGACTCCTTCACTGCTCCAGTATACCACCAGGGAATATAATATTAACCCCTTCACTGCCTTGGACCACCAGATAACTTACAATTGACCCTTTCTTCATGCTCAGATTTTGATAAGAAATAATAATTGCTTATTGCCCCTGGCATTTTCTATAAAACCGGTTGTGTGTATGATCTATATAAGGAGCCGAAATCCAGAATCCCATATGATTTAGTATGTAAGGTCTCACAAGTAAATGCATTGCATTATAATTGCATGAATACGGTTTAACGGTGCTGAGAAAATGCTGTGCATGATAGCGGTGAAACTGTTTTGTATCTTGTAGCGGTTGCAATGAAGGAAGGGAGAAAGGAGTTTGATGGAAGTATCTGTTGAGCCGTGGGAAAGAAATTGGATGAGGTAGGTGAGGGTTCAGGAATATAGCTGACTTCTGTGTACAAGCAAATGCAATGCACAAGTAAGCAAGCATTCACATTACCATAGCATTAAATATAAATGAATGGCGTAAGGCAGCTTAACCCCTTAATGACCAGTCCATGTTATAATCCGGTGTTGGGGGTAATCCTCAGAGATGCAGCAACATACTACTACTCTGGTCACATGGGTGCTGTCACTATGTCTGTGCAATTAGCAGCAAGATCACGGTTAGGGCTCGTTCACATCACCGTTTGTTTTCCGTCCAGCATAACGGCATCCAGACGGATCCGTTATGCAGGGCCATAGGCTTCTATTATGACGGATCAAAACGGAATGCCTCTTAAAGGTGTCCGTTTTGATGTCCGTCCTAGGGATTCCGTTTCTTTCCGTTATAACGATGTTATAACGGAAAGCCTGAACGGAAGCCCTAACGGTGATGTGAACGAGCCCTTACTATGCTCAGCCGGGCTCCTGCTGCAACGGGTGAAATAGTAGATAATGCTAATCCATGGTGTTTAACCCCTTAATGACTGTGGCATTTAACTGGTTGGACAGAGGGAAAGGGGCTCCCTCTATTACTTCATCAACCCTCCCCTGTGCTTCATGATGGGCCAGTTTGATGACCCAAGCTATAAAATGATCACATTATTTAATGCACACAGTGAACATTTTTTTTTTTAAACAATGGCAGAGTTGCTGCTTTTTAGACATCCTGCCTCCTAAAAACATGGCTTAAAAAGTGTTAAAAACGCATGTGCTTTAACCCTTTCAGCCCCTGAGGTTTTTTTTTTTCTGTTTTCGTTTTGCGCTCCCTGCCTTCACACAGCCATAACTTTTTTATTTTTCTGTCCACATAGCTGTATGAGGGCTTGTTTTTTGCGGGACAAGTTGTACTTTACAACACCACCATTTAATATTGCATATATTGTAGTGGCAAGCGGGAAAAAAATTCCAAATTGGGTGAAATTGCAAAAAAAAACACAATTTCGCCACAGTTTTACGGGTTTTTTTATTTATGGCGTTCGATGTTCATTAAAA
Source organism: Rhinella marina (assembly GCA_900303285.1). Lineage (NCBI taxonomy): Eukaryota > Metazoa > Chordata > Amphibia > Anura > Bufonidae > Rhinella > Rhinella marina. The sequence goes on from ONZH01002761.1 coordinate 98,055, forward strand.
CTGACCAGTTACTTTCATTCTACAGGTCAGTATGAATCCAGCGATATCTAATATGTATAGTTTTTCTTGCGTTTTGATAGTGATAAAGTAATTATAAAGTTGGAATTTTTTTTTATTTATTTTTTTGTCATATTCTGACCCCTATAACTTTTTGGTATTTATGTGTACGGAGCTGTACACATTCTGGGGTGTGTATGACTTTTTGATCGCTTTTTATTTAATTTTTTTTAGAAAAAAAAAACGCAAAAAATAGAGAATCGGCCATTTTGACGTTTTTTTCTGTTTCACTGTTTTCCGTATGGGAAAGAAATTTTTATATTTTTATAATATGGGCGTTTTCGCACATGGTGATACCCATGATGTGTATTTTTTTATTTTTTGAATACTTTTATTTTTATTTTGGGGAAAGGGGGGCGATTTGAACTTTTACGTTTTAAAAAATTTTTAAAAAAAACTTTATTTAATGTTTTTTACACTTTTTTTATAGTTTCCATAGGGAACTATAACAAGCAATAATTTAATTGCTTATATCATAGACTCCAATGCATTAGCATTGGAGTCTAAGAGGATTTTACTGCTTTCCTATGGAACCCTATTACACAGAAGGGCTCCATAGGAAAGTCTATGCAGCAGCCTCCTGTCATTCGCTATGACAGGGGCTGCTGCAGACACGCTCCGGCTCCTCCGATCGCCACACGAGGGAGCCGGAGCAACACCGGAAGCGCGCGCTCGGGTGCCGTGGTCAGGATTGTATAAATCAGCAGTTCACCCGCGGCCATGACGCCCGCTCTGCTCAGGAGCGGGCGCCATCTTTAAACACGCGCCCAGCGCAGTACTATTACGGTGCTGGGCGCAAAGGGGTTAAATTGGTACCAATGAAAATGTCAACTTATTTATGCTGTGAGGTGAACAGCACAATGTCTGAAACACAAGGGAATGGCAGAATTCCTGTTTTTTTACGCCCCCCGGTTAGGCTACTTTTACCCTTGCATTTTTGCCTGATCCATCATGGATCAGCAAAAACGCTTCCGTTACTGATAATACAAACATCTGCCTCCATTATGAACGGATCTGGTTGAGTTATCTTTAACATAGCCAAGACGGATTCGTCATGAACTCCATTCAAAGTCTCTATCTCCATTGACTTGCATTGTGGGTCTTGATGGATCAGTTTTGCTCCTCATCCCGTATCGGAAACAAAACCGCAGCTTACTGCAGTTTTCTCTCCGGTATCGGAAAGCAAGCAAATGAAACAGAATGCATTTTCGCGCATTCCTTTCTGTTCAGTTAAGTTTTTTCCCCATTGACAATGAATGGGGACAAAACGGAATGTAAACGCAAGTGTGAAAGTAACCTAAGAGTTAATAAAAGTTAATTAATTACATATACTGCAGCTCATTCCTTAATCAAACAGTCCTTACACATCTATAGTATGCTGAGAGAAAAATGAAGAAAAAAAATGATAAAGAAAAAAAGCTTGGTCTTTAGGTCCCAAAACAGGCCTGGTTTTCAGGGGAGGACAGTCGTTTTTCACCAGTCGCATGGCAGCGAGGAAGAGACTCTTGCAATGTACAAGTGCATCTTAATAGATTAGAATATCATCAAAAAGTTTTTTTTTTCAATAATTCAGTTCAAAAAGTGAAACATGTATATTATATAGAGTCATTAAAAACAGAGTGAACTTTTTCAAGTCTTTATTTCTGTTAATGTTGATGATTATGGCTTACAGCCAAGGAAAACCCAAAATTCATTATCTCAGAAAATTAGAATAATTAACCCAAAACACCTGCAAAGGCTTCTTGCTAAAGAAGCTGGCTGTTCACAGAGTGCTGTATCAAAGCATATTAATGGAAAGTTGAGTGGAAGGAAAAAGGGTGGTAGAAAAAGATGCACAAGGAACAGGGAGAACCGCAGCCTTGATAGGATTGTTAAGAAAAGGCCTTTCCTAAATTTGGGGGAGATTCACAAGTGTACTGCTGCTGGAGTCAGTTCTTCAAGAGCCACCACAGACAGACATATCCAGGACATGAGCTACAAGTGTCACATTCCATGTTTCAAGCCACTTATGATCAATGGACAACGCCAGAAGAATCTTACCTGGGCCAAGGAGAAAAAGAACTGGACTGTTCTCAGTGGTCAAAGGTGCTGTTCTCAGATAAAAGTAAATTTCGCATTTCATTTGGAAATCAAGTTTCCAGAGTCTGGAGGAAGAGTGGAGAGGCGCTCAATCCAAGCTGCTTGAGGTCTAGTGTGAAGTTTTCACAATCAGTGATGGTTTGGGGAGCCATGTCATCTGCTGGTGTAGGTCCACTGTGTTTTATCAAGACCAAAGTCAGTTTAGCTGTCTACCAGGAAATTTTAGAGCACTTCATGCTTCCCTCTGCCGACAAGCTTTTTGGAGATGGAATTTTTATTTTCCAGCAGGACTTGGCACCTGTTCACCCTGCCAAAAGTACCAATACCTGGTTTAGTAACCAAAGTATCACTGAGCTTGATTGGCCAGCAAACTCGTCTGACCTTAACCCCATAGAGAATCTATGGGGTATTGTCAAGAGGAAAATGAGAGACCCCAGACCCAACAATGCAGACGAGCTGGAGGCTGATATCAAAGCAACCTGGGCTTCCATAACACCTCTGCAGTGCCACAGGCTGATCACCTCCATGCCACACCGCATTGATGCAGTCATTCATGCAAAAGGAGCCCCAACCAAGTATTGAGTGCATTTACTGTACATACTTTTCATTTGGCCAAACATTTCTGTGTTTAAAAAAAAATTAAAGTTGGTCTAATATAATATTCTAATTTTTTGAGATAATGATCTTTGGGTTTTCCTTGGCTGTAAGCCATAATCATCAACATTAACAGAAATAAAGACTTGAAAAAGTTCACTCTGTTTGTATTGACTCTATATAATATATGGGTTTCACTTTTTGAATTGAATTACTGAAAAAAAAAAACAACTTTTTGATGATATTCTAATTTATTGAGATGCACTTGAATATCATTGCACAGAAATTGGTGGTACAGCAGCAGGAATCTGTCTCTCATTCCAATCAGAGCCTGTACATCAAGAGAAAAGTGAAGAAGCACTTCCCACCGCCTCAGCTGTTCCAGATTCGCTCTGCAAAGAGATTGGTGGAACAGCGACAGGGCACTGAGAAAGGGCTTCCCGATGTCTCTGCTTGATCAGGAGTGCAGACTTAGCTGTATAGCACTGGACTGGGAGAAGCAGGGTGGTTATTTTGACATAAAGTAAAGTTTGATGTACACCTGTTGGTGCTAAATTTTACAACTTTACAACTTTTTGTATGTCAGATTTCCAAACAATGGACAGAGCAGATTATACCTAACATCTACTCCTGCTCCCTTTATGGTATAGATTTCAGTTCAGGTCCACAGACCTGCACAGATGTGTAAAAATTATTAAGAGCCATGCGCCTCTAAATAACTATGGCACAGCTGAGGCTAGCGGAAGAAAGATCATGACTAGATTTTTTTAAAAGAAACGTATAAATGCAATAAATATAGAGAGAATCTATTCGCCGCTTCGTAGATTCATTAGGAATCTTCGTTATTTCCTACTCCGAAGCGAATCCGAATCTTTTCAGATTCGCTCTGTATGACATGTTCTTCAATCTTTGTACGCTAATGCGCACGGATTCAGTTAAGTAGCGTACTTTTACTGTATGTTCGTTATTTGTGCGAAAATGTTCGCGGTGGATGAGTTAGAGCGGCAAAAAGCCCGGGAAGGACCCGGTCACCTGACCTGGGGGAAGGGCTTGCTCTGATTGGCCCATAGGCTGAGTAAATAAGTTACATCATTTGTGCTGTGCCTGCTGAGATGAACAGGAGCTTGTGAAAGAGAGAACTGTGTTCTGTAACTTCTGTTGTTCTGGGCACCATTACAGATATCAGGACTAGTGCAGGGCTAGTAATATTAATCTGGCAGGAAGAATGAGGGAGACAGGGAGATTGACAAAGACCTGATTGCCTGCTGCCACAGTCAAGTGAATATGTCTGCGTACATATTCAGTTAAGTAGCGTACCTTTAACAACACTGTATGCTTGTTATTTGTGCGGGAATGTTCGCAGAACACGACCAGAATAACGATTATTTTTTAACGCAACTTCGACCGAATAAATTCGTATTAAAAACAAATCTTTTTATAAATTTTTCGAATATTCACCAAAGCGAATGTTTGAAGATTTGCTCATCTCTAGTCTAAACCCTATGTTTGCCCTGTTCACCATAAAAGGTTCCTAGTGTCAAAGAAATCAAATTGGCTCTATAACCTGATGGAAGCCATCCTTCATTGGAGTGATAAAAGTCAGAATACCTTTTTTCTACTGTATAGTAAAATAAAGCAGAGTTTTCTTATACACTGGGCCACTGCAAAAAAAATAAAAATGGGAACCACACAAGCCAGTGGGTAACATATGTTAAGTCTATCCTTATCTGCTTTTTTTTTTTTTGGCTTTTTGACAACTTTTAACAACTGAACATTACCTTACTGATCATCATATGTGTGATTACCGCCTGTATCTGATTATAACACTTATCACTGACAACTTTGCTCTCCTTCCTTCCTAGCCGACTAGTTATTACGTTGGCATTGGGAAGGGTGGAAAACAGAGGTGTCAGTGATCGACACTCAGACACTGACTTGGGAACAGGAGCAGGACAATGCATTGTAGAAAAACACAAACTAAGGGCTCGATCACACTGTGTGGCCGTGGCCGTATTGCGGCATATGGCAGGTCCGCAATACATGGGCACATGTGAACCCCGCATCACGGATCACGGACCTATTCTCTTGAATGGGTCCACAATCACGGAAATGCGTTGCGGTGCCGAACGGAGGCACAGATCGGAACCCCACGGAAGCACTACAGATTGCGGATCGCGGATCCCATTGAAGTGAATGGGTCCGTGATCCGCATGCGGAAGCACCACAGTAGGTGCTCGTGCACTGCGGACCGCAATTTGCGGTCCGCAGCACGGGCACGGCCACACAACGTACGTGTGAACAAGCCCTAAGACATCAGGTGCTTTGGGACAGGATGAGGACCAGTTGATCCTCTTGCCTGTACAGGACCCGCAATCAACTGAGTGCAGAATATATGTTTCACTGGACTAATAAAATGCTCATTTCAAAATTATGTGAATTAGGTTGTTTTTTATTTTTATTTATTTAAGCATTATGTAGACATTCTGGCATGGATTTTCAAAGTAAGTACACCAGCCTCATCAGGTCTAACAGATCTTTTTAAAATGAAACTGCTGTGCAATCTGCAGGCAGCATGCTATAGAGCAGCAGGAGCGGAGCAGATTTATGTTTAGGTTTGTGGGGAAAGTTACATATACCTTGTATATGTGAATATAAAAAAAATGTATCAGAGAAAAATTCTTATTTCTCCTCTTATCGACCCCCCTCTCCCCTCTGAATTTTCTACTAATTCTGTTTTGTGAGACCATGATGGAATGTCAGCTCATTGAAAGGTCACATTACACCTCCCATTGAAGTGGAGAGGGGAGAAGGAGCGACCTGTAGTGAGAGAGAAGCAGAAAGGGAGACACACATGCTGTCATAGCTAATAGCATTATATATTATCCCAAGTGCTTTATTCACATCAGTACTGCTCAGTACTTCTTTATAATGTCCTATCTAGTGGGGTTGCTGATTTCTGCATGTGCAATCATGGGAGCCATTTAACAGCTAGTCTTCATCCACCACCAATCTCCACCCAAAGAGATAACTCATGCTTAGAGATGGAGCCTGCAGAGTGGTAGCTGCTAAAAATTCCAAGATACAAGTCATACAATTGTTAGAAATAGGGCAGCTTATTCTACAAAGTTATGTGAAAATGTAAGTATATTTTAACTGTGTAGAGAGTTTGAATAGAATTGGATAAGGTTGATAATTTAGGAAAGCTGCTCTTCTTTTTAGTAGTAACATCATGACAATACCCTAGAGTTCATTCTTTTAAAGCTTCAGTGACTTGTCTCCATAGCCTCTTCATGACCTCTTCTAACAACAGTTCTCTTAAATAGATTTTCTATCTGAACTTAGTTGAAACATTTCTTACTACTCTCCTGTAAGCTATACTTAGGTCTTATAGGGGATAAAAATTGATTTCCTGGGAGATTGGAGTGAAGCAATTTGGTAAGATTATCCTTGTTTCTCAGACATCCTACCCTACAGGAAAATCCTAGTGTAACATAACTACTAATGTTGGTGTCAGTTATTTGGAAACATGACCAAGTAGAAAGTTCACATTGACAATGTCAGGTGGCAAACTCCTATGTAATGCTTTTCTTTTTGTGATATTTCTTCAAATGATACAATTGACATTTTCATCTAAATACATTGGACTATCAGTTTAATTCTTTATAAAATCCAAATATAGTAAATGTTCTGGAGCAGGGCGGGGACAAGATATCTTGGTGTCCTAGGCAAATTGCACCCTTCCCAAATCAATTTAAAGTGACTTTACTTTTTAATAAGGAGATTTAAATACATTTTAAAAGAAGCAGTTGCGTGTATGAAAAATGTAAATCCAGTGACTCACTGGTGACGTTGCATGTGATTTGAGTTGTTCATTTTCCTTTTCTTCTTCATTTGGTTCAGATGAATTGTCCTAAAGACTGCAGAGTTTACTGCGCAGGCATCTCCGCCCAGGAATGTGTAGCCACCTCTGCCATATAAGAAGACACCAGTGTTAACAAATAGCACATGGTAGATGGGGCCTGTTAGAGATTTTGCATTCAGACCCAGGAGATTCAGGATACACTTCTGACTTTGACTCATTTCTTTTGCAGTCCATTCCCATCCTCTATAACAAAGAATGCCCCTATCCAGCTGTCTCCTTTAACATTGCCATCCTGTAGCTTCCAGCTGCTGTCCCATGTGCCCACATTACTGTACTGACAGTTTTGCCCAGTGGAGTAGTTATAGGGGTCGTAACGGTCGCAAATGTAACTGGACCCCTAAGTTAAGGGGGCCCAACTTGCCACTGGCACACCACTAATTACCATCTTTCACTTTATAAGATGCAGTGCATCTTATAAGGTGAATGCTAGTGAGAACTTCCATTATGGAAGCTCTTACTAGTAAGCTGGAGGCAGGGGAGGGGGAGTGATGATCGGTACTCACCCTTCCTCCCTGGTCTTCTCTGGGCCCCGAACTGCATTGTCCTGATGCGTACAGAGTCCTGACATAGGGAGCACAGTATGACATGACATTGTACACAGTGAGGTCACAGTCCTGTGCAGGCCTGGAGAAGATAAGAGTGCGGGGACTGCAGCAGAGAATGCTGGATCTGGAGAGCAGCGGTGGTGCAGGAGAGGTAAGTTAATTTATTGATTTTGGGTCAGATCTGATCTGAGGTCTGACATGTGGGTCTGATGATCTGATGTGGGGGTCTGAGGATCTGATAAGGGAGTCTGAGGATCTGATATGGGGTTCTGATCTGAGCTCTGATATGGGGTCTGATCTGAGGATCTGATATGGGGGTCTGAGGCTCTGATAAGGGGGTCTGATGATCTGACATGGGGTCTGATCTGAGGATCTGATATGGGAGTCTGACTTGATGTCTGATATGGGGATCTGACATGTGGTCTGATTTGAGGTCTGATTTTGGGGTGTGATATGGGGATCTGATCTGAGGATCTGATATGGGGGTCTAATGTGAAATGTAAAAAAATGTATTTTGCACATTATAAGGGGGCATTTTTCTACTGCCACACATTATAAGGCGAATTATTACTACTGGTGGACTACATGAAACATGACTACTAGTATGGACACAATGGGGGCATTATTACTATTGGGGGCACTGTTAACACTAAGTGCACTCTGGCAGATAATTATTACTATTGGCGGGACTTTGGGGAGCACTGTTACTATGGGGGTGCCCTGGCACAGTATTAGCTTAGCAAAAAAAATTTTGGGAGACAATGGGGGAGATTTGACCCCAAATACTGTATTGCCAAAATAAAAACACCCAAGGACACAGATACATAACTAGAAAATGAAGGGCCCCAAAGCAAACTTTAGGTATCAGACCTTAGTCCAGACCCCAAAAAAGATTCAAACTGCAGATTAAAACTCAAAATTTTTGGAGTTATGTATTTTTTTAAACTGCTGATAGGGAACCTGTTAAAAATTTGAATCCCACCCCTGCTTTGCTGCAAGGTGCATACCACCATCGACACAAGCAGCAGCTATTATTTGCAGTGACAGTATATGTTTTTGATGACCCAATGGGTGGCAGCCATTGCCATACAACAACAATGAGGCCAGGTCCTATTGACACTGCACATATGTCTATGGTATGGTTACCACAAATAAAGTATTATCATGGCACTCAGATTTTTGCTAGCTCTTTTATGTAATTAAATCAAATAAGCTCACACTCCGGGAAGATATAAGTGAGGGACATGAAGATGTGGAGTCACTGTAGGTAGAAATAAATGGAGCCAAAAACAATAATAAAATACTAATAGGAGTTTATTATAAACCACCCAATATACCAGAGTCCACAGAAAATCTACTTCTAAACGAAATAGACGAGACGGCAAATCATAATGAGGTCGTTATTATGGGGGACTTCAACTACCCAGATATAGACTGGGAAACTGAAACCTGTATATCTCATAAAGACAATTACCTTTCCCAACTGGTTCAGGACCCGACTAGAGGGACGGCCATACTGGACTTAGTATTAACCAATAGACCTGACAGAACAACAGATGTGCAGGTTGGGGGCCACCTGGGAAATAGTGACCATAAAATAATAACCTTCCAATTGTCATTCAAAAGAACGTTTCTTCAGGGAGGAACAAAAACACCAAACTTCAAAAAAGCAAAATTTAGCCAACTAAGTGAGGCCATAGGCCTAACTAACTGGGACAAAGTCCTCAAAAATAAAAATACAGCCACAAAATGGGATATTTTTAAAATCATCCTAATATCTAATTGTAAAAGGTACATACCTTATGGGACTAAAAGGGTAAGAAACAAGAAAAAAACAATATGGATAAATAGAACTGTAAAGAAAGTAATAAATGACAAAAAGAAAGCATTTAAATCACTAAAACAGGAGGGTGGTGAGGAAGCATTGAAAAACTATAAGGAAAAAAATAGAATATGTAAAAGACAAATAAAAGCTGCCAAACTGACCAAGAGATTAATTGCCAAAGAGAGTAAAACTAACCCTAAAATGTTCTTTAATTATATAAATGGTAAAAAGTATAAACCTGAAGGTGTCGGCCCCTTACAGAGTAATGAGGGGGGAGTTGCAGCGAGCGATGAGGAGAAAGCAAAGCTACTAAATATTTTTTTCTCCACTGTATTCACAGAGGAAAATAAACTGTCAGGTGAAATGCAGAATATAAAAGTAAATTCCCCGTTAAAAGTGCCTTGTCTGACCCAGGAAGAAGTACAGCGACGTCTTGAAAATATTAAAATAGACAAATCGCCAGGACCGGATGGCATACACCCCTGTATCATAAGAGAATTAAGTAATGTCATCGCCAGACCCTTATTTCTGATATTTAAGGACTCTATACTGACAGGGAGTGTTCCACAGGTTTGGCGCATAACAAATGTGGTGCCAATATTCAAAAAGGGTCCAAAAACAGAGCCTGGGAACTATAGGCCGGCGGTCTGTCCAACATCTGTCGTGGGTAAACTGTTTGAGGGTTTTCTAAGAGATGATATCTTGGAGTACCTCAATGAAAATAAGCAAATAACTCCATATCAGCATGGCTTCATGAGGGATCGGTCATGTCAAACCAATTTAATCAGTTTCTATGAGGAGGTAAGTTCTAGACTGGACCGTGGTGAATCAATGGATGTCATATATCTGGACTTATCCAAAGCATTTGACATGGTACCACATAAAAGGTTAATATATAAAATGAGAATGCTTGGACTGGGAGAAAATGTCTGTATGTGGGTAAGTAACTGGCTCAGTGATAGAAAACAGAGGGTGGTTATTAACGACACATATTCAGATTGGGTCACTTTCACTAGTGGGGTACTACAGGGGTCAGTACTGGGCCCTATTCTCTTCAATATATTTATTAATGATCTTGTAGAAGGCTTGCACAGTAAAATATCAATTTTTGCAGATGACACTAAACTGTGTAAAGTAAGTAACACAGAAGAGGACAGTACACTGCTACAGATGGATCTGGATAGACTGGAGGCTTGGGCAGAGAAGTGGCAGATGAGGTTTAACACTGACAAATGTAAGGTTATGCATATGGGAAGGAATAATGGAAGTCACCAGTACATACTGAATGGTAAAACATTGGGTAACTCTGACATGGAAAAGGACCTAGGAATTTTAGTGAACAGCAAACTAAGCTGTAGAAACCAGTGTCAGACAGCTGCTGCCAAGGCCAATAAGATAATGGGTTGCATCAAAAGAGGCATAGATGCCCGTGATGAGAACATAGTCCTGCCACTTTACAAATCACTAGTCAGACCACACATGGAGTACTATGTACAGTTCTGGGCTCCTGTGAACAAGGCAGACATAGCAGAGCTGGAGAGGGTTCAGAGGAGGGCAACTAAAGTAATAACTGGAATAGGTGGACTACAGTACCCAGAAAGATTAGCAAAATTAAGGTTATTCACTTTAGAAAAAAGACGACTGAGGGGAGATCTAATAACCATGTATAACTATATCAGGGGTCAGTACAGAGATCTCTCCCATGATCTATTTATCCCCAGGACTGTTACTGTGATGAGGGGACATCCTCTGCGCCTAGAGGAAATAAGGTTTGTACATAAACATAGAAGAGGATTCTTTACGGTAAGAGCAGTGAGACTATGGAACTCTCTGCCTGAGGAGGTGGTGATGGTAAATTTACTAAAAGAGTTCAAGAGAGGCCTGGATGTATTTCTGGAGTGTAATAATATTACAGGTTATAGTTACTAGAGATGGGTCATTGATCCAGGGAGTAATTCTGAATGCCTGATTGGACTCGGGAAGGAATTTTTTCCCCTAAAGTGGGGAAAATTGGCTTCTACCTCACAGGGTTTTTTTTGCCTTCCTCTGGATCAACTTGCAGGATAACAGGCTGAACTGGATGGACAGATGTCTTTTTTTGGCCTTATAAACTATGTTACTATGTTACTATGTAAGTCCAATTAGGTCCAAACAGGTTACATATGTGATATTAGAGAAAGCTCACATCATATATAAATGTTTTGGTCCACTTAGAGCCCTTCCTCAGTACTACGAGCCTGGCAAATAAAGTAAAAAATTAAATATAAATATAAAACTGACAGCTGCATTTAACAAATGGATAATGATTTTACCATATATAGGTAAATTTTGGATCATGATAAACAATTATAAGCATATATTTGTATACTCATGGATGCAGGGTAAAGCAGTATACCATATCAAGTAAATAAAGCATGGTATGGTATAGTAAGTGGTTACTTGTACAGTATATGCACATATAATGTATTATACATAATAATAATATGGTTGCACAACATGTAATCAGCAATAAGGATAAAAGTAAATCTGGATATATGTGGCGCTATGCCGACTAAAGATAAAAGATAAAAAAGGAAGTCCTTAGTTACACATATTTGCAAATGCGTGATTAAGCCCACTCACCAAACTTCACGGTAACTTCCTGTGGAATGGGTCCCTATATAATGTATTATGTTACAAGTATTATAACCAACCATTATGATGTCCTAAAAGCATATCTTTCATTACCTGTGGTGTGTTTTCAGGAAGCTTTTGTGGTAGCGTTTGGACCCCTAGAGCAGTGCGAGTGCTTCAAATAGTCCGCAGTGTATGTGAGGCCGAAGTGTTGTTGTGATTGTGCATGGACATGATGTAACTTACGTGAGCGCCGGAGCAGTGGGAAAAAAGGAACTGTGGGCAACTGTAATGCACATGTCCAGGAGCCCTCAAATGGTTTACTGCATGGGGAGTGTGTGCAGTGAGGACCAGGTTTACTATGGGCAAAATTAAGAACGGTGGATAAATATATGTATATAATCTAAAGCTCTAAGTATGGGCAATCATAATTTAAACTGTATTCTATTGTATATATTAAGTCCTAGATATAGGGTACTTAGGAGTCTGAAGGAGTTGTATCATTTTTTTTCACTAAAACTGTCAACATTGGCTTTCACCAGTTTGTCAGGCAAGTTTTTAGTTCTTTTGTAACGGGAAAGTGGAGGAGAACTGAATTCCCATACCAGGTGCTTATACACCTCTTCCAGGTCCTCCTCAATGGACAACAGATATAGGACAGAGCATTGCTTCCACTCCCCCTCCCTCATTTCATATGTTTGCTAATCTGCATTAAGCTGCAAATTTTCTGCTGGATGTCTTCCTGCCAACTACAAGTGGTAATTTGGTCAGCAACAATGGCAGGAACATTGCGGCTGTGCTGCATTGGGGGAAATAACATATGCTCCCTGTATGGCACATGAGATAAATTTGGGGACACAATACTTTTTACAAAAATTGTATATGCATTACAGACAATCTTATTTGGTTTTGATCTGCAATGTTCCAACTTGCTGGAATTTCACCTTGCATATACAGGAGCATCTGTATGAGTACCACAGTCAATGATTACATCATGTATTAGACCACAACAGCAGGGTATATGTGTTATTTCGAGCTCAGGCAGTGGCAGCTCATCGGGAACATGTGTTGCGTAGCCAGGCCCTTCAAAGAAGTCACCAGATTTGTGGGCAAATGCTCATGCTGATGCGACACAGGATAGTGGAAGAACAGCTACCACATTTTGCTCACATCCCTGTGACTTTTGGGGGCCCTGCAGAGATGAAGTTACATATAGCAGGAAGTGGAGGAGCTATGAGAAGAGGAGTAGTTGATGGTGCAGAAAAACATGGAGTTTTCCCAGGCTCAGTTGGGGGATGAGGCTGAAACTCATTATGATGGATGTGTTTCTGCTGATGACGATTGATGATGATGATGACTCTGGCCACGACCAACCATCACAGTCTCCATTCGATCTTGTATTACCAGAATACGCTCTGTACACAGATTGCCACAGCTCTTGCCATGCAGGTGCCTGTGGTATGTTGATCAGGAGGCTCCTCTCCACTCCCACTGAGTCACAACAAGTAGCAAAAGCCGCAACAGTACCAGCTGCCGCCATTTCAGCTTGCTGAACATGACGGAACAGTTTCTTCAACACACAGCAAATGGATATGCACAGACTGAACAAACAGGTTCAGTTGTAGCTGGACTGTGCCCATTTCTTCAGCTCATACCCTGTTTCCAGACTCCATGCACTTCTAGGAAGACAGATTGGACTGCTGATGCCACCCTACTGCTACTCCTACACAATCATACATTCAGTGCCTTGTCTGTTAGGTTCCATACTGTACTGCTCTGCTACAACTACTACTACCCCTTCAGAGCCACACATCTTGTCCCTCAGGTTTCATAATGTACTGCTGCTGCCCCCCAAAAAGTGAGACTATAACTCTTGGAGTATAGATAATGCAGTAGATGTTACCTGCTGCAACACTGTATAGCATCACAGATGACACAGTGATAGCCTTTAGAGTACAATTAATATAAAAGGTACTACCTAGCAGTAAGCTGAGTAAGAGGGGCCCCCCCACCACCCATACACTTATGAACAATGGGGGGCCTTCTCAATCAGTTTAGTGATGTGGAGAGCTTGTTTAGTAAGTGTTTAGGGTGGGTTGGACTGCTCTTAGATCTACCCTATACACTGCTTGGAGCCATGATAATCACATGCATACTGTGTCTATGTAAACTCTGACCACTTTGCTGTCGAGGCTATGTTATTCCACCATGCAGCACACAGGGCACGCCAGCCAGCACTAGCATGTGTGCTGTGATAATGACATGATGCCCTTGAGAAAAAACAATCCTGCTTGTATTAGGCATAAGCCCATTGCAGATCTCCTAGGCAAAGCTAGTGTGTGAGGTCATTGTAGAGACAGCAAAAGTAATTAAGGAGCATTGCACAGCAAGGTCAGATGATAGTGTCAGTAGGCCCACTGGAGAATCTCACGCTGCAAGGGAGGAAGACGGGAAAACCAAGCTTCGGCAACTGGTTTGGGGGGCAGGGTTGGCCAAAACTGAATGCAGTGCTCCTGGGAGATGCACTTACAAGCTGTTGTCTACCCACAAAAAAGTTAAAAAGGTTGATAATTACACTGAAGAGCAGCGTTCTTTGCATTTGTATGGTTTATATAATGGCGTGCATTACTCCAGATACTAACTATTCTTTTTTTTTTAATTTGTGGGATAATCCCTTTGAACCATAAGACGTCCATACACCTTTAAAAGCTGTCTCCTCACTAGAGATGAGTTTATCTATTCGCTGCTTCGTAGATTCTATACGAATCTTGGAAAGACCAGATGCAGGGCCACAGTCAAGTGAAAAATGTCTGGCATGGAAAAGCAAAAGGGTTTCAACCAGACCTCGAGCTCCAAAAAAAAGGAGAAGGTGGCATAGGGCAGCAGTGCCAAAGGACCTGTAGCCGGAGCTTCTACTTGTAGAATTCGCAATAGTTGGCCACTGTTCCACCAGGCTAACCCACCAAGGCGCAAAATTGTAGTGAAGGAGAAAGTGGATGAGGCAGTGGAGTGGATGGCACACTCATCTCAATCACAGCCGGATGATCTGCTGTCATCTGCTGATACAGTGTCATGTAGCCAGGGTTCAGACTCAGAGCGTTCCTCCTGCTCCACCATTCCGCTCCAGCAAAGCCCGTCATTTTTGTACGCAATTTGTACGCTCATGCGTACGTGTTCACATAAGTTGCGTACCTTTAACAACTGTACGTCCGTTATTAGTGCTCGAATGTTCGCAAAACACCACATAATAACGTATTATTTGTACGCAGATTCAGCGAATAGATTCGTATGAGGTACGAATCTTTCGAAAAGTTAAACGAATATTCAGCGAAGCAAATTTTGGATGATTCGCTCATCTCTACTCCCGACTCTGTGATACAGCTCGGTTGAGCATATATATATATGCTTTTAATAGGGATGGAGGAGAAAGCCGCTGCCAGAGGTTATTTCCTTTGAGAACATAAGTATTGGCATAAAAATTGAATACACCTGATTCTTCTGATCATACTGGGGGAGCGTTGGGAGCTCCCTATACATGGCAGGCTTTGCCAAAAATAGTTTAGGGTACAGACTTATTCAAGGTGGAAAGCCAATAGTCAAACTGTCGTTTAATAGTCTCAAAAATGCACCTGATGTAAGAGAATGATCCCACTGAAAACTATATGATCAATTCTAGTTTCAGTTCCCCTCCCACTTCTACTTCACGTCGGAGGGAATCTGAACTGGATTATCATATGTGAATGGGGCCTTACTGAGAACATCAAGATAAGGGCCTACACAAAGGCTCCGTTGAACAAGAGAGAAGAGACAAGGCCCACTCCTGTCTAATGCCTTCCTAACGATTAAATCGTCTTGACAATTAATTGGAAATATTAATGTACGCCTAGCATTTAGCACCTCATGATCATCCAGCATTTAAAAATTTAAAATCATATTACCTTTATTTCACATGGATTAAAAATACACTCTACTGCATGTTGCATGAAAAAAGTCAATGTGTTTCGGTCAGGGAATGTCATGAGTAAGGTCATGTCCTGATCGAAACATATTTACTTTTTTCACTTTTTTTAATCCATGTCAAATAAAGGTAATATGATTTTAGTGGATGATCGGGAAATGGAATTTCTAAGCTTGCTGGAGATTGGTCGGCACACCAAATCTAAATCATCCACTGGCTGGCTGGTGTAAGTTACTACATGGGCACATTGCATTTAGTATATTGGCACTCACTACATATAAACTGAAATCTATGGCAGATATAGTCTGGCATAGAATAAAGCTATGAAATAAATTTTAATGAATACTTCTGGATGTGTTGCCCCATTTATTGTGGTTGCCAATATTATGGTGGACATTGGGACCACTCATTTGCTGAAAGCTATTCCCCCTGATCCCCTCCTACATATGCATGTTCTGAATGGGGGGTAACTGCTGGCTAACAACTCTCCATCTATCTATTGCTGACATGCCCTGAACTTGCCCACTGTACCTAAACAGTGACTTGAACATTTTTAACACTGTCTGTTTGTCCTGATCCTCCTGGTACATGAAGAGAAGGTCAGAACTGTAGCGAAGACTGACAGTTACATAGGCAGCACAGGAGGGGGAGCTTAATTAACTGTGCACAACACCCCTCTAAGGGATATTAGCGCCTGTCACCCACCATTTGTTATCAGATGAATCACAAACAGCTGGATAGATGATTCAGAAATGATATTCAAACAAGAGGGAAAACTGGAAGAAGGGCCACATTTTCCCACTCTGACACAGTCATGAAAGTAGCAAATTTGCAGTTTTTCTATACAAGAGCACTTTATAATGTAAATTAGCGAATTATTTGATACAAAAATATAAAATCTGAAGGTGACTCACAGACATAAGTGAGGACAAATAAAACTATTTTGATATTATCTATCTGAGGGGTGTGTATGTATATATATATATATATATATATATATATATATATATATACAGCACCAGTATTATGTATCACTGCTTGAGAAAAGCCCCAGTAAGAGAACTGAAACGTCGCGTATTGATTCACAAGCTTGGGAGTGCCGTGGAATTTCTTTTTTTTTTTTTATTAGTTTTTGGATCATTCCCTCAGCTGCTGGCACACCACTACCATTTTCATACGGTGGTGCCGCTCACATTACTGTTTTATCTATCTATCTATCTATCTATCTATCTATTAGAAAAAAAATCTGTAGCACTCCCAAATGTGAATAAATAGTGTCCTTTATTCACCACGTGACATTTTAGTCCTGAAAGGTTGCATGGTATATAAAGTACACTACTTATTCACATTTGGGAGTGCTATGGATTGTTTCTATTATTTGCTTGGGATGTTTTGTTCATCTATCTATCTATCTATCTATCTATCTATCTATCTATCTATCTATCTATCCATCCATCTATTATTCATATCTATCTATCCATCTATTATATCTATCTATCTATCTATCTATCCATGTATTATATCTATCTATCTATCTATCTATCTATCTATCTATCTATCTATCTATCTATATCCTAGGTCAATGTTGTGGTTGCCAATATCTGGTGGGCACTGAGGATTGCACTATTTTTGTCCTATGTGATATCATAGGAAAAAGATCTCCAGCAGCTGGGACATAATACTGTGGACTATAAACTAAGCTGCTGCAGAACCTCATATTACAAACATCGTCTTCTGTAAAGAGAGGAAGAGGGTGGATTTATGACTGAAGCTCGCACTTCTTCTTATGGTCCTGTTATGATCCTGGCTTTGGTGTGTAGGTACATATTATACCTGATTATATGCAGTCCAGTTAATTAAGAATATGACCTGCACTAAACATGTGCATTCCTTGGATTCCTTTGTTCATCCTAATGTTATGTCTATGGAATTGCATTTCACTTTGATCCTTTCTTTTGACAAATGGATAAAAATTCAAAATGCTGAATAGAGATTATTTTTGAGCAGCTGTTCCCCCAGCCTGTGCCGTACAACTGCTGGTGCCTAAAAATAATCTTTATTAAGAACAGTTAAGGAATCTGGTCATGTTCGACTGAAGACAGCATTTCCTAGTGTCATGTAACACCCCTTTTTCCTGCAACTTCATACAATTAAGCGACCAATCTTACTTTGCCTGCTATCTGAACCCTATGGAAGGCTATTAAGAGACAAGATTGTGAGAGCCGCAGTGCTGCAGAATCAGAAGCAGCAGCATCACACCTCTAATCTGAAGGAATGAGCCTGCACACCAGTCATATTCCTCTCTTCCCAATGATGTAGGATTAATCGCCGGGCATAGCACATCTACTACACTGGCACGTGCAGTGTCTATGGTTGAAGGCACATGTAAAGGGCTACAGCGACTTCAGCAGACAGGTGAAAATGAATAGAAAGCCTCTTCGGTACCTTGGAATATAAGCTGCTCTCAATAAATAATGCACTGAGGGGTGAATCGGATACCTGATGGAGGAGTCTAAATAATGCACATCTATACACAAGAGTTTTAGCAGCGCAGAATGCAGACAACTGTACCAAGGCTAACGGGCAAGATTCAAGAATGTCTCACTATCATTTTATCAAATGCTGTGAGTACTCTTTTCTCAAACTGTCATTTGGTTGCAATTGATTGTCTTGTTGCTTATGACAATATTTCTGTATGTTTGATGATATTAATACAAGGGCTGGTGCACAGTGCTTACCAAGACCAGCAGTGCTGGCTATGGGAGGCAAAATCTTTATGACCCTGCACTATACCGTCTGCTTGTAGTAACCGTAGCAAAATCTATCAATATACAGCATGCATGTAAAATGGCGTGGTCACGATGATTGGGAACATCCAACACTTTTAAGCTGCTCTTTTCGGTATCCGTTACTATATCTCTATAATCCATTATCAGCTGCTGTCATTCATGCAGAAAAATTAAAACAATGTTATAACACTTCAGAATAGCAATCAATACAGCTTTTCAGGGATTGGGATAAAGCGTGAAACCGTTTGTCCTGAGTGTTTTCTCTCAAGGTCATCCATAATTATATCCCTTTGAAAATTATAATTCATGTTGAAAAATAAAGAGGAAGAGCTGATTGAGTAGATTCTCCCATTTTGAGGAATTTGCAATATGTATCAATGAGGATTTCTCAAATTATTGTGTCATGATTTATGCTTTCATGTTTTGATGGCGTTTTCTGCTCTTGTCATAATAATTTTAATGGGTTTTACTGTTTTGAAATAATAAGGCTTCCCTTTTGCATTTTGGAGCACTGGATTTGAAGGAAGCAAGCGTTGTGGATTCAGATGCTACATAGTAAATCATGTCAGGATGAGAGGGAAGATTGACTAGTCTCAGCTTATATACACAAATCTGCTTCAATAAATGGAAGTTTGTACTTCTGCTGTGATGGTGCATAACCCAGGCAATAATTATAATAGAGAATGGCTATTTTTCCTATTAATATTGATAATCTACATATCTGTGCCACTGGAATGTGTGCCATGTCAGTTGCTTTGAGAAAGGAAAATCCTCAATATTTGTGCTTAATATGGTGTATATAACATATTAGATGGATAATTCATTGAACCTTTGGAAAGAGTGATAGAACTAAAGTCCATTTCCATAATCCTACTGAAACAGGTTGCATTGACCACATGACCACATGTAGGAATGTGGAGTCAATATTTTAAAATGACTTGTGTATAGCAGCAAATGCAAATTCTGAGTATCACACAAGCAAGTGCCCCGATCCTCTATCTATGTACCTAAAACTGGCATGTATACTGCAAACTATTACTGGTTGCTGTAAAAAAAGGTAGGAGGATTGAGGATTGTTCATGGCTGTAGCTCTGTACAGTATGTTTAGCACTAGGGTTGATCGAAGCAAGCTTTGGATGCTACATCTGAAGTCGCTTAGTTCAAAACTTTGGATGAATACTGTACCAAGATCTGTCTCCCTACAGTATTAGAATGTATGGGCTCCGATGAGCTGAAGTAAGATATTCATGAAGTCACACGAGACTTTGTTGAATAACTTTGGTAGTTGATTTTTAAAGTGGAAAACCACTATAAAACTTGGAACAGAACTCAGGTTTGGTACCAGTTGTTTTCCACTTTAAAAATCAACTGCCGAAGTTATCCAACAAAGTCTTGTGTGATTTTGTAAATAACTGACTTTGACTCATCGGAGCCCATACATTTTAATACTGTACAGAGATGGATCTCTGTACGGTATTAATCTGAAGTTTTGAATGAAGCGACTTTGGATGTAGCATCCGAAGCTCTCTCTGCTCAACACAATTTACCACGTACAGACCACAAGTAACCAGAACTAGGTTAAATTTGTATACAATACCTACTGTCAATTGGAATGAAACATCAGAAATGTATTAGTTTTAAATATTCAATAATACACCCTCTGAGACATACTGTGGGGTGGGAGTTTATCATGACCTGCATTCCAGAATTCTGGCTTCAAAAAGTCATAAAATAGGTCTTGTTGGTTTAATTGTGCAAACAATTTTGCTACTTTTTTGCATTTTTACATCACTCACACCAGTTTTGAAACATGGGTGGAAAGAAGGTGTGGTTAAGGTTGCCAAAGATTTCCAAAGTCACTCCAGTAGGGGAGTGGTGTATAAAAAAAACTGGAGTTGCATTTTTAGACAAAAGTGTTAGGTTTAGAGATGCTCCAAATTCATGCGACAATATATGTAATGTGATAACTTCGGCGCATCCAGCGTCAGTTCTAGATGTAAAACAACTTCCTTACTGGTTACTTTTGCCTTTAAAAAGTCCAAAACTTGTAAAATGCACAATCCCAGAAGGTGAACTTAAAGCTTAAACATTAGAAAGTTTAATGTGAAAAAAATACAACAAAGAACAGTGCTTTATACTTCTTCCTGGCTATTATTTGCATCACAGAGGTCTCTCTCAAAACACAGTGTTACAGTACTTCACACAGTCCAAGCCATCTTACAGTCTCCACTTCCCTCGCAATGGCAACATTGCCACTGAACTAGGCCATGACTCTCTCAATCTCCATTCCCTCAATTCTTCCAGAATTGGCAACTCTCACAACCCAGCCTTACAGGGTTATAATAGATCTCACCACTACTTTATATGTGTGTGTATGTGAAGTAGCTTGACTGTCAGTCTGTTTGCTTACCGAAGTATCACAGGTAGTTGCTGTGTGCAAGTGGTCATCCTTCTTGTGTATCCCTCCATTGGAGCACAGCGGGAATTGTTTGGCAATTTCTAGCACCACTACACCACTTTTTCCATTTCATTCTTCTAAACTCCCCGGGTCTACAACAATCTCAGCTCTTTGGCTTTGCCTGGATTTGTACTGGGGGATCAAGGACATCTGGCACAACACCTTTTGATAAAAGACTACAAATTTTAACTGTGCTACTTACTTTAAACCAAGCCCACAATATGTGTTGGGCTGAATGAGAATACAAATTGATAGAACATGATGGACCTTTTGTTTCCTCCAGCACCCTTTGCTGTTCTGGCTTCATTAAGAGATCACTTGATCCCATTAAATTAAGTAGTACTGTATCATTAAAATCTGTTGAATTTTATAAAAAAGTGCTGCAAAAGGTCTTTGTCCTTGATCCTCTAGGGCAAATTCAGGCAGAACCAAATACCTGAGACTATGTTGAACTGGGGAGTTCAGAAGAGCAGAAGAGAAAGAAGTGGCATATTTAGTGCTGAGATCTATGAACAATTACCATTGTGTTCCAATGGGAACATAAGAATAACCAATTGCACAAACACTAGAAGTATGTACTACCAGTTATAGTGTAAGGAGGAGTCTGGCATCCAAACTACTCCATATACAAATACATACAAAGGAGTAGAGAGACCTTTTATAACCCTGTCATTTTGTTATACAAAGAGTTTTGATCATTGATTTTTTTCAGAACCACCGGGCTGGGTTACCAGTAGTAGTTCATAGTAGATTCCAACACTGCCTCTTTACTTACATTGTATAACAACCCATACTTAGCCCAGTCTTCCCCGTTTTGAGCCCCACAGTCACTCCTGTGTGGCTTCCTCCAGGCTGCCTTAACTCTGTAGCCAAAGATAATGCTTTCTTCAGAAATAACCCTCACCCAGGCCAATGAAGCTTTTTGACCTATACTGTTTCAGCTATGCACCCTTTCTTACCTTGATTGACAGGGTCATATTCTTGCATAGTCATCTTGCTTGGCATTGTTAATCAAGAAGGAGTGGAAGCAGGAGTAGAAATGGTGCCATGAGTGGCTTAGACCCATCCTCGGTGGAATTAACTTCTCATTTGCATGTGGATTAATAGTACTTTTTCTGCAGAATAAAGCAACAGATCACATTCAGGTGAGCTATCTCTACAGGGCATTGTGCCTGGTTTATCAGTGAATTTCCTGGTGGCAGACTCCCTTTGAAGGGAATCTGTCATCAGATACCTTGATATAAACCATTCTTCCAGGAGATGTGTGCTGGTCATCACATTCTAATGCTCTTAGTCCAACCTCCACACATGCCCCCAATGTTATGAAATTAATCTTTTATTTTTATGAAAATTACCCCCCTAGTGCAACAAGGGCGTTGCGGATGCACATCGTTGCACCCAGAGGCACGGCTCATTCTCTTCCAGTCTGTGCCCCCACTACTGTGCCCCCACTACAGGCAAGGTAGACATACTCATGCCTGGACCTGAAGCCTTGCTGCAGCACATTTGGCACATACACAGTACATGGCTAGAGATCACCCATGTACTGCTCGTGCGATAAACCGCAAGACTTCAGGGCCAGCCATGAGTATCTTTCCAGGCAATGGTGGAGAATTGCCCGGAAAGAGAATCAGCTGAGCCTCAGGGTGCAGTGAGATGCAATGACAATGCCCTTGTTGCACCCAGGGCATATTTGCATAAAAATAAAAGGCTAGGTCCCCTATGGAGATCGGACCAAGAGCATTAGAATGTGGTGACCAGTGCACATCTCCCCATTTGATGACAGATTCCCTTTAAGGTCCAATGCACCACATGCAAGTGTACAATTTTCAACACTGAAAGAAAGGGGTCACCACAACAACAACACCAACAACAAAGATCAAAATGAGCTTCCATTATGGTGCAGGCTTTTGACACACAGAACAAAGGAATGAGTTGTCTGATCCGCTATTTGCTTACTGCACAGTTTCTCGCTATCCAATAGTAAAAAGGATGTGACCAAACAGAGCAGGGCCCCCAGTGTAGCCGCATGATTTGCCTCTGTGGTATGTACAGTATGTCCTTGTCAGGACATCCAGGAACAAAAAACCTACAATGTTTTGTCTTTTCTTTGCACCACAATCAGATTCCGCCATTTCAGGTATAGCTGGTCTTGTGAGAGAACAAAATTAACAAAATTGCTATGTTTAACCGGGAATTATGTGTCAAGTTGCAGACAGACACTGTCAATGCTCATCTGTCAACGTAGAGTATGAGACAAGGTTGACCTGTTCTTGTATTTGAACTTGGTCTTATATTCAATGATTATGTATCTGTATGTTGACAGTCTATTATTGTACTTATCTTCTACCAAAAATAAATTAGAGTTTAAAATCTTCATATTTCTTCTCAATGCCTTAAATTCTTGATAGTAATTAGTATGCTACTCCTGCAATTCATAAAAAATACTTAGATGTGTTTTTGTTTTTATTTATTGAAATGTTTCCTGTATGTTAAATTATCTTGACCACAGTAACCCATTAACAATACTCTGAAGTTGTATTTTCTAATATATTAATATAATATATTATGTATTAATCTATCAAAAGATATGGACTGTATGATGTTTAAATCTCTTTTTCTGGCTTGATTATTAATTGCTAGAAATTGGATGGGCTTGGCTGTACCCACTGTGATAGAGTGGATTAATATGATGAATTTGAATAGGGCTATTGAGAAAGCTGGTTATATTAAGCAGAATAGGGTGCATGTACTGTATATAACAGATTATGGAAAAATTCAGAGATGTCTTCTGACAAGTTTAGTAAGATACCTTGGTCATAATTTGATGTTATATCTGCTATGTGTTTTTTTCTTTGTTTATAGTAGTTAGCTTTGCTATCCCCAAATGGGGGGTAAGTGAGGAAGAAAGAAGGGGAAAAAAGGGGTAATGTTTGATTTTATGTGTTTTGATATCATGTGAACATATTTAATAAAAAATAATTAATAAAAAAAAAAGTTGTATTTTCTGTATTGATGGCCAGTTATGCAGCATGGTGGCTCAGTGGTTTAGCTCTGTTGAACACTATGATTCTGGATTCAAATCCAACAAAGAACAGCATCTGCATGGAGTTTGTATGTTTTCTCCATGCTTGTGTGGGCTTCCTCCTGGTACTCTGGTTTCCTCCTACACTCCAAAAATGTACTGATAGATATGAGGACAGGAACTGATGTGAGTTTTTACCATCTCTGTACAGTGCTGTGGAATATGTAAGCACTCTATATAGTAAATGAATAACATGAAACATATCCCCTAATGTCATTATGTCATACTTTAATATGATTAAGGTCTTCTTTTAATAGAAATAACTTAAATGAGGTCATTTTAACACATCGGTGGGCCTAGTTCAAAGCGAGTGGCCTCCACCACTCCTGAACATTATTCATTATTTTCAGATGTTGTCACAGACAATTAAACGTTACGAAAATAGTTCTATTTATGGATCATTTTTTATAATGTTGAAAAGATTTGACTCACTGGTGATTGGATATATTTACTTATTCTTTTCTTCTCTTTCTGGCTCACACCATCATGAAAACTTATTCCTGCCATGTAGAATTTTCTGCCCAAACATCTTTGACTCCTTGGTGTCAGGACTGGCAGTCATTGCACCCGTTCTGCTGGTCCTGTCTCTGACTCTGGTGGCGATGTGGTTGCCCATGGCCAGGTTTCTTCCGCTATTTCGTCAGGCTCCTCCTCCAGCTGACGGTCTCTGGCTGTGGATGCGCGTCCCAGGCAGGGGACGCACGCAACGATCATAAGTGCCAGGGACGTGGCTGGTGTGCACACTCGCTCGCGGCCTGTTTCTGGTCGCCGGAAAACGCGAGCAATATGGTCTGTTTATTTTCTGTTCATTTGGTATCTCATGAGTTAAGTTTTGTTCCTTGCTTTCTCCTCCCAGTCATCTGGTTGGGTGGGGTCTGCTAGGTATTTAAGGCCCTCAAATGTTAACCTTGCTGCCAGTGTTTGGAGTCTCCTTGCTACTACCTGGTTTGTCATTTATGCTCTGCAGTTTAGATTCTAGTTGTTCTTTGACCCTTGTCGTGTTTTTTGACTACTCTTTGCTTGCTGATTTTGTTCCTGACGTACTCTCCTGGTTTTGATGCGGCTATCTGACTATCCATTTGGTTCTTGTTTGTCTGTCTTGTTTGTCTTCCCTTTCCCCTGCACTTTTTGCTAGTGTATTTCAAGTCTTCAGGTTGTCGACTCAGGGGTTAGCCTGAGTAGGCAATAGGCAGGGAAAGGGGTTGCTTAGGGATCACTTACCCCTTATCTGTGTATCCCAGCCCTGACAGAAACTCCTGATTCCCTGCACTCTAGTTGACTCAAGTACCGCTGTCGTTACCACTGCCCCTACTGCCACCAACATGGCTACAAGTGCCACTACTACCACCACCAAATACCTGTGCAAGAGGTCCCTCATCTTTGCCTAAACCTCCTTCTCATGGCAGTCCAAATGCTGACTTTTCTCATATAAGTCTCACTCCCCTTTTTCTAAAATTCTTGTCCCCACCTATCCTTTGGTTGAACTTGATGGACTTATGTCTATTTTCAACCATATTAACTATGTTACTATGTAAGTCATCAACAGGGAGACTATCTTGAGTATCTTCCATAGCACATTGCAATTTTTTTTTACCTCTTCTTAAGAAAAAAGAAGGTGTTTCAGTAGGAGGGGGCAGTGAAGACAGAAAGGATACAACTGCAAGGCTTCTCTGGGGTTGCAAAGAGGAGGAATAATGCTGTGACCCCTGGCTCCAAGGATATAAGAATTAATTTTTTGCAGTAAAATGTCTTTAAACTACATGACATGATACAGTAATGTGTTAACTAATTGGTATAAGAATTCAATTTTTGCAGTAAAATGGCTTTGAGCTACACAATTTAGTGCATTCATTTGTTGGATCACTCACACAAGAAGATGACCTACCTCGCAAAAATATATCAATATTTACCAACAAATTATTGGTCAATAATGGGCAACCCTACTTA
The DNA here is from genome assembly GCA_900303285.1 of Rhinella marina. Taxonomy (NCBI): domain Eukaryota; kingdom Metazoa; phylum Chordata; class Amphibia; order Anura; family Bufonidae; genus Rhinella; species Rhinella marina. Next base: position 123,927 of record ONZH01002761.1, read on the forward strand.
GATATGGCCATTGTTTTTAATTGTATTAATTTGAAGACACAGGTAATTTTTAAGATTTCAGGAAACAACTAAATGGTTTCATCCTTGCATTTTTGTGAAATTACAGCTTAACTCATTAAAAGAGTTGTCTCACTTCAGCAAATGGCACTTATCATGTAGAGAAAGTTAGTATAAGTCAACATATAATAATGTGTTGTGATTGTATATATTGCCTCCTTTGCTACTTTCATCCATTTTACCATCACTTTATACATTGCGGTTTTCCAGAGGTTACAACCACCCTGCAATCCAGCAATGGTGGCCTTGCTTGTACACTGTAGGAAAAGGCTCCAGCCTCTCTGGTGGCCAGGACCATGGGAGTGCAAATAGACTGGTGCTTATTTCCTATAGTGTGCAAGCATGGCCAACACTACTGGATTGCACGGAGGTCATAACCATGGAAACAAGCAGTATATAATATGATGGAAAAAGGAATCAAGCCAGCAAAGTAGGCAATATGGATAATAACAATACATTAGTAACTGCCTTTTTAACTTTGTCTACATGATAAATGCCATTTGTTTAAGTGAGACAGCCCCTTTAAGGAAGTTACCTAGTTTGGTACTCAAGCCCCTGTGATTTTCTTTTTGTTTTTGTTTTTCCATCAACATCACCTTTTGAGGGCTTGAGTTACATGGGGCAAGTTATATTTTTAGTGGCACCATTTTGGGAGAAGGCAGGTGTACGTATATTTTTACACACCTCTCATAAAATATTGTTTTTAATAGTTTTTAATATGTTTGTGATTATGTTATATTAACATTAATAAAATGTGTGATTTAATTATGTGATTTTTAGTGTTAACCATCTTTATTTTTCATGCGCTCCTTGTTATGGCATTTGTGCACATGGACAGCACCCTTTTGTTTTTCAATTTGTTTTGTGGTGTCCACTTTCTATGATACATTACACTGTCCTCAGGATATGTCAACAATATCATATTGACAGGGGTCCAACTCCTGACACCCCTGCTGATCAACTGTTTGAGGAGGCTGTGGCTTCGTATTGCAGCTCAGCCCCATTCACTTGAATGCAACTGAGCTGCCATAAGCTGCTGATGAACATGACATCATAGGCCTAGGAAGAGCTGAGGAGCTCACCAGAGAACAGTGATCTCTTCAAACAGCTGAACGATGGAGGTGCTGGAAGTCGAACCGCCACCAATCTGATTCTGATGACCAATTCTGAGGATAAATCATTAATATCAAAATCTTGAACAATCCTTTTAATATTGGCACAAACTATAGCGCAAATCTACGCCTGCTCATATCAGCCATGGATTTCAATTTCTGTCTTTAGGACAGCTCAGGGTGCACCGAATGTGTTAAGAGGTATATCTTCTAATTAATTTGGTGAATTTTACTCCAAAACACTTTGGTTTAAAAGGTCACTAACATTTTATACAATTTTCATCAATCAACAGTATACGTGACTACAAACTTTGTAATATAGTGTTATGTCTTTTTCTGATATTAGCTGTTTACCATTAGATTTCTAATAGGTAGAGAAACAAATGAAACATAATTGTTTGGGCTAAATTCAGCACATTAGTATTACTGGACAGATTGAATAGTTGTATTAAATGCACCTTCCGATCTGTGTGTGTTAATAACTATTTTGGACATTTCTAATACATTAGTGGGCCCAGTGCAAAGGTTTCAATAATGCCCCCATCCTGAACATTGTTCATTTCTCCTGATGTCTTCAAAGTCATTTGAAGTGAACCTGTCAACAACTTTATGCTGGCAGAGCCAACGGCAGCATGAAATCCCAACAGGCTCCCTAGTTACAAACAGCTGTAACTTCTCTACTCTGAAGCACTGCAGCACATAAAGGACAAGAAAAGTGATGGCAAGTAGCAGATGCTTACAATCAGTATATAGGGCAAGAGAAGTAGTACTGTGCAGTGTCCATATATACAGAATAAGAGCAGATACTGAGAATTACACCCAGTATACAGGACAAGAGATGTGGTACTGTGCCGTCTCAATATACACAATGAGAGCAGATACTGAGAATTACACCTATTATACAGGACAAGAGAAGCGATACTGTGAAGTGTTTATATATACAAAATAAGAACAGATACTGAGAATTACATCCAGTATACAGGACAAGAGAAGTGGTACTGTGCAGTGTCCATATATGCAGAATAAGAGCAGATACTGAGGATTACACCCAGTATACAGGACAAGAGAAGTGATACTCTTCAGAACTTACACATGCAGCATTAGATAACCCACACACATCTCAAAAATATACACACATACACACACTCATTCACACGTATAACTAGAGAAATACACTCTCACACACAGAGCACTTACTGTAGATAGATCTTTTACAACTTTTCTCCTCCTGTCTTGAGTCATATGATGCAGTCATGTTGTATCCACAAGTGATTTTTCCCAGGTCCTTAAGCCACAGGAAAGACCGAGACACGAGGATCCTGCATGGATCTGTATCTCTCTTCACATTTGTCTGGTTTTGTCCACAGACACAGATGTATGCAGGGATGTGCAGGGTAGAAATCTGAGCCTTACTTAGTCTCTGTAGAGACCAGACCGATGCTACCTGAGGAGAGAAGGGTGGTCAGTGCTGAACCCCAAAGAAGGAGGATACTGAAACCATACTTGAAACTAAGTCATGCCCCCAACTCTGCTAACCTATGCCCCCTTTCCCAGTAACGGTGGTGGGCAAGAAAAAAAAAGGAGGGACTTTAAAGTGATCTGCTGGACAGCCCTGAGTCCTTCTCTCACCTTCAGTCAGTAAGCATGTGCCATGTTGACCGGTTCTAGTGGCAATGCTGCTGTCTGAGTATGAAGACACAGAAAACGAGGACACACCAGCATCTATCCAGGTCTTGCACTGGACAGAGAACAGCCAGGAAACTGGACTGTCCGACTACACTAGGAGAGAGGGTGGCTCTGAAGGGGAACTCAGCTGAAGCCCTGGATAATAATACTGGAATGGCAGCTGTGGAGATAGGAGGAGCCTAGACTTGGCGCCAGAATGAAGAGGACACTGACGCACGTGATATTCAATATCAGGCCTGGTTTCCCCTGTCCAGTGTAAGCAGCTAGCACCCAGCACATAGCACCACAGTGGTTGACCGAAACTAGACAAGAATAGAGGAGCTTTGTGCTTTGCACAGATTACTGTATGCTCAGCTGTCTGTGCGCTGGCACTGCACAGCAGCTGTGAAAATCAGACAGTAAGAGTATACAGCAGAGAAGGTGTCTAATATACCCAGTGACAGTTAGCCATAGGCTGGAGAAGGATTTGGATGGACACACCCTAAGGCAGTGTTCTTTAACTCTAGTCCTCAGGGCCCACCTAACGGTCAGGTTTTCAGGATTTCCTTAGTATTCAGCAGGTGATATAATTAGTTTCAATACATCAGGACTTACCACAGGTATTCATTCTGTGGGATATTCCCAAACCATGACTGGTAGGTGGGCCCTGAGGAATGGAGTTGGGGAAAACTGCCCTAAGGGACAGGCCAGGAAGAAGAGTGTAGGCTGCAGCCTGTAATAGAGGAGTGGGGTAGTGGAGGGCACCTGGAACACCAGCACTTGGAACTGATACAGGTGGTAGGTGGCATGCGGGTCCAGAGTGTTGTTGAGGCAAGATGCATGACAGGGTAAAAGATGCGGAGCCTGTGCCCGCTTAGTGGAGCGGGAAGAGGGCATGGGTTGCAATCGTAACACCTGCGCTTATCAAGAATGTATTCCATATTCTGTAGATATACCATAAATGTCCAGATGGAAACACATATCTAATGATTGTATATTGATAAGCTATACAAGTTTTGTCAGTATGTTACTCCATTAGTAGCATGAACGGTGTTCATCATTATAGATGTTTAATGAATAAAGGATGCAATTATAGTAAATTGTAAGATACATCTTTATGGTTATTTATCCTCTAGATATAAAATTTTTTTCCATTTCCTGACAACAGATTACGATCTTTAGGATTGTATGAAATTAAAACAAAGCATATAAGAAATTTGAGTCACTTTTCAGTTTTTGAATCATTTAATAATTTTTTTTAGATTTTAATTTGATATAAACCTAATGTATTATATAGAGATGAGCGAATTGATCTTAAATTAATCATATTTTTCACAAAAATTCTTCTTCCCAATGAATCTGAAGTTTTGGTGGTTTGCTTTGGATTAATTGCGCAAAATGGAGCATGCCATTTTACATTTAAAATTCAGTACACTAGTGGAGGAAACAGGGCAGGAAAGATTAAAATGGAAGATCACATGACCCCGTGCAAGGCCCATGTCCACTGCTGTCCTGCTTTCCCAGGCAGGCACGTGTGCTGCTCCACTAACCTACAGCATCCTGTACGTATTGACTTGTATTCTTTTAACCTCAGTCTGCAACACTGATAATGTTAATCTTCTCCTGCCCTGTGAGCAGCTGCATGGCATGTCCAGTTACTAATCAGCTACACCTATATATTCCTGGTTGTTTCCTTCAGTGGTTGCCTGAGCAATATGTCTGTACAGAACCTGCCAGGTCCTCTGGTCTGCTGGACCCTGTAAAAGAGCTATATACATTTGTGTGCCTGTTTACCTATTTCTACTTGTCTCCTGGACTGAGATTGTCTGCTGCCTGACCTGACTCATGCCTGTTCACTGTGCTGACCCTGAGCTACCTGCCCTGACCTCTGGATTGGATTTGGATTTGCACATATTCTGCCTGCCCTGACCTTGGCCTGTTTCCTGACTGCTAGTATAGCTTGATTCCTTGGCGTTCTGAAAAAGTTTCCAGTAGGTCAGCTGCCAGCTACACTATTCCAAGCAGCAGCGGCCTGGTCCCTTCTCTGCAGCAAAGACTAGATCCCTGTGTAATGTTTAAAGGCTGAAAACCAGGGGACTGCCCAAACAATGTCCTCAGGAATAGAATAGTCAAACAAATTAGTTGACACAGTGGTCCTCACTCTTTGTTCGTAACACCCACAATGTCTTGCAATTAGCCTGATTAGAAGGGAAGATACTAGCTTTTCTATCAGGCACTATATTAGCTCTAATGCAGAGATGCCATTGTAAGCTCAGCCATTGATTTAATATTATTATTATTTATTTGAAAAGCCATTATTTCCATGGTGGTGTACATCAGGCGGGGGTTATACAACAATTATACACACAAGTTAGCCATTTTAGTTTCTTTCAGGGAAAGTTTAGGGATTGTGAAGACAATATATTTAGTTAGGTAGATTGAATGACTAAGTAGAATATCGGGTTTCATCATTAGGGACACGATAGGATAGGGTGAGTTAGTGTTGTATATCTGTTACAGTCAGGGGCTAGAGCAACATGTATATAGGCTGTTGTACTATTGCACATAGATCAGTACGCTAGTTGTTTTTCAGTGCATTAGCCAGCCTTTTTTTCCCCAAAACCCTGTTGTAATGTTCCTATAATTTATAAATGAGCAATAAGCATATTTTAGAGTTTTGACAGCAGTGTATATTTTGGTTGCAGCCAGGGACATCAATTGCACCTGTTTTAATTCACAAGAAAAAAACGTTGCAATTTTTCTACAGTTTAAATGGGCAATATGTATAGTACAGTATAGTCTTTTTCCCTAAAAAGCTGTTTATTTTAGTGCATCAACAGGCAGCAGTGTATATTTTCATTGCAGAGATTGTCCAATTCTGCCCTTTTTCTAAATGTAGCAAATTTTGATTCCATAGTTGAGTGTAGAAAGCATATTTTCCAGCATCACCATCAACATACATTCAAGAGCTTGAATGGGGAGAAAGATTGGAAGTGTCCCAGGAGATCTCAGATTGCAGTACTTAAATTTTTCAGGCCAATTCTGGTTGAATTTATTAATATCCTAATCAAACTTTCTGACCAATTCATTAGAATCGCCCCTGAAACAAATTTCAAGAAATTTGTTCATCTCTGGTGTTAAATATAATAAACTTTCTAATATGCTACAAAATCAACTCCATTCCTTGGCAGCTCTTTATTTTGAATCCTTTGAGATGAAATAATTTCCATGGCAAAGAACTTTGATGGCAAATAGCTGCCAGCATACCGATTTTACATCTTATGATAGCACGCAGATCATATGATGGCGTGAAGTGAAAATGGATAAGTACAGTATAATGGAGTGATTTATTTTTTTTTAGCTCCATACAACTCTATTTTATCATCCCAGAACACACTTATAATGTGCTGAATGCTGTAAAAGATAACTATTGCTAGTGGAAAGATTAATGTCTCTGCTTAGGCTATGAACAGGCTGCTACATATCCTGCATAGCTATTGGACAAAGAGGTGGTGTCAGGTGACACAATAGCCATTTCACTATTATAGAATGCTTACGGTTTTTATTCTGTTGAAAATATGAAATGCTGAAAGAGTTATCTTTACTGAATGTGATGTCAATGTGATGGTAAATGTGAATTTCAAGGAATCTTCTTAATCTATTTTTAAATAATTTAAACAAAGATACGTTTGATAGAAAAGTTCAACTCTACCTTTAAGAAGAGAATGCAAGTCATAGGAGAGAAAGAATCTCTTGAATCAATAAAAAGATAAATAAATTATACATGAATGAATCATATCTAATCAGGCGCTTTTCAATGTGTTCATTAAAATTGTGTCAAATCATCACTATTGTAGGGGGCTGAGAATGTGTAATCAAGTATCAAATGCTGACGCCTGGATATTTTGGTACTTCTATTACACTGGTTGCAGAGGAGCCAACATTTGATACTTAAAAGAAATTATGCTTTAGTGTACGATTTATTTTGAAAATAATAATACAAAAATCTGTACTTTATGAAATTCTTGTGTTTCTGTTTCAAGAGGTTGTCTCACTACAGCAAATGGCATTTATTATGTAGAGAAAGTTAATACAAGGCACTTACTAATGTATTGTAATTGTCCATATTGCCTCTTTTGCCGGATTTATTCATTTGTCAATCGCATTATACATTGCTTGTTTTGAGGGGTTTTGTCCACCCTTCAATCTAGCAGCAGTGGTCGTGCTTTCACACTATAGTAAAAAGCTGAGGCCTCTTCCCTGTGCGAGATCATGGGAGCATGCATAAACATTCATACACAACAGCTCCCGTGTGCTGGGGGAGATTAGCAGTAGGCTAGTAGCTCAGTTGCTATATTACTGTGTACTAGTGTTTCTGCCTAATGAAGCGCCGCGTCATGGACCTATCAGGTTCTGATCCAGGGACTCTGTACTCTATTTAAATCCCTTCCTGGCCATCCACCATTGCCAGTGATAGTCTTGTTTGGCTCACTAGCTAGGTTTCTTGTTCCCTATTCCTGCATTTGTATACTGGTTCCTCTGTGGTTCTAACCCTGGCTTGTCTTCTGATCACTCTGTGTCTCCCATGTTTGGTACTGTGTTGCCCGTCTGGTTCTAACCCATTGCCATACGACTCTGCTCTTGTGTTTGTCTGTTGGTGTTGGTCAATATCTGCACTTTTTTTAAAGTAGGGGCCGTCGTCCACTTGCAGTTCTGCTGAGTAGGGCTTAAACTGCAAGTAGGTAAGGAAAGCGGACTGTGTTCTAGGTTAGGGCTCACTGTCCTTATTTGTTCCTACCTACAGGCATTACATGAGCAGTGTATAATGAAATGGATTAAGCCAGCAAAGGAAGCAATATGGACAATCCCAAAACATTAGTAAGTGGCTTATATTAACTTTGTTTACATGATAAATGCCATTTGGTGAAGTGAGACAACTCCTTTAATTTTATTTATTTTCCTTGTTTGAAATAATATTTATACTGTATATTCAGGCTATACAAAGCATTTGCTGTACTTTTTGCTGTACTTACTATTTTCCTTATACCTTGTATAAAAACATTCCATCATAGAGTTGGAGTGCCTATGTCTCTGAAATATGGTCTCTTTGGCACTCTATGTGCCAATATATGATGCCTCTGCTAGACACCATATTCTCCCCTAGTAGATGACTTCATATTGTGCCATGCAATGTAAAATCTCTTGCGTGCCTATGAATGTATACATATTATGAATGTATACAACATGGATCTGTAATACAGTTGTGTGCAACAGGCATATCAATTTCACCCTTTCATGTCAGTGTTTAGTAGAGGCTACTTTGGCAGCAATTAAAGCTTTAATCCTGGATGGATAGGTCTATCAGACTTGGACAAGTCGGCAAAGATTTTTTTCATACCTGGTCAAGTTGCATGAAAACTGTTTGCAGGCAGTAATGTCTAACTCCAATTGTCAGTGTACCTTTTTGCTTTTTATTTGGATTTGTCTATTGCTAAAGAATAAATCTTCTACCAAGTATAACAGTTCTCGTGTAGCCTGCAACAGGTTGTCCTCCAGGATTTCTCTATAATTTGCTACATTGATTATTGGCCTCCAGGGCCTGCTGCAGTGAATCATCATCACAGCATGATTCGACCATTAGACTTTACAGTGCGTGTTTCCCCTACTTGATTTCATGCTCTCTCAGATGCCTTGGTAAATTGCCACTAAAATGTATTTTTTTATTAATTTTCTTTACCAGCAATGGTCTCTCTTTCATAAAGATGTGACTTGTGAATAATTTGAGCATCAGCTGTATGTATAGTCTTACATTTCTGCCTGAAGCAGGTTTAGAGTTGAGCCATATCTGTTCCATTTTTAAAGATTGGCTAATCTACGCTCTTTTAGTGACTTTCATATTTGCTCCTATCCTGGAGAATGTTTAGAAATGTCAACTGAACAATGTAGATTTGTACCAATGTGACAAAATGTGACAACCCCAGTCCAAACCATGGCTCTGATTCCATCTAATTTAACATTAGATAACAGAACCTGGTTCTGATCTTTAGCCTGTTGTCCAGAATGGAGGTCTCTTGTGCATAGTAACTCCAAAGCCTATCACAGCAGTAATGAAAATATGTAGGAAGAAAGGAAGTGTTTGACTTGATCTGTGTTGTCTGGATTGTGACAAAGACCTGTGCTCCTGCAGCTCCAACTGTACTTTGCTGGCTAGTTGCTGAGGGGCATATTTGATGGCTGAATAGGGTTGGCAAAAATCCATGAATATGGTGTACTTACAACTTCCGTAAAATGTATGGAATGAATTTTCTGCAACAAATCTGACTTGTGTGAATATATTCTGACATGCAAAGAACCCAGTGCTGCTAAGCCTTGGCACACCTGCGGCAAGTTAATTAGCAATGCAGAGGATCCTTGGTTGGAGTTGGGCTTGCTGAGAGGAATAATGACCCTGATATCCAAAAGGATGGTTACAGGTGGCTGTTTCTTTCCTAGTGGACCTGCTGTGGACAGCTGTCTCTGATTGGACCTGGATTTTGGGTTAGAGGTTGTCTTGGATTTTGCAGGTGATTCTAGAACACTTCCAGTCTAGAGACTGTAATGTGGATAGACCAAAGCCAAATACACTGGATTTGGTGATCAAAAACTATGACCAAGCTTGCCTGCTAAACCCTGTAAGTGCCTGCTAGGAGTGTACCAATGACTGTTTGTGGTGGCCCTGTTAATGTTCACCAGGAGTTGTAGAGTCTGTCACCAAAGACTGTCCTGTTCTTAGTGGCAGCCACCTGATACTCCTGCTGTGAGTACATTGAATACCTAAGAAAAATATTGTCCTGCTATTGTTGGCAACTACCTGAGGAGTTACTTTGCAAACTGTATATAGAGAATGCTATTGATATCTGCCAGGCTCTGTGCCTTAATACTGTGTGTCTAGCCGCCAAAATATGTGCCCTCTCTGAGAGACTGTAGCCATATGCTTGTTGCCTCAATGTGAGTAAATCACTGTTCAAGTTAAAACTTCTCAAGTCCATCACTGCCCCTTCTTTGCCATCCTTATAAGTTTCTGCTCCTACTGCAGCCTTATAACTCCAACAAAATGAAGCTGCAATGTAGCAATGTGCATGGGCCCCAAAGGGAAATAGTTCCTATATATGAGATATGGCATGGGGGAATCAAGATGCTCTCAGATATTAGTTAATAACCTTAGCCAGGTTATTTTGTGCATGATGTGGATGTTCAGGCCACCATGAAATGCCAACTAATAGCAGGACCTATGGGCTGTCAAATTTATATAACATATATTTTATATATACTTTATGCACAGTAGGATCAGTGTCTGAATGAGGCAACAAGCAGTTCTTTAACCCCTTAAAGGGGTTAGTTGTTAATTTATATTGATGACCTATGCTAAGGACCCCTACCAATCAGCTTTTAGAAGAGGCTGGGTGCTCCATGAGTGCAGAAGTCACCTTCTAGGCTGTGTGGTGTCACTGTACATCGGCCACATGGCCTAGTTGCAGCTCAGCCCCATTGAATTGAATAGGGCTGAGCTGTAATGCAAAGCATGGCTGTTATGTTATGTACGGTGCTGTGCTTGGAAAGCTTTGGTGAGCTTGGTGGATCCTTGAAACAGCTGATCAGCAGGGGTACCTTGACTCGGACCCCCACCATTGTGATAATGATAACCTATCCTGAATATGGGTCATCATTATTTTTACCCAAATAACCCCTTTAATGACCGCCCGTTGTCTTTTTTATGGCATATATATCTTTTGCTGTTGCTGTAGATGAACGGCATTGAATGGCTGCCAAAGTGCTCCTTCACTAAGAAACTAGAAACTAGAAGCTATTACCAACTGCCTGTGTTTTTAGTTCTGGCCCCTGCCTAACAGCCGGGGTCAGACACAGCTCTGATCCAGGTTTACTCTTTGATCATGCCCCGTTCCATACCATGACAGGATCAAAGGGGATTTCCATAATGGGATTTGAAAAATTGTATTTAAAAAATAAATACCCCCCCACCCCCACCCCCCAAAAAAAGCATTTGCCATTATTTACTGTAAAATGTATTTTATTGTGGCCCCATTAAATAAAAATTACACATATTAGGTATACACACGGTATACACACGACTGCAGAAAAAAATGTTACACAGTAATTTGTATGTATCACTGTACAATTGCCTAAAATAATATTTTCTCCAGCATAAAATAAGGCCTCAGACAGTGAGTGAAAAAAAAATTATGGCTGCTGTAATTTAGAGAGGAAAAAGCAAAAAAATGTTTCTGGTCATTAAGGCCTTTTTAGGTCTGGTCGTTAGCGGGTTAAATATTTTGCCTTTGCAGTTGCAAGTTGAATTATTATCTTATTTTCTGAATATAAAGGATCAAAAACTGGACAGAAAATGCATGTGTTACACCAGACTCCAGTGGACCTTGACAGTGCTGCAGACATTTGCAGTCATGACAATTATGATGACAGTGAATGAGGATATTCATCAGTCTGACAATGAAGGATATACAGTAGAAAACCACTGCAGCTATGGCTAAAGAGTTAAAGGGGTTATCCGGGAAATGACAATGAAGACCTATCCTCAGGATAGGACAAAACAAGGTTGACGCCAGCATGTCTTCCATGGTTTCTTTATTCAAAGTGGGACCATTAAAATGTGCTATGTGCTAAGTGCATAAATTGTGCAAAAAATAATGCAAATTTTTGACTACAACATAGTCTTTTTCAAGCATACTATAGAGTGAATATTGTCCATGTATATTGTGTTAAAAGATCAATCACTGTCATCAACAAAAATAATAATATAAAAACGTAGCGTGCTCACCATGGTTGCCAATCAGAATTTTTCTTTTTTTTTGGACAACCAATCCCAAAATCATGATAGCCAATATTTTTAAGGACAAATTTAAAAACCATAATGAATGATAAAGATTATAAGTAATACATCTATAGCTCTATATACTGATAAGAACTCATTACCAGAATTTACTGTGAAATGATAATTACCACCAAAATAATCTAGTAAAGTACCACCAGCCTCAAAAAAAAAAAAAATAAATCACACAAAAAAGTCACACATCTATTTTTTTTTTCATGGACACGGGAAAAAAGTTGCCTATTTTTATGGACTGTCCAGAAATTTCTGGACAATTGGCAACCCTGGTGCTCACCTATCCCATACCCTGCATGAGTCATCGACATTTCATCCAACCAATACTTATAGGTAAATTTAATATCTCCTGATAGAGGCGGGGGGATGGGTATCCGATACATCTCACATGTATTCAGCGTTCCAGAGTTCCCATAGTGTATGGACGCATGCCCCAATCTTTAGCCACACCCTCTTTTCCATTGGTTAACCTTCCGTTAATGTCAGTACATTAAAAGATCCACTCTGTACCACACGACTATAGCGTCACTCTCCCCTGTTTCAGCCACTCAGGCCCCTCCCAGAGGATTGGTTGGATGAAATGTCGATCACTCATGCAGGGTATGGGAAAGGTAATCACACCACTGATTTTTATTATTATTAAAGGTTGATGACAGTGATTGATCACAGATGGGGTGTTATCTTTTAACACGATATATATGGACATTATTCACTCTATATTATGCTTGAAAAAGACTGTTGTATTTGAAACGTCATGTTATTTTTGGCACTTTCTGCGCTTTGTACATTTTAATGGACCCAATTTGAATAAAGAAACCTTGGAGGACATGCTGCCATCAACATTGTTTTGTGCTGTTGAAATGAAGTGATTGTTTTGGATCTGTGGTTGCTGACTAGCTGGGGCATTCCGGATGGAGGCCTGAAAAAGAGATTGATGCTGCTTTCATATTTGTATTTCTTTTGTCAGGATAGGTCATCATTATCACATCAGTGGGGGTCCAAGTCCTGGGACCCCCGCTGACCAACTGATTCTGATGAGCGCGGCTGGCTCCCGGTGGCTGGTTCCTGGCGGCTGTCTATTGGCAGCTTTCCAAGGACGGCATTGTACATTGTATAGTGGCAGGCCTTGGTATTGCAGCTAAGCCCTATGGACTTGAATGGGGCTGAACTGAAGTTTTATAGGAGTACTTACACACAGAGATCCACATTTATAGTCTCTTTTAAACAGAGAAGAAGGGGACACTCATTCTCCTCATAGGTAAGAGCCCTGTAAGTGGAATATTTATGGCATATACTTTCTATATACCCTTAATATCTCATGGTGATGTCTGATGGTAATGCCCCTATAAGTTTTATTGTGACCCTTAAGATTAGTTAAAGAAGAACTCCCGCAAAAAAATTATATTCCATGTCCTGCTAGAAATGTACATGATGTAATCTGTAGTGAATGTCATTTTCTTACCAGTAGCTGAATTTTTGAGTTATATCATCCTGAAGTTTCTTATCTGTGTCATGTGACTAGGAATTAGACCCACCGACTCACACAGCACCTTATGTGTGGACAGGAAGTCTAATTTTCTATGCATTCCTATGGGAGCCTCACTTTCAGTCTCATAGGAATGAATAGAGAAGTGACTGGCTTGCTGTCCTGGGTCAGTTGGAGGTCAGGGAGTTGGTCACATGACCCAGCTACAATAAGAAGAGAGTGGAAACTCTCAATTCCAGTCTCTGATAAGAAAATGACATTCACTACAGATTATATCATGCACCTTTCTAAAAGGTCAGAGAATAAAAATTTTTGCGGGAGTTCTTCTTTAAGTCTGACAATGTGGTCTTTGGATGAGAAAAAAGGTTATACAGCCTTGCCTTAATTTCACCTCAGACAGATATTGGCCCTCACTGAAGAGACTCAGCGGTGTAAAAAAACTTATTTTCAGGAAAGCTCCATGGGGAAAAGTGTGCAAAAGTGTGCAAATTATTATCTTATTTTCTGAATATAAAGGATCAAAAACTGGCTCCATGGGGAAAACTGTGAAAATCATTTCTGCCAACCTAGACACATCTGTAGACTGAACAATTTTGAATTCTTGCCCCTCATCAGTAAAGAAATACCTTAGATTTTTAGAGGCCATAGATGCCCAGACGACGTGTGGGGAGAAAGGACCTCAAACAAAACCCACATACTGTATGACCATAAATCTAGCACCAAAACATCTCCAGTTACAAGTCATATGGAAAATAGATGTGCAAAGTGATTAGAATTGTATGCTGTTTCGATTTGCTGTTTAAAACACCCATTGATGTTCAAGGTGAGAATAAGCTGCCAAGTGCTTGCCGTATCTTATAGACTGCTATCACTTTTTAGCTCTCTGTTGAGCTTTCCATTGGGGGTGCACTTGAATACTGGAAAACCGTATTCAAATTTGTTTTGTAGTCAATCGGTTCACTTCAATGAGAAAAAAAACAATATTTGGACTCTGTTTGACATGCGTTCAACCTGTTTATTTTTAGTCTACCATGCTATTGTGGTCTGAAAAAAGATGTACACACAAAGAAATCAGGTCAAAAGGCATCAAAAGTTTAATCTTTGGATCTGCTCAGGGATACACTTGAATAGTATTTTCAGTGTTCAAATGTATTTCCCCCGTCTCTGGCAGAAAACTTGACGGAGAGTTAAAACAGGAAGTCAATGACCCCTTAAATGCTCCTTGACACAGTTGTTTCTTTTCTGCGTTTTAAAGCCTTTTTGATGGCTTTTTTATTTTGTGATATTTTGCACATTCATTTTCAACTTCTATAAAGACTAGAAAAATGCCAGAAAAAAAGGTCTTTTTAAATCATGCTGCATTTAAAAAAAGACTAATCCCAAAAATGCCACAAACAAAAATACCTTGGACCACATTTATTATGCTAAGCAAGCCACTTCCATGGCATTGTTTACTTTAAAACAATGGTGTCTAATTCCATCACTCTTCCCCATACAGAATCATTATTTGCTGCCAGCAGAGCGTGATTAGACAGCACAATCTGTAGCAAGCAAATGATGATATATTTTTTTTTATCTTGCATAAAAAATGTGATTGCACTATGAACAAGCGTTTGCTTGTTCATGGGGTAATGTTCGGCACTTTAACACAGGCAGATCATCGTTAACGAGGATTCCTACGAACACATTTTAGCGATGATCTGGCCAACCCTCTGTGGGTCTAATACAGCCCTAAAGCTCATATGATACTGGCAGATGATCTTGCAGATCATCCCTAAAATGCGTTCATATGAATGCTCATTAGTGATGATCTGGCAGTGTAGGGCTCATGCACAAGACCATATGTATTTTTCAGAGAAGAGAACGATGAACCCAGCTTCCAAAAAAAATAAAAAGACAGCCTTTATTGTTCCATAAGTATAAAATCTATGAAAGATAACAAGTCTACGCATTTCAAGTCAAAGACCCTTAATCATGACATCATCTGATCATCTGTCATGAAGGGTCTTTGTTTGACCCGAAACGCGTAGACTTGTCTTCTTTCCTGGATTTTGTACTTATTGAACAATAAAGGCTGTTTTTTATATTTTTGGAAGCTGGGTTCATCAATTTCTTCTCTGTTGGATTTTTGCCGTGTTCCTGGCATTACTCTTGCTTTCATTATTTCTGCAGGTGAGCTCAGCTATCTTTTTATACATACGTATTTTGCAGTCCGTAAAACATGGATCCTCAAAACAAATGGATGACATCTGTGTGACGTCTGTGTTACATCCGTTTTTTTTGCGGATCCATTGCAAGAATGCCTGTCCTTGTCCGCAAAACGGACAAGAATAGGACATGTTCTATTTTTTTTGCGGAATGGACTTATGGATAAGGAATTTTTTGTGGACATACGTATAAGGAATGCACACTGGGTCATTTCCGTTTTTTTGCGGTCCCATTGAAATGAATGGTTCCGCATACGGGCTGCATAAAAAACGGAATGGACACGGACAAAAATACATGCATGAGCCCTATACTGCTGCCGATTACTCGATGAATGAACAGACCCTCGTTCATCAGGTAATTAGGATCTCTCAACAGGTTTAAAAATCAACGTTTGTCGTCAGCAGATCGTGCTGTCTAACCAGGATCTGCTGCCGGCACACAAAGGTTCAGTATGGGGATGAGCGAAGGCATTAGTGACATGTAATAGCAGCAGTCTCCTCCGCTGACGAGCAGGCGATTGCAAGGAACGCTTCACTTCCGACAATCGCCTGTGTGACCTGCAGGTGTATTATAATCTAAAGATTGCACTGCTAACAAATTAGACAGGATTAGTAAACCTGGGTCTTGTATGTAAATTTTTCAACATTTATAATAACTTATAAATAAATACACGTTAAGGATTCCTTTTGCTGCAAGGCTTTTGATCTAAAGAAAAGCCATTTAAAAGCCAAGAAAATGACACAAAAAGCACTGCAAATTACTGTGTTTGTGAATCCATTTCTATTTCTGCACATGACCTTATTACAGATTCATACTGTTGAGATCCATGATGAAGATTCTATATTGTCTGGAGGATAATAAGATATTTTACAGCGGCACCATGCAATGGCACACAGAGTGACTACAGGTCCATAATACAAATCAATAGTGAGTTCTTATTTTGCCTTATAGGGTCCATGCTGTTGTGCATGATCAAGATGTAAGAATTATGTTGCAGGTCCTTTCTAACTATTTTATCTCCATATATTTCTCCCAATATAGCATAGTTAATTTTTGTCATTTATCAAGTGATATCACGGTTTCTATATTGAGACTTTTCTCATAGTGATATCCTAGTGCATTGTGTTAGGTGTTGTACACGGGACTGTGGGTAACCCCATTGCATTGCATTAACTACAAGACGAGCGTGTTGAAATCCGTCAGTATTCTGGCTCAGGATCCTGATGATATATCATCAGTATTGTCATCAGGATTGCTTCAGGATTTCATCAGGATTTACATGTGTATTTCTTCCTCCCCTCATTATTTATGCACTGCACATACTGTAATGTGCGTATTTGGAAACAAATCCGCACAAAACTCGGACATGCTGCGGATTTCAAATACTGACGGACATTATACACCCATTTGAATAGCTCTATTCATTAACATTAGCAGCGGATTCCGGTACATTAAATCCAGACTATATACTGTACGCATTGCAAATACACTCATCTGAAAGCGGCCAAATGCTGGTAAATTCAGCTCTGTGACGTCTATATTTCCATTTAATTTTCCATCAATTCTGCAGGTAAATCATTCTTAAACAGTAAAATCAGTACATTAACCTCATTAATTTTTACTTCCCATTTCACATGCCTTACCAGTTTATACTGTGCATATATAAATACAGGATTTTTCATACCTTCAGTGAGCAGGCTAAATTTTCCACCAGGTTCTCAGATAATGACAGCATAAGCATATCAAATTATTTAATGAGCTCATTAATCACCAGTAGGTTAGGCTGCCACTAATATCAAGACCTTATTGTACATTTTATTGTGTTTGCTTCTAACACATAAAAATAGTATAATTACCTACAATGAATATTAATTTATAAATAAAATCATAAATATGCCTATATCTACAAGTAAACTAAAGAAAATTAGAGCTATGTTATATACGTTATATGTCATATTCGACGGCAATTGCCAAGGACACTGGCTGGCGCATCCCTATTTATACTCACATGCATAGTACTCTCTGTACACATAGATTAATTCATACCTCAAATAGTATATGCAAAGTGAATATTCTGAAATGCACCATAATTTTGTATGTAAAATCCAAAAAAGTACAAGATCATGGTGTTCATGGTCATATCATGCTGTTTGATCCTGGAATTTAGCCATGACTTTGCAAATCGGTGTCTAAAGACCAGAATGCATGAAGCTTTACCAAAAATCAGTATGATTTGCTCCTTTTCGGCCGTTCATCTCTTGCAGGTAAAACCAAGCCTATTGTATACATGTGGCCTTATCCTTACTGTGTATAGTTAGAGATAATCTACAGAGATCAAGAAGGTAATCTTTCACCCGCCGACAGAATGAAATGATAATGACTTCAGTCCTGAACAGTAATTTTAGATGCATTTGACTGAGACTTGCACATCTGCCTAGTCTAGTGTTGAGTAATTTCGAGACAGTCTTCATAGTAGGAGATGAATGTGCTGTTCTTTAAGTTTCTGAATTGTCCATGTGTGTATTTATTAAGATAGATGACAAAGAAGTCATGGACATTGGTAAAAGAATCCTGAAAATTGACCCCACACAGACAGCTGTACAGATTATGATTAAATCTCTGGTTAAGCAGTTGAGTCACTTTTGGCTTCCAGTCTTTCTGGTCCCCAATACAATAGAATGCTACTATTCCAAATTCCTATTAAAGATTGGCATCTACTACATAAGAGTATGGTGAAAAACAAATGTAAGTAAAATATTAATTATAGTATATGAAAAAAGGGAACTGTTGTGGTAATAGTACATGGAGGAGCCACATCATTTCTAGAAAGAGTTGAGGGAACCCCCTTCTAATTGTAAAATACTTGGACATGGTTGGTTGGCACTCCTATGTCTAATAAACAGTTGGTGCTCTGTGGTAAAACAATTGCACGTTATCTGGAAGAAACCACAGCACTCAAATAAATGGTATTTAGTCAATTTTTGTAATTTATTCAATCCATCCATTTTCATATTAATGACATCATTGGGCCAACGTTTCGGTCATATCTGACCTTGATCACGGCCGTAGTGTAGAAGGCATAAGTAGTGTGGGATGGTGATGATCGCTATGAGTGCTGTGGTTTCTTCCAGATAACGTGCCCTTCTAATTGTGACCTGACAAAGCATCAACATAATCAGTTAACTATGAATTACTAATATGAAACCAATTATGGGAGAGACATAGCCAAGAAAAGTATCCAAGGAAGCCAACACATACTGTGGGACCTTGAGCATAGGAGTCTACAGGAAAACAAGATGGTACATGGAGTCTAAGATCCAATGTATTTTTTTAAACAGCAAAGAGTGTACAATAAATAATGATATTAAACATATAAAAAGCAGAAAGCAATAGTGTTTTAGTTAAATAAAAACATAATTTTATTAAATTGATAAAAAATTATTATATGTTATGCTATGTTAACACAGCACCATTATCATTGATCATGTAATGTATCATCAAGAGATCATGATTCAGTTCCCTTTACAGCTCATCATTCTTGGAGATGTGAAAGTTCACTAAGTAGGGCAATTCTTGATGTGCTAATAAGCTGAAAGGTCACATTTTAGTAGTATTTGTTACTAATTGGCATAGAGAATGAGCTAATTAGGCGTCTAATTGTATCTGATCTAATTGACTGATTGTGTGCCTTTTTCCTACTGCAAATATACAGTAGCTCAAAATCTTCATATTTTTTATTTTAAATTGTAAAACTAAAATATAGATTAATGGTCCATGTAGTCTCAACCAGAAAATACTCTCCAATCTCTCCATCGTGTAAGGGTTTTTTCTATCATAAAAGTGACATTTTCATTTGAATCATATATCCCAATGAATTCTAAATTGGGGATGACCCATCACTTCATGCAGTAGGGACGGGTACTAGAGTAATAACTTTTCAATATACTGAGTCCTGAACACTTGGCAATGTAGCCAGGGACCACTAAATCTAAAAAGATGATGACAAGCTATATGTGCTTTAGGGGCCTTTTACACAGGCCGAGAATCGCATAGATTATGACTAACGGTCGCACACCCTCAGAAGTGCCATCAACACGGATGACTTTATACACCACTACTATGGAAGCAGCAGGTCTGCAGTTGGGTTTGCAAGGTCTGCAGTTGATCCCTAATCCCCCTCTCTCAATAGACCTCTATGGGCAGCAGATGTAACCTGATCTCTCAGTTCACAAACTACTGTATGCAGATTTTTTCAGTGAATTGAGAGTGAGTGCTTGGTGCAGGGAGGCATGGTGGAGGAGGAGAAAAACCTGATAAGCAGAGAAAGAGACATTTTTCTGTAAGGCTAGTTTCACACTAGCGGCAGCACGGATCCGGCGGGTGAAGGGTCCCGTCAGAGCCGTGCTGCCGGCTTTCACTGTAATGGGGGCGGGCCGCAGATCCAGCTGCAGCACGTTAACCCCTGCTGAGAGGCAGTCGGAATGAAAATACACGTCTCCCCCAGACGAAGGTCCGGCAAAACACGCGTCGGGATTGGCGTCACCACTGAGGAGGCACATGATGGGTAATTGATTATTTTTGTATTTTTGTAATTTGTTTTTTTATTGCACTTGCACTTTAGTATTATTCACACTGTTCATATTGTGTACTCATTCCTCTGTGCTCCCTCATGTGATGCCGCCTGTTTTTTCCCTGCACTCTGTTCCCCTAATGTGATTTTAACTTTACTATTAATAAAGCTATTTTGTTATGATTATTTGCGGTCTGGCCTTCTTTTGTTTATTTTGTAATTGTTAACACACTATTGGCCATAGGCATTTTTAGATTATATACTGACACTGTTTTTGATGAGCATTTCCACCTAGTGTCTTTAGCGTGGCTATTTTGGTGTATATGTAATAAGATATAGTGCAAAGTTTCTTAACTTTGCTTACACTATTGATTTATGGAAATCAAACGTAAATGGCTGTTTCTCTTCAGAAGGAACCTGTCAGCTCCCTTACACAGCATAGTGCAGTGCTAGACATACTGATTCCAGAGGTCTGTCATTCTCGTGTTAACATCATATAGTATTTTTTGAGAAGTATGTATAAAATTGTGTTGCATGGGGCCTATGCTACCAGAAATAAGTCCAATTATATTCGTGATATGCACACTGCCCATGCCAGATGAGTGACAGACCACTGAAATCAGCATGCTGTCATTACACTTTGCGTAAGGCAGCTGACAGGTTCCCCTTAAAGGGGTTGTCCGGGTTCATTTGTACTGATATTGGCATCGGAGCTTTTTTGTTTATGTTTTTACACTGCAAGGCGGAGGGTTCTGTTGGGCAGTGTATTCAGTGAGGTCACCGGCTCTAATGGTTGGGCTTTAGCGCCGCCTTAGCCATTTTATAGGCTAGGGCAACGCTAAAGTCCGCCCATTAATTCCAGTGACGTACCCGGGCTCACTACTAGGCGGAAGCCTCCGCCTAGCAGTCCCTATGGAGAGCCCGGTACGTCACCGGATCTCCTAAAAAAGCATTTGCCCTGCGTGATTCAGCGCAGGGTAAAGGGGAGCATCAGAACATGAAATGCTCCAATGGTCATAACATAAATGTGGGTATGTCTGGGTTCAGCTCTTAACCCGAACAACCCCTTTAAGCAATAGGTTAAACCACTCATAGACAATAATATCTAATAATAATGATAAAAATAATTCCTTGCTGTAACATACCATCCAAGCTGGTTTTTTATCTGTCATAAAAATTATCTACCGTGTCGGATTGATGCTCAATAGTTAGTTGTGATTTGAAGTTTGCAGCTAATTTGAAGCAATTAGTTGTATTAAAAAGTAAAAGTTTGTAATGGTCACATTTAAAAAGTACTACCAATCAGACATCTATGTGATAGACAATTTCATTACAGTATGTGTATGACCAGTCATAGAAGCACCAGTTATAGTTCTGTCCTTCCTTACCTTTCTTTCCAGTTCTCTTGGTTTAATATTTCCTAAGATGTGTGGCAGAAGGTGACTATTTACTTTTTTTTAAAAATAGAAATAGAGTTTTGTGAGTGTAACACCTGTAGGTAGGGACAGACAAGGACAGTGAGCCGTAACCTAGAACACAGTCCGCTTTCTCTACCTACTTGCACTATAAGTCCTACTTGGCAGAACCGCAACTGGATGAAGGTCCCTACTCTAAATAATTGCAGAGACAGACAAACACCAATATATGGTTATATAAACCAATTACAGTACAACTTTCATTTTACTACAGAGATTTTTACAATACTGTAAACCTGTTGCTCTACAACTAGTGTGGCCAGATGTCCGGTTGTAGGCCAGACAGTCCGGCTTTCAGACTCCCTGTCCTACGTC
This sequence comes from Rhinella marina, assembly GCA_900303285.1. NCBI lineage: Eukaryota > Metazoa > Chordata > Amphibia > Anura > Bufonidae > Rhinella > Rhinella marina. The sequence goes on from ONZH01002761.1 coordinate 145,714, forward strand.
CGGCACAGTGCCTGGACGGATGCAGGGATGTCCACCCTTTCAGTAGCTCATGCTCAGACAGCAGCATTGTGCTGTCTAAGTGTGAGCTGCATCAACTGACTGAGGTTTCTCTCACCCCCAGTCAGTCACTAGAGCCTGCAGACATGGCTCCCGGCTGATTGAAGGGGAGAGAAGCACCCTGGGCTGCCCCCAGCTCACCTTCCTGTCAGAAAGTTCTTCCCTCTCCTCCCGCCATTTTTTTCCAGCATGAGACGTGGTTTATTCATTTGGGGGCATGGCCGCTGAGGTCCGCTTTTCTGGGATGAAGCCAGTGGCCACCCTATCTACAACTATTGCAAAAGTACAACTCTCATCATTCTTTGATGGCTGCAGGCTGTTGAGGTATGATGGGTGCTATAGTTTTGCAACAGCTGGAGAGCTGCAGCTTGGTAAACATAGGTCTACAGTATTGTAAGAAGCACTTCAGTAAAATAAATGCTGTGCTATGATTGGTTGATATGGGCAACAGTTTGAGTTTTAGACAGCACATGCAGGGAGATGAGAGGCAGACTTTAATGCAGGGGAGACGTAAGATCCAACAGACTCTATGCAAAGGCGAACTCCCACAACAGGTGCAAAGATGTTTCATCCATGAATGGGAAACTGGGGCAGTAACAGGTTTTGCAAAGTTTGCAGGCATGACCCAAATGTTAGGGTGGCAATACACATTCTATAGATGTTGTCCTCATCCTTCTCTCGCCAATTTAATCTGTCAGAGGATAGTTGGGAGCTCCCCATACATTAAATTGTTGACCAAACCCACCACTCACTAATGTGTATGGAAGCCTATAAAGAAAAAGACGTAAATGATACTTAAGTATATATATATATATATATACAGATGCAGCTTGAAAAAATCCATTGAAATCGATTGAAAACGTCAATTATCATTTTCTTGCTATTGTTTAATTAATGTGTTAACCATCAAGTTTAGCTTGGCTACATCTATATATATGTATATTATCCCGCGGTGTACAGTATATGCTTTATGTAGGTTGATATCATCTTTGTATATGTTATCTGATATTGAGTAGATCATCACTGGTCCCGCGGTGTACAATATATACTTTATATAGTTGATATCATCTTTGTATATGTTATCTGATATTGAGGAGATCATCACTGGTCCCGCGGTGTACAGTATATACTTTATATAGGTTGATATCATCTTTGTATATGTTATCTGATATTGAGGAGATCATCACTGGTCAAGGTGATTTGTGGTCATGCTTTGTATGAGTTTCTTTGGTATAAAATACCTCACATCACAGTGGTCAGAATTACAAGGGAAAATCCACACAGTAGTTGACAAAAGGGAAATTCTTTCTTCTAGATCATAGAAAACGTGCTGTGTATTATGCCAGCGTGAATTCTGCTATTTCCCGTCTTTGTAATCCAGGTATGTGTTATCTATTAAACTGTGTGTATAACCGCTTGCTAATACATCTTCCTCACGTTACAGAAATCTTAGGCTGTTTAAACACCACAGATGTAATAATATTCCCTGTGTTCTGCTAGAGTATTAATTTGGGACAGGAAACCTTTCTTGGGTTTCCCATGGGTTTAAGCAAATTCCACCATGAACATCCCATTCTCACAAAGAAGTCCCAGTATGTAAAGGTTGACATAGTTAGAGCTCCTCAAACACTTGACCTAATGTAAATTTTCCTCTTATGGGAAATGAGTTGTCTCTGATTTATGTTTAATGTTCACACAAAATACCATATCCATATTACATATTCAGATCCATATCCATATTGCATGCATGATTAAGGTTTACAGTTGGTACCGATATATTACCTAGAGAGCTTACATGAGCAATTATCATGAAATCTTGACAGGCCTGTTTCAAACACTTGAGAAATCTAGTGTTTGCACTGAGAATCTGTTTTATCAAATCAAGTCAGAAATTCACTTAATTTTACTGTATACTATAATAGTATAGTATAGTAAATACACAAAGCATTCAAATAGAGCTGTGCACAGTATATAGTACTAACACTATTAGACAATTTTATCTTTTTTATCTTTACATACTTCACAATAGACCTTAATCATAAAGCCCTAGAAGACAATTATGTATGCATGGCTGAGGCTTGCCAATACTCTCTAGGCACCACTGTAAATGAGAATGCATAGTTGTGTGCCAAGGCAGAAAAATAGATGAACTAGCATGTTTTTATCACTACACTGGAAGCATAAATTCGAAGGCAGTTCATTAAAGAATGGTTTATTGCAGATATAGCCAGTTATGAAGCTCAATAAAAAATGGAACTGTCCTTCAAGAAGATACATTTATCAGCAGATCTAGTTCAACCTAGGTGGGAGCCCTAGGGCAAAACCCTGGCTAAGGACCCCTCAGAGATTAAGTGATTGCAATGATGGCGTATCATACTTTTCCATTTTAAAGGGAAACTGTCACTCTGAACATGGTGTCTGAGCTGAAGACAACATCGTTTAGAGCAGGAGGAGCTGAGCAGAATGATATATACGGTAGTTTTATGGGAAAAGAATCAGTAAAAGTTGTAATTTATACATTTATATCCATGATCATTTTGGGCTTAGATGTCAAGGAGTCCGTCCAATCAGTGATTAACAACCTCTCTATCACTGTGTATACAGAGACAGCTGTCAATCACTGATAGGACCGCCTTATTGACTTCAAAGCCCAGAATGAGCATGTTTATAAATGTATAAATTACAAGTTTTACTAAATCTTTTCCCACAAAACTATATATCAATCTGCCTTGCTCCTCCTGCTCTATAACATGCTGTCTGTAGATTAATTTGCATTTTTTTGGTGACAGCTTCCCTTTAAAGTGTGGAACAAGGTGCTGTTTCCGTGAGAAGCATCTTGTCCATAACAGAGAGCGTGAAAGTGGCCAAAGCTCTAGGTACTACTTGCATTGTGGTTTGCATTTATATCTAGGACTGTTGACGGGGGTCCTAACTTAACGCCTGATGCACCTAAATACTGTGTGAACACAGCCTAGAAAAATCAGTGCTTAGTGTCCTGACAGCATTGTGTTGTAAATTTATAAGGTTCAGTAGTTTGAACCATTTTAAATGGGTGAGAGCAGAGGCCGCTGTTTTTCCTCTTATAATCCGTCCCTGTTCTTTGGGCTATCTCTTTATTCTATTTGGCCTCCATAATTGTTTGATACGCAAGTCACAGAAGTCTCCTTTGCAGGTTGATTTTGTTGATAGGGTGTGTTCTTCACTTTTTATTTGTAAAGGTGCCCACACACCTTCCATAGCTGTTGGCTGAGCACTCATTCGGCCAACAGCTGTTCCCCAATGCACACTCAGTTTGGCCAAGTCCACATGTGTTTTATCTGGAGAGTAAGTAGATGGCAGACACCTTTGCTGGTGCCTTAACTCCTGCGAAAACAAATATAACAAATATAACGAAAACAAATAATTCTGCATACATATATAATGTATATGGAAAAATAAGCAAAAAGAAACACCATGAATATTGAGCGCTCCTTACTCAGCCACTACCAACTTGAATAAGTTTCATTTCCACTTCCTCTGTAAATTGTGGTTTACTATACATTTGAAGTCCTAAAGCATACCTACGTTTTCAAAACAAGTTTGCATAATGCCTCTGCATCTTTGTACAACCATAATTGTGAAGAAATATGTTTCTTGGGGGGCTTCCCTAATGTCTTTTTCAGCCTAAATGATGTGATTTACAAATTTTCTAGTTACACCATTCCCTATAAATGAAATTAAATTATGTGAAAGTACAGTGACTGCAAGTGTAAATTCTAATAACTCTTCCCCCTTTCTACTCTATATTTCTTGTAGGCTGTTTCCAGCTTTGTAATGTTTTTCGATCACATGACATGGAAATTGACCAGTGTTTGCTGGAGTCCCTTCCTTTGGGGCAGCGCCAGCGCCTGGTGAGACGTATGCGCTGTGAGCAGATTAAGGCCTATTATGAACGAGAAAAGGCTTTGAAAAAACAAGATGCTTATAAGAGAAAAAGCAAGCAGACAAAAAATTATAAAGTTAATTTCCAGCTCCCTGAGAAGATACAAGATGCAATAATCCACCACGATGACAAAGAAGGTAGGAGGATGCTTATGTTCAACCATTTGTAATCTGATTCTTTAAGTATTTCCCAGCCATTTTAGTAAAATGGGTATAAAAGAAAATATAACTGCTGTATTATTTAAGAGGGGTACTGTTTCAAATGTATGCAATTTTGTGGGTATCTTAAATGTTCAACGGATCTGCATATATTTCAATATGTATGTGTCCATTTTCTTAAGTATATGTTTTTTGTGAAACTTTTTTTAAAATAAAGTTTTGAAGATTTGAAAGCATCACCTGAAAAAATAGATATGTTTAATGATGAACGTAATGTCTTACATTTCCATCTGTCTGTCATTGACCGCAACGTAAAAAAAAGTATATCTTTCTATCCATTTTTTCACAGGACAGAAAACTGTAGTATGCTATGCTATACTATTCTTCAAAAATGTACAGAAACATAAACAGAGACAAACTAAGTCAAAAATATTCACTTTTGAACTATGGGACACATTTATTAAGACCGGCGTTTTAGACGCCAGTCATAATAAAACCCTATAGGTGGAGGTGGATCACCGAAGTTTTGAAGAGGCACCAGCTTCTTCATAACGTCCGCAGATCCTCAGCCAGTTCTAAATGTAAGACAGCTTCCGAGTTGTCTTACATTTAGACCTTTTTCCACACCTAAAACAGGTGTAGAAAATGGTAAATCAGACGGGCATACTGGTCTATCTCCTTCCCCGCACACGCCTCACCCACAATTTTAGACCTAGCACGAGCGAGCAGAAGTCGCAGACTGTTGCGCAACTGACAGTTGCGCCACTATCTGCACCTTAAATACACCTAATATAGGTCAGTATAATAAATGGCCCCTATATTTGCCTAATTCTAGTCTATGGGTACATCAACACGTTTCAATAAGTTTTTACTGTTTACAAACCGTATCTGCTTGACTTCCAGCAAAAACAAGATGTGAACAGCCCCTAAGACATCTCACCCAGCTAACCACTACCCTGCACTGTACAGATAGGGGGCAAGAACCCCAAAACCGGGCTGTCTACAGATCAGCATCTGGTTTGGCTGCTATGAGATAATTTTCATGATTGTTTTGTTTGATGGATTTTATTGTCGTTTAAAGGGTACTGTATGTTCACACAATGTATGTGCTACACAATTTTTCCTTGCAGATTTGCTTGAATAAAATCCACAGTGTACTACAGTACCAGCAAGGCGTATGACATTGTACAAAATCTCATCCACACACTGCAGAAAAATCACTTGACCAGGGGTGTTTCACTTCTTGTCCATGTTTAAGACTTCTGCTTGCTGTCAGTGAATGCTGTTTGCTGTTTAGAGAATGAAAAATCTGCCTGTTCCACCTGGTATACAGCTCATAATGAGGGAGAGCTTTGATTCACCTAGTGAAACTCAGCCACTGAATGAAACAATGGCTAGTGCCATTCACGGAAAAGCAATTTAAATGATAACATTGCAAACTTGATTATTATCATGGTCAGTGGTTAACAAAATAGTGAAAAACCTCTTTACACTGAACACTGGAACTTTCTCTTGGTGTACTTTTTGGATAAGGAAGAATACTATTTATTAACAGGAAACAATGCATTTTCTAAAGTCAGTGGTAAATGTTCTGATGTAACAATATTTTCTCATGATGATAATAATGTGGATTTATTTATTCATGTCATTTATGACAGTTTTGCAATTACTAAAGGATGGAGCTGATCCGCATACACTTATCACTTCAGGGGGATGTCTACTTCATCTGGTGAGTGTGTTTTTAAGGCCTTGCACAGAAGTTATTCAATAGTTATTCAGGCCATACAGTATATTCTACATAAGGCCACATTCACATGGTCAATATGTATATGCCATAGCCAAGAGTGGATCCAAACCATGGAAGAGTAATATATATTTCCATTAAAGTTATTCTCTATATGTTTCCACTTCTGGTATGGATGTTGGCTCTGGCTAATAGGGGGGGGGGGGGTACCTAACATGGCATATGGAAATTCTATAGAAACCCCATCAGTAGAGTATAGACTGCTATTTACAGCTTGTATTCTAGGAATAGACTAAAGCACAGGCTGTTATAACATATTATTACTGACAGATCTGCATTGACACCACAGGGAAATTGACGCTTCTCACTGCTCTGTGGGTTATTAGGTTGTTTCAGAGGGTAATTGGAACGTTTGTGATAATAACATTGTATTATTTGCTGTTTATCCAGTGTTTTTAATTCTTTGAACTGTCCCCATAATGAAGTATTTCATTATGAAATATCTTACTAGTAAGTCAGTAATGTGTGTTCATGAGATTGGTGCACTTTAAAGGGCTTGTCTCACTTCAGCAAATAGCATTTATCATGTAGAGAAAAATAATCCAGTGCTCCCTCAAGATACAATAGTCTCAGGATACAATATTTTCAACATACAATGGTCTTTTCTGACCCATCGTAAGTTGAAACTAGACTCAACATACAATATCTCAGACTCAGAGCCAACCAATCAAAACCACTTCTCTGGTAAAATAGCTTATTAGATGCTAGTTAGCAGCTATTCCTGATTTTTATATATAAGAACATGTTTATCTGTCTTAGTTATCTGCTTATTTTTCTTAAATCTTCATTTTCTCTTATCTTGGATGACATTTTGGGCCTTTGGAACCAATTACTCAACTTAAAATGGTTTCAACATACAATGGTCATCCTGGAACTAATTAATATTGTAACTTGAGGGGCCACTGTACAAGGCACTTACTAATGTACTGTGAATGTCCCTATTGCCTCTTTTGCTGGCTTAGGCCCCTTTCACATGAGCAACTTTTCCACATGGGTGCAATGCGTGAAGTGAACGCATAGAACCCGCACTGAATCCTGACTCATTCATTTCAATGGGTCTGTGTTGCGTGAGAATCGCAGCATGTTCTACATTCTGCGTTTTTCACGAAGCCTTGGCCCCATAGAAGTGAATGGGGCTTCAGTGAAAAACACATTGCATCCGGATGTAATGCGTTTTTCACTGATGCTTGCTAGGAGATGTTTGTAAACTTCAGGTTTTTTTCACGAGCGTGAAAAACGCATCAAAACGGATTGCACCTGAACTGAACAACTGAACGCAATCGCAGACAAAGCTGACTGAACTTGCTTGCAAACTGGGGCGAATTTCACTGAACGCACCCTGAACGCATCCGGAGCCAATCTGTATAGTTCGTGTGTATAGTTCGTGTGAAAGCGGCCTGCTAATAAATAATGTGGTGCTTTATGTTACATTATATAGACATACAGAAGATATATTGTATGATATCAATAGTATCAGCAATCAGCACAGAACCTCTTGAATTCTCACATCTCCAGCAGCCATCATTCTTTCTTTCTTACCAGTCCACATTATATTATATCACGTGAATTGCATTTTACATGTCATCATATATTTTCCTGACTGTACAAACTGCCACAACAGCCCCATTTTTCTCATCCCTTCTCCAAATTTTCAGATCATTTCCCCCAAGCTCTTGTTCCAATTTATCTCAATTCTGTAATGGTCTGCGGTGCACACAGCTCCCATTTGCCTGGTGTATATGATTAGAATGCAGTGTGTGACCTGCAGCTTATTGTCTTCAGGCTTCTGCGGCCGCTGTTATCCGTTCTGACTGCACAACAAGCCATGGTGCAAGTTCATTTTGATAGTTGGTAATACATACTGTACATAAAGCCCACAATATCACACATTTCTGCTTATTCTCCTATACAGTATGTGACAGCTGCCCTGAAGAAAATCAAAAACATAATTTTACTTATGCTGAGCCTATAATCCTTTAAATTATAGGATTAAAACGTGAAAACATTCTTTGAAATGTACCTATGTCACTCCGGCTGTGAGATGCTTATCCTTCTCTCTTTCAGTGTGCACGGTATGATAATGCATTTGCAGCAGAAATCCTCATTGACCGTGGGGTTAACATAAATCACCAAGATGAAGAATTCTGGACGCCTATGCATGTTGCTTGTGCATGTGACAACCCTGATATCGTCCTTCTGCTGCTATTTGTAAGTACTCAGAAAAATTCAGTGATCTTATATATATATATATATATATATATATATAGAGAGAGAGAGAGAGCGAGAGAGAGAGAGAGAGAGAGAGAGAGAGAAAGTGTACTGATTGTGACAACTAAGGGGTTGTTCACATATCAGTTATTTGATGAGTTATTTCCATCAGTTATTGTGAGCCAAAACCAGGAGTGGACACTAAACAGAGATCAGATATAATGAAAAGATTTTCACCTGTTCAGTGTTTGTGACCCGCACCTGGTTTTGGCTCACAACAACTGATGGAAATAAATGATCAAATAAATGATATGTGAACAACCCCTAAGTCAGCTAATTTAATATGTTATATTTACGCTCAGTCTCTTATATCATTACAGTTAAAGTCATGGACACCATTGGGAGCACTTTTGGGGCTAAAAATGATTTTTGCTAACTGAGATTTCATAAAAATAAATAACTGCATGTCTTCTGCAGCCTGCATGTATTCTCCTACATTGCAGGCTGCTCAGTCCCACTTACTATGAAATCCGTAAGAAGAGCTCTTACGGCTTGATTCTCCTGACCGCTGACATCACCTTTAATTTAAGTTTATTTTATTTCGTCATACAGTGGTCAGTTTTCTGAGTTTTCAGGAGAGCAGAGAGAGATTACACACTGGGCCGTCAGATAGCTTGTCTGATGGATGTCACACTGAACAGGACTCAGCAGCCTGCAATGTATTAGATTTCATGCAATAGATGGTTGAAAAGTTATAGTAAAACCCAATATTTAGCCAAAACACTTTTCATTCAAAAAGTGATTTATTCATTTAGTCCCCTTTAAAATTGCTATATTCTGCTGAGCTCTTCAGAAATGGCTTCAGAAAAGGCAGTCCTACACCATATTTTTAAGGCCTGTTTCACATTTGTGGTAAACAGATCTCAGCATATTTGCCTGGTCGCAACCGAATCTCCACCAGTCCCCATTATCGTGAATAGAGCCAGACAGTATCTTGGCAGTGCATGGTAGAGCCCAGTATTCAGGGATCCAGCAGGCTGTTCCCGGACAGAACAGCCTGCTGGATCTGTTAACGCAAGTGTGAAAGAGGCCCAGGGGCGGATTGGCCATAGACCTTACAGGGAAATTTCCCAGTGGGCCGATGCCCAGTGGGCCGCCTGGGCCCTCCTCACGGCTGGCCAGTGGAAGTTTTTGGGGATGTATTTTGTTCTGCTGGCAGTATTTTGTGATGGACTATGGTATTTGGCTCTGGTGGTGTGGTATAATGGGCCACAGTGTGGTATTGCTGGCCCTGCCTTCCATGAAGTTGGATCCAAGTACAAAACAGGGCCACTTTTAGTATTTTTTCCAGGGCCACTTTAAGTTCTCAGTCCGCCCCTGAAGAGGCCTAAGCTTGGAACACGTGCCTTCAATGTAATGGTATACAGTTGATTAGAACATGTATCACAGTTCCTTTCCCATATGCCAAACCTAGGGTTTTTCTGGACAACTTATCCCAAAAACACGGACAGCCAACATTTTTTTTACAGATAAATAGGTAAACCTGAATGATAAAAATTACAAGTAATACATGTCTATAGCTCAATATACCTTTTACACCTCATTACCAGAATTTACTGTGAGCTGTAAAATGGTGATAATTGACACCACAATAATCTAGTCAAGTACAACCAGCCTCAAAAAAAATCATGGACACATCTATTTTTTTTTCACCGACACAGGAAAAAAGTTGCCTATTTTTACAGACTGTTCAGAAATTTCTGGACGGTTGACAACCCTGACCAAACCTCTCTATTTGTCACTGCAAGGTTGTTATTTCCTTTTCCATGCTGTTATCTTTCTTTTCTACCTTCAAAGGTCTATTAGCATATTTCAGTTGGATAACCTCCAGACAATATAGAAAAACAATTATGTACATTTGCAAATGAGACAAAAAGCCTCATAAATGGAAAAAAAAGCTTCTAAGAAGATTGATTTCCTCATTGGATCCAATCAATATTAGAAGCTATATTATGAGGAGACCATTAAGGGAACCAGACAACATATAAAGGATTCGGCAGAGCAAAAAGCCCCAAGTAACAAAGAAGAAAAGCTGAATCTAGTTAATACCAGTTCAAATACTTAGCTACATGCTGTTTCTATTTAAAAAATATCTATTTGCTATGTCTGTTCTTAGATGTAGGTCTAAAATGGCAGAAACGGAATCATAAAATCATATTTAATTCTAGAAGATTTATTAGCAATACTGTGTAAAAAGTCTTACTGTAAACTTAACTAATGTCTATGGTCTGTTTATTCATCTGTTGTTATAGCCATTTTCTTGTAGGCTGAGTTCATAATAACCATCTCTGAAGTCCTTGTACAGCCTCTCAAAGTAGCTCTGGCGCCAGAACTACACAGCTGTTTGATCAGCTGTTTGAGAAGGTACAGGCGCTCCCGTGAGCGCTGGTGCCTTCTCGCAGCTCACCAAGCACAGCGCCGTACATAATACAGCGGCTGTGCTTGGTATCGTGCTCATCCCCATTCACTTAAATGGGGATGAGCCCCTCCTAGGCCACGTGACCGATGAACATGACGTCACTCGCCTAGGAAAAGCTGAGAGAAGGCCTCAGCGCTCACTGTGCCTTCTCAAACAGCTGATCGGCAGGGGTCCCGGGTGTCGGACTTCCACCGATCAGATACTGATGACCTATCCTGAGGAAACCTGGAAAACCCCTTTAAATTCCCAGAAAACCTCTTTAGCCTATATCCCCCATTAAATGGACTTCAGATTTACCAACCCCCTTTGAGGACAAGAAAGGATTTACGGACATGTTTCTGTCCACTGTTATTGACAATGCTTCTAAGGGAGAAGACATCCCAAATACTGTATCTGCATACAGAGGTACAGTCTGGCCCATATGGGGCCCATGTGCATGGTGTTGGTACTACAAAGTGCTAATGTATTATTGATCATGTAAAATGAGAACTACTATTTTATTATTTTGGACATTTTTAGCTGATGTTATTTAGTCATGGGAAAGTATGTCCATATAATACTGTACCTCAACCTATGAGGTAATGTGCAAAAACAGTGCAATGCTGATCATAAAACCAAATAACTGCTAAAATATGAGTAAGAACAGTGATTCTACAATGTCTATAAAATAATATAAAATCACACTGAATGTCTTGTCAAAATTTATAGTATTTAGCTGTCATATTTAAAAGTTTCAGCTTGCCAAATGGTTTCCGTAGTCAAGGAAACATCAGATGCTGATTAATTTAGGCAATTCTCCCAACAAATGTCCAATATGAATGCACTACATGGTTTCTTAATTCCAGACAGCAGGTTCGATTTTGCTTGCTTAACATCACATCCATGAATTTCCATCATGAGGCTCATGTCTAAAATAGACACTTCCAGCAAAAATAAAAAAATAAAAATACAAATGTTCGCACATGTTAACAGTCTATATGTGAATATTTTATGTATTTGTTTGAATTAAAAAACAATTTTAAAGCCACTCCATATATTCTACTTCCTGTTTAAGCTCTTTTTAGCATGGCAAACAGTCTCAGTCAGACCAGAGTGAGCCTCCCTGTTGTGACTTAATTAGAGCATCACACATTACACTAATCAATGCAATGGTCTTCTGTAGGCAACTTTATCTAGGCCTATCAAGAGAACAAAATACCTGTCATACTATTATCCCAATTCTATGCCTACCATTACTATGAAGATTAGCCTACAGATAACATCTTCCCCTCACAGCAACAGTGAACTGACAATCGATTACCTAACTATATAACATTTGCGACTTCTACAGAAGGACAATATTTTGTATTTAAACTAGTCATAATACTCACACTGCTAATCAAAACCATGCCTTTTTTTGCAAATTGGTTGCTTCATTCTGGAAAAAAAGTACTTTTTGCACCCTTGCTCCTCCTGCTTCCGATGTCAGCCTCCTCCTATATTTCTTGACAAACAGGGCCTTGCAAAAAGACTATACAGGAACATGGCCCTGTCAATCATCAAGGAAAGTGAGGGGATGGGACCAGAAGCAAGAGAGGCAAGGGTGCACAGAGTTACCTGGGCCCACCCAGGCAGTGTTTAGAGTTCATGATGCCCTAGTCACTTTAGTGCCCCCCTATCCATACAATTTGGATAACTGACAGCCAAACACTTCCTAGGCCATCAGCCATCCATCTCAACTCCCCTATATACATGCAAGTCTAACTGAAAATCACCACAGAGGAGAAGGAAGAGAATTGTTCTTCCTTCTCCTCCGCTTCTGCCTTGTTCATGCTGCATCCAGGGCCGTTTCTAGCTTTTCCGCTGCCTGAGGTGAAAAATTGAAATGGCTACCCTCCTTCCCGTACCAAATTCTTAATCCAACTCCAGCCTACTGCTAGAAACATATTTAGATGGATATTACATAAGTAACTATTACATTTAGTGATGCCTCCTCCTCTGATGCAGACGTTATTTTTCTTCATCTTCTCTTTTCGAACAGAGCTCCATGACAACTTCTTTCAGTCATGTCTTGTCTCTGCAGAGTTTGCCACACAGACAGCTTAGATTTTTCACTTTCTATCAATTTCCTCCTCCTGGTGCCCTACCATTGTGATCCTTCTGCTACCCTTGATACTGTGTCCCCTGTGCTCCCCAAAGCCACCAAATACTATACTGGAGAAATAACAGGGCCATACAGATTATCCCCCATAGTAATAGTGCTCCTCAAAGTTCCACAAATAGTAATTCCCTCCCAGGATGCCCTTATTAGTAATAGTGCCCTCTACAATACTCACAATAGCGATAATGCTCCTCAAGAGTGCCCCATCAGCAGAAGAGTTCTCCATATTGTGCCCAATAATAATACTCCCTCAGTACCTCCAATAGTAACAATGCACCCACAGAGCCCCCAGTAAAAATATCATCCTCCTATAGTGTCCCCAGTGATAATAAGGCTCCCTATAGCACACTTAAGGGCCCCTATAATTCAGTAGTAATAAAGCCCCTCTATAAGGCACTCCTTTAGACCCCCAGTAGAATAAGGGTGATCTAAAAAGGCACTTATAAAGCCTCCAGTAGTAATAATGTCTCCTATAGTATTGCCAGTATTTATAATGCTCCCTGTAGTTATAATGCACCCTGTAGTATCCATGATTTATAATGCCCCCCCCCCCCCGCAGTGCCCCTAAGTATTTTTAGTCTTCCCTGTAGTGACCCCAGAAATGATATTGTCCTAGCCCCTCCCACATACAGGCCCCGGAAAATAACATCATTCCCCTCCCTCCAGCCCCCTCCAACACACAGTTCCATGTAAATAACATCACTTTCTCGCCCAACAGCCTCAAATATATATACAGTCCCATGTAAATTATATCGCTCCCCACCCTTCAGCCCCTCCAATATACAGTCCCATGTAAATAACATCACTCCCCTGCCTTCAGCCCCCTCTAACATACAGTCCAATAAATAACCCCTGCAGTATACATAATGTACCCCATAGTGGCCCCCATTGTAAATAATGCCCCATAGTGGCCCCCAGCATAAATGATATTCCCCATAGTGGCCCCCAGCATTAATAATGTCCCATATCATGGCCCCCAGCATTTTTTGACTGCTGACAAAAACAAAAAAAATACTCACCTCAACCATTTGCATGCACTGGGACACTCGCTCTTCACTGGAGGCAGCAGGAACTGCGTTCCTAGCATGTTCATGTAATGATTTTCATGTTCATGTGCATAACCTTAAAGAGGTTCTGTCACCCAGATGAAACCTACCCTACCAGGCATATAGCCTGGTAGGGCTGATGATGACGTGGATAAAAGCCATACCTTTTATTCTGCTGTAAGATATCCCATTTTGCAGTAACATAAACTTTTAAAAATATTCAAATGAGGCGTCGGAGCACTTGGAGGCGGGCTTATGCCGTCCGAGCACTGCTTCACCTACGCCTCTTTTACTTCCTAATGCTGCCGCCTCCAGTAAATCACGCCCCCATACGTCTTGAGTGACAGCGCTAGACCCACCGGTCTAGCGCTGAGATCCAGCTCCTGCGCACTCGCCTCCTTGCCGGCGCATGCGCACAGGATCTTTTCTTTCCTGTCCCGGCTTATGAATATGTCTTCTGCGCACGCGCCGCCAGTTCTGGGTGCACTTAACTGCTCATTTACTTATGGATTAAAGGTACAGATTACTAAGTGGAAGACATCATTACATTCAGCTGCACTAGTTCTACAAGGCGCTGTGCCTGGTTTAACAGGGTTGATCCTGCTGACAGATGCTCTTTAACTTTCAATAGCATAGTACTGCAAAAAAAAAAATACAAAAGGAACGCCGCCAGAAATTCTAATATCATCGTTTTCTATCAATCTTGAGTTTAACTAAAAAAATACTCCTTTCTGATGGGAGTGTCTCTTTATCAATAGAATGTAATTGCTATGGGTTCTTAAACCTGGGCAAAGAACAAACAGAAGCCATTCTTTGCAGGATTTCTGACTACGGCTAAGGTTTCACACTAGCGTTATTGCTGGATCCGACAGGGTTCAACAATAATGCTTCCGTTACTGATAATACAACCATGTGCATCCGTTATGAACAGATCTGGTTGTATTATCTTTAACATTGCTGGGACGGAAAGTCAATGGAGGACGGATCCGGTTTCTATTGTGTCAGACAGAACGGATCCGTCCCCATTGACATGCATGGGGGGTCATGCCGGATCTGTCTTGCTCCAGATCCCCAGGATGGAAAGCAAAATGGAACATGATACGGTTTGCTCTCCGGCCTGGGGACGCAACTGTACTGAACAGAATGCATTTTGGAGCATTCCGTTCTCTTCAGTTCAGTTTTGTCCCCATTGACAATGAATGGGGGCAAAACTGAAGCGTTTTTTTCCGGTATTGAGCCCCTATGATGGAACTCAATACCGGAAAACAATAACGCTAGTGTGAAAGTACACTTAACCACTTCATATACTGTAGACATCTGTCTGACATTTCCTATGGCCTGATTATATACAGCAGCACTTTATATATTGCTGGCGTTTTTTTAAGTAAGCAACCTATTTATTAAGGCTTTCGGAGGGGATTAGATAAAAACAGGAGGTGATGAAGCTCACTGGTTAACAGTGGGATTTCTGAGTAGCAGACTGCGACATGACACAAGAGATATCTTTATCAATGTCATGCCTCTGTAGAATGCCTCTATGTGCTTGGAATTGGTTTTCTTCTTCTTTAACTCAAAGCAGTTTTTCCCAGTGAGTGCACATCTGATATCGGTAATTGCTTAGCCTCAAGGCCGTGAAGCTTCATACAGTGTAGCTAATGGATAGTGTTGAATGGAAAATGTGTCTGGAAGTGTTTGCTGCACAAAAACTTCATGGAAGGTAAGCAAATATTAAGCTAAGCAGGGCTGTTTGCCTATTTGCATTTCCTCATATACCAGGTTAGGTAGATACTAGTGGCTCTTCTTTGGGTTGGACATGCCAAATTACAGTGGCATCCTTATTTAACTATGGTATTAAAAGCAAATCTAAATTGCCCGAAATGTGACTATCATGGTCTAAAATTTTAGGACTATAATATTTTAATGGCTTTTTTGGAAAGTAAATTGACATATTCACATTCATATTGCATGAAACGCTGCATGAACCAGACTTTATTAGCTCCTCTCTTTTCCCAGATATTGCCTAAATGAACCTGTGGTGGAAAATATTATGTATTGTAAATGTCAGTTGTCCTTAAAGAGAACCTGTCATCTCTCCCAACATGTCTGTTTTAGTAACTGATGCATTTACCATTATCCTCCAACCCCCAAGTTTTTTTCCATTGCAACCTGAAATTAAAGAGAAACTGTCACCCCTCCCAACTTGTCTGTTTTAGTAATTAATTTAATTTGTTCTCCTGTATGGTGGCTTATGAAAGTACATGTAAACATGTATTCAACATTACTTCCTCCCAAGTTTTGTTTCATTGCAACCTGGAATTAAAGAGAACCTGTCACCATGAAATGCAAGGCAGCATGTTATAGAGCAGAATAAGCTGAGCAGATTGATGTGTAGTTTAATGGGAAAACATTCAATGAAACTTGTCATTTTATGCATTTAAATCTCTGCTTTTTCTGACCTCAAGATGGCTCGTGTACAGCTCAGAAAAAGCAGAGACATACATTAAATTTCTATGTATAGTAACAAGTTTTACTGAATCTTTTCCCACAAAATTAGATATCAATCTGCTCAGCTTCTTCTGTTCTGCTGCTCTGCTGACTGCAGACTGCACTTAATTTCATGGCAACATGTTCTCCTCAAATACATATATATATATATATATATATATATTGAGAGAGAGAGAGAGAGAGAGATTGATTTACGAACCGTGGTGCAAGGTGCAAAGGAAAACCTTTCATTCTTCACAGCTCCTTGGGAATGTAAGGTGGAATCTGATTGGTTGCTATGGCCAACTAAGACAGTTTTCCTTTGCACCTGTTTTGATAAATGTCACCCCTAGCATATAATACAATCAAGTCTAGGCATTTGGGAATTGTCAGAGACTGAGAGAAACTAGAGACTGAGAGATTAATCGCCAAAGAAAGTAAAACTAACCCTAAAATGTTCTTTAATTATATAAATGGTAAAAAGTATAAACCTGAAGGTGTCGGCCCCTTACAGAGTAATGAGGGGGGAGTTGCAGAGAGCGATGAGGAGACAGCAAAGCTACTAAATATCTTTTTCTCCACTGTATTCACTGAGGAAAATAAACTGTCAGATGAAATGCAGAATATAAAAGTAAATTCCCCATTAAAAGTGCCCTGTCTGACCCAGGAAGAAGTAGAGCTGCGTCTTAAAAAGATTAAAATAGACAAATCGCCAGGACCGGATGGCATACACCCCCGTATCCTAAGAGAATTAAGTAATGTCATCGCCAGACCCTTATTTCTGATATTTAAGGACTCTATACTGACAGGGAGTGTTCCACAGGATTGGCGCATAGCAAATGTGGTGCCAATATTCAAAAAGGGTCCAAAAACAGAGCCCAGGAACTATAGGCCGGTAAGTTTAACATCTGTCGTGGGTAAAGAGGGTTTTCTAAGAGATGCTATCTTGGAGTACCTCAATGAAAATAAGCAAATTACTCCATATCAGCATGGCTTCATGAGGGATCGGTCATGTCAAACCAATTTAATCAGTTTCTATGAGGAGGTAAGTTCTAGACTGGACCGCAGCGAATCAATGGATGTCGTATATCTGGACTTCTCCAAAGCATTTGACACTGTACCACATAAAAGGTTAGTATATAAGATGAGAATGCTTGGCCTGGGAGAAAATGTCTGTATGTGGGTAAGTAACTGGCTCAGTGATAGAAAACAGAGGGTGGTTATTAATGGTACATGCTCAGATTGGGTCACTGTAACTAGTGGGGTACCACAGGGGTCAGTATTGGGCCCTATTCTCTTCAATATATTTATTAATGATCTTGTAGAAGGCTTGCACAGTAAAATATCAATTTTTGCAGATGACACTAAACTGTGTAAAGTAATTAACACAGAAGAGGACAGTACACTGCTACAGATGGATCTGGATAGACTGGAGGCTTGGGCAGAGAAGTGGCAGATGAGGTTTAACACTGACATATGTAAAGTTATGCATATGGGAAGGAATAATGCAAGTCACCAGTGCATACTGAATGATAAAATATTGGGTAACTCTGACATAGAAAAGGACCTAGGAATTTTAGTGAACAGAAATCTAAGCTGCAGAAACCAGTGTCAGACAGCTGCTGCCAAGGCCAATAAGATAATGGGTTGCATCAAAAGAGGCATAGATGCCCGTGATGAGAACATAGTCCTGCCACTTTACAAATCACTAGTCAGACCACACATGGAGTACTGTGTACAGTTCTGGGCTCCTGTGAACAAGGCAGACATAGCAGAGCTGGAGAGGGTTCAAAGGAGGGCAACTAAAGTAATAACTGGAATGGGTGGACTACAGTACCCAGAAAGATTATCAAAATTAGGCTTATTCACTTTAGAAAAAAGACGACTGAGGGGAGATCTAATAACTATGTATAAATATATCAGAGGTCAGTACAGAGATCTCTCCCACGATCTATTTATCCCCAGGACTGTGACTGTGACGAGGGGCCATCCTCTGCGTCTGGAGGAAAGAAGGTTTGTACACAAACATAGAAGAGGATTCTTTACGGTAAGAGCAGTGAGACTATGGAACTCTCTGCCTGAGGAGGTGGTGATGGTAAGTTCATTAAAAGAGTTCAAGAGAGGCCTGGATGTATTTTTGGAGGGTAATAATATTACAGGTTATGGTTACTAGAGAGGGGTCGTTGATCCAGGGAGTAATTCTGATTGCCTGATTGGAGTCGGGAAGGAATTTTTTTCCCTAAAGTGGGGAAAACTGGCTTCTACCTCACAGGGTTTTTTTGCCTTCCTCTGGATCAACTTATAGGAAAACAAGCCGAACTGGATGGACAGATGTCTTTTTTCGGCCTTGTAAACTATGTTACTATGTTACTATGTAGATGTGGCTAATGAGCAGCAGCACTTGTATGCAGTCTCCATTACCACAGCCCCACATTACCACAGTCTGTCCCATCCGTCCTTTCCATACTTCATGTCTCCTCTTGAACTCTATTCCACAAAGATTCAGCTAAATATCATATTAAACTGTATTCAGGGTCATAATCCCTGACAAGCAGAGCAGAGAGGAGGATGAGGCAGCTCTTTACCTCAGTGTTGTGAAGTAACTTGTCCTGCTGTGTGATTAGGACAGGTTCTGTATGTACTAATAGGACAGCGGTCATTTTGTTTCTCCTAATGATTGCTCCCCAGACAAAACAAGCCATCATAACTAATGAAAGGTATTTGGGAATATATTTATATTAAAGTAATATTTACGTATTTTAATTTTCTTAACACCCGGAGAACCCCTTTAAAGGGGTTGTCCCATGAAAAATATTCTACAGTTTTAACACCAGCCCCTGGATCTGAATACTTTTCCAATTGCATTTGGTTAAAAATTTGGCATAGCCACTGATCTGTAGAGCACCACCTGCAGTTTGTTTTTTTCTTATTTCTTTGACCTACTCACTCAGAAGGCCACACATGCTCAGTTTCATCTTTCATATGCAGCAGAAAAGTCACTCCCCTTGAGCTGTCAGCTTGATATAAATCTAGTAGAGCAATTAATGGGGAGATCTCTGGATCCATGTGAGGTACAGGGCTGGTTCTAGCTTTGTTAGAAAGAGATTTTCAGGTACTATATGATGTTTGGTTTTCATTTTTTACATTAGTCATGGGATAACCCCTTTAAGGGATAGGAACACGTTGGGGGCAGTTGTTTTTATCAATGAATTGTACTATTGTGGTCTAAAATAATTTTTTCAATAGGTTTTTATTAATAACAGTTTTCCTCTACAGCTACTGAGAACAAACTGTTCATTCCTGCCATCACTTTTCCTACTAAACTTTTTTATTCATTTCTCAGTTCATAGCATCGAGATCATGTTTTATGTACAGCTTCTTTCATTTAGCTAAGAGGTTAAAGATAATGTGACTTTGTTGTGACTAAATGTAGCCTCCTACTGAGCTCTATATTGAGGTCAGCTGCATTATTATAATTGTAACAAGTAATGAAATCAAAGTTATCAAGATTCAACCTACTTTATTTACTGGAACATTTATCGCCTAGGGTAAAACAGTTGCTATCTTTTGGCTGAAATATTAAATTTTATTTAAAAAAAAAGCTGATTAAACTGTTACTTGCCAGTGACCACATGAGGCTTTTCGAATGCAAAGTTTAATATTATCATGAAGCGGCTAATAAAGGTATGGAGAGCAAAGACGTAACTTAAAGCTTTTTGACCCTAGTGAAAAATATGTAACAAGACCCGTAGTCTAGAAGGTGCCATTTAGGACTCATGCACACGAACGTGTGCGTTCAGTTCCCGTGCTGTGGACCGCAATTTGCAGCCCACAACGCATGGGCACTGACAGTGAGGCCACTGCATTCGGATCGCGGACCCATTCATTTGAATGGGGTCCACGATCCGCATGCACTACTTTTTTGTGGTGCGGAGGCACGGCCAGAACAACTACGGGAGCACACATTGAAGTGAATGGGTCCGCGATCTGTGATGCGGGCTGCGCACAGTCAGTGCCCGTGTATTGCGGACCTGGCGGGCCGCAATACGGGCATGCACCGGTCGTGTGCATGAGCCCTTATTATACCAGTGTCTTAGGTGGGAGAGGGCCCTTTGGTCACCCTCAGTCATATCTACGTTCCCTATAGCTGTGTACAGTATATGTACACACAAACACCAACTTTCAGCAAAACATACCATATCAACCAGGAGAAGGAGCTTCCTTGCCACTAGTGGTTGATACCACACCTCTATTCATTTTGACACAAAAATGACACCATCTGTTTGCTTCCCTTACCTCATCCTTGTAAGATATCTTTTTACTAGTAAAGGGTTGCTGGTACGTCTGTCTTTCCTGTTCACAAATCTATTGTAGAAAGATTACTGTATGGGTTCATAGTAGCCATTGAAAAGATACATGAGGAGCTGAATTGGATGTGCTAAAGGTGGCCATGCATATTATATGAATGTGTGTAGGGGTGTCCTGACTCATCCCTAATTGTAGATGAGAGGGGTGAGAAAGATTGGATAGTTGAATTTCTACATGCCCGAGCCTTTTATTTACAGAGGATGTAAAGTAAGCAGTCACCAGAGGTGCCTGGCAGCAGCTCATTCCTCTCTTCAAAAGCAGAAGGCATGAATTGTAGGTCAAGTCAAGTGCACATGTCTATTCTGGGTTCATGAGGAAAAGAATCTAAATGACATAGCTATTCTATGGAGGTAATTACTTCTCCACATGAGAGATATTGGAATTGGAAACCTTCATTCTAGACTAATGTGTCTGAATAATTAAAACATAATATGAAAAACATCAGCCTACTAAATAACAAATGCTCTTACTTGATCACTAAACAACTCTGTAATTTACCAAGTTTATGGAATAGGAGTCTAAAGGGCAGTGAGATGACTTAAGCGCAATTGTGTATTTATTTTTCTCAGTTGGTGGCCACATTTTAGTTAATGAGCTGCTAAGTTATTGCTTTGGCGCTGCAGTTTTTCCTCACGTGCCCTGCTTAAAAGTTCAATTATATTGTGTACCACTGGCAACAGCAATGTAGGCAATTATTTTTATGAATGTGATAATGTCAGACGTATTATCCATATTAATGATGAATAAGAACAAAGATAGTTCACACTATTATATATGTTATTTCTAGTTTACAAAATCATAGTTAAAATGATACAATTCAAATACCAGTTTAAAATGGAGATTCAACCTGTGGTTTCCATTTTCTATCATAAAACATTAAAAAAACATTAAAAAATGTAAGGTTTCCAATAAAAGAAGTATATTAGTGAATTTATGTCATTAAGTGCCTTAAAACAGGCTCCATGTGTTACATATAAGGCCATTTTCATGCAGTGTTTGGTTAGTGATTTCCATCAATGATTGTGGGCCAAAACCAGGCACGTTTCAAACACTCAAATCCTTTATACTTTATCTCAGTGTAGCCTGTGACAACTTGGGGTCACTGAGCTCTCCAGGATCACTGTCTTCTCATCTTAGATGGTTGGCACACCTCAAGAAGCCACTCCAACACTGCAGATCTGGTGAAAACTGGCCACAACCAGCTTTATTTGTCACTTTTACAGCAGTACAAGCAAATAATAAACATAAACCCTAGGCCGTCTGGCCACTGACTACACAATATTGTCCCTCTCTATTGGGATCTGGATCTACCACCCAGCTCCCCAAAACACACCACGGTGCTTACCCCACACAGGGTCCTGGCTCCCACAGGCCTTGACACGGGCCTGATTCCTCCCCAGACTGGGAGCCCTGATTGAGGAGCCCGGCCCACCTTTACCTGGGCTCCTCAGCTGGCTGCTAATTACCTCATTACCAGCCTTTCTCTGGGTGAGATACACCCTTTTATGGCCATCATATGGCCCTCTGGCAGCTGCACTGCCACAAGCCTCCAATGCTGATTTTAGCTGTCTGGATGGAAATCAAAGACCAAACACTAAAGGCAGCTATACACTGTTCAACTAAGCAGACGATTGTCGGAAAGGAAGCATTCCTTGTGAAGGAGACCGCTGAATTTACATGTTTGGGCAGTGTAAAGGTACCTCTACTTGAAAGAAGCCTAAATTGTGTCCAATAGTGGCTGCCACAAGGTTTACTATTAGAGATGAGCGAGTAGTGTTCGATCGAGCCGGTATTCGATCGAATACTACGCTATTCGGCATACTCGATTTCGATCGAGTATAAAGGCGATGGCGCACTTAGAATTCGTTTCCCCTCCCACCTTCCCTGGTGCTCTTTTTCCACCAATCACCATGCAGGGGGGGTATGACAGGCCCGCGGAGCACGCTGGCAGCGCGAAAACGGCGTCTACATGGATTGGCTGGAAAAACCACGTGACGTCGAATATTAAAAACTCAGGTCTTCCTGCTCGTTCGCATATGCTGCGTGAACTTAGTCAGGGACAGAGGCTGGAGAAGGGAGAGATAGGTTTTAGCTGTTGGACAGGCAGGAGCGTGATTAAAAGCCCTTATCAGGGCTACTATTGTTGAGGTCAGCAAATAATATTGCTTTCTGGGGTTCAATCAGTCACTCCAAATCAAACAGGCATGAGTGTACACTTATATAAGAAAGGACACTGACACAGTAGGTATAGTTCAGCATCAGTTCTATATCATGCCTCGTGGCTTGTCTCTATAGCTCTGATGTTCCTCTTTTATTATAATGATATATATCTTCACAGACAAAAGGAGAAGGGGCGTAGGCATGCAAATAACTAACAATGTATATCTCTTCTTGTACTCCTACGTGGTCTTGATTGGGCAAGGAACCTCATGCCATCCTGCATCACTGCCTTGAGAAGAGATAAGGCCCTCGTGTAGATAAGAGTACAGGCGCCATCTTAGACTTGTTGCATCAGCTAAATATGAATACATTTTATGCAAGCTTTATAAAGACTACAGAGTATAAAAGTATAAAAGGTATAAAAGTATATAAAGGCGCACACTTGTTCTTAGCTCATCACATTATCCAGGATATTGAATTCACATCATGCTGGAGACGTGGGAAACTCAGGATTTGTAATAGAATACATTACATTAAGTCCACATATACCTCGACACTATAGTGCAGTACAGTGATAGCTTTACTACTATATACACTCTGCAGAGAACGGCTGCTGTATTCAGGGATAGCTGCTGGAGTAGGGACAGAGAGAGGCATTAGTGGTGTATTAGGTGCTCTGCTACATACCAAACTATATTTGGCACTACTGTTCTGCGTTCTTTTTGGCTGCAAAACCCTGTTATATACCTAGTGTGTATATGCACCATCTGATCTTCTGGCAGTATACGGCTGTGTACATTTTTTTTTAAATACAGTTTCTTTGGCTCTAGTGTTCTGGGTTCTGTGTGCCTGCAATACCCTTTTTGTATACCAGGTGTAAATACCCACCGTCTGACCTGTTAGTACACGGCTGTGTACTCAGACATATTTAAAAAAAAGTCCTGTTATTTGGCACCTGTATTGTGCGTTCTGCGTGCCTGCAAAACTCATTCATATACGTGCTGTTAATACCCACCGTCTGACCTGTTAGTACACGGCTGTGTAATCAGACATATTTAAAAAACAGGCCTTTTATTTGGCACCTGTATTGTGCGTTCTGCGTGCCTGCAAAACTCTTGTATATACGTGGTGTTAATACACACCGTCTGACCTTGTAGTACAAGGCTGTGTACCTAGAAATATTAAAAAAAAGGCCTTTTATTTGGCACCTGTACTGTGCGTTCTGCGTGCCTGAAAAACTCTTGTATATACGTGGTGTTAATACACACCGTCTGACCTGTTAGTACACGGCTGTGTACCTAGAAATATTAAAAAAAGGCCGTTTTTTTGGCACCTGTATTGTGCGTTCTGCGTGCCTGCAAAACTCTTGTATATACGTGGTGTTAATACACACCATCTGACCTTGTAGTACACGGGTGTGAACCTAGAAATATTAAAAAAAAGGCCTTTTATTTGGCACCTGTATTGTGCGTTCTGCGTGCCTGCAAAACTCTTGTATATACGTGGTGTTAATACACACCGTCTGACCTTGTAGTACACGGCTGTGTACCTAGAAATATTTAAAAAAAAGGCCTTTTATTTGGCACCTGTATTGTGCGTTCTGCGTGCCTGCAAAACTCTTGTATATACGTGGTGTTAATACACACCGTCTGACCTGGTAGTACACGGCTGTGTACCTAGAAATATTAAAAAAAAGGCCTTTTATTTGGCACCTGTATTGTGCGTTCTGCGTGCCTGCAAAACTCTTGTATATACGTGGTGTTAATACACACCGTCTGACCTTGTAGTACACGGCTGTGTACCTAGAAATATTTAAAAAAAAGGCCTTTTATTTGGCACCTGTATTGTGCGTTCTGCGTGCCTGCAAAACTCTTGTATATACGTGGTGTTAATACACACCGTCTGACCTGGTAGTACACGGCTGTGTACCTAGAAATATTTAAAAAAAGGCCTTTTATTTGGCACCTGTATT
This sequence comes from Rhinella marina, assembly GCA_900303285.1. Taxonomy (NCBI): domain Eukaryota; kingdom Metazoa; phylum Chordata; class Amphibia; order Anura; family Bufonidae; genus Rhinella; species Rhinella marina. The sequence goes on from ONZH01002761.1 coordinate 170,512, forward strand.
GTGCGTTCTGCGTGCCTGCAAAACTCTTGTATATACGTGGTGTTAATACACACCGTCTGACCTTGTAGTACACGGCTGTGTACCTAGAAATATTTAAAAAAAAGGCCTTTTATTTGGCACCTGTATTGTGCGTTCTGCGTGCCTGCAAAACTCTTGTATATACGTGGTGTTAATACACACCGTCTGACCTGGTAGTACACGGCTGTGTACCTAGAAATATTAAAAAAAAGGCCTTTTATTTGGCACCTGTATTGTGCGTTCTGCGTGCCTGCAAAACTCTTGTATATACGTGGTGTTAATACACACCGTCTGACCTTGTAGTACACGGCTGTGTACCTAGAAATATTAAAAAAAAGGCCTTTTATTTGGCACCTGTATTGTGCGTTCTGCGTGCCTGCAAAACTCTTGTATATACGTGGTGTTAATACACACCGTCTGACCTTGTAGTACACGGCTGTGTACCTAGAAATATTTAAAAAAAGGCCTTTTATTTGGCACCTGTATTGTGCGTTCTGCGTGCCTGCAAAACTCTTGTATATACGTGGTGTTAATACACACCGTCTGACCTGGTAGTACACGGCTGTGTACCTAGAAATATAAAAAAAAAGGCCTTTTATTTGGCACCTGTATTGTGCGTTCTGCGTGCCTGCAAAACTCTTGTATATACGTGGTGTTAATACACACCGTCTGACCTGGTAGTACACGGCTGTGTACCTAGAAATATTAAAAAAAAGGCCTTTTATTTGGCACCTGTATTGTGCGTTCTGCGTGCCTGCAAAACTCTTGTATATACGTGGTGTTAATACACACCGTCTGACCTGGTAGTACACGGCTGTGTACCTAGAAATATTAAAAAAAGGCCTTTTATTTGGCACCTGTATTGTGCGTTCTGCGTGCCTGCAAAACTCTTGTATATACGTGGTGTTAATACACACCGTCTGACCTGGTAGTACACGGCTGTGTACCTAGAAATATTTAAAAAAAAGGCCTTTTATTTGGCACCTGTATTGTGCGTTCTGCGTGCCTGCAAAACTCTTGTATATACGTGGTGTTAATACACACCGTCTGACCTTGTAGTACACGGCTGTGTACCTAGAAATATTAAAAAAAGGCCTTTTATTTGGCACCTGTATTGTGCGTTCTGCGTGCCTGCAAAACTCTTGTATATACGTGGTGTTAATACACACCGTCTGACCTGGTAGTACACGGCTGTGTACCTAGAAATATTTAAAAAAAAGGCCTTTTATTTGGCACCTGTATTGTGCGTTCTGCGTGCCTGCAAAACTCTTGTATATACGTGGTGTTAATACACACCGTCTGACCTTGTAGTACACGGCTGTGTACCTAGAAATATTAAAAAAAAGGCCTTTTATTTGGCACCTGTATTGTGCGTTCTGCGTGCCTGCAAAACTCTTGTATATACGTGGTGTTAATACACACCGTCTGACCTGGTAGTACACGGCTGTGTACCTAGAAATATTAAAAAAAAGGCCTTTTATTTGGCACCTGTATTGTGCGTTCTGCGTGCCTGCAAAACTCTTGTATATACGTGGTGTTAATACACACCGTCTGACCTGGTAGTACACGGCTGTGTACCTAGAAATATTAAAAAAAAGGCCTTTTATTTGGCACCTGTATTGTGCGTTCTGCGTGCCTGCAAAACTCTTGTATATACGTGGTGTTAATACACACCGTCTGACCTGGTAGTACACGGCTGTGTACCTAGAAATATTTAAAAAAAAGGCCTTTTATTTGGCACCTGTATTGTGCGTTCTGCGTGCCTGCAAAACTCTTGTATATACGTGGTGTTAATACACACCGTCTGACCTTGTAGTACACGGCTGTGTACCTAGAAATATTAAAAAAAAGGCCTTTTATTTGGCACCTGTATTGTGCGTTCTGCGTGCCTGCAAAACTCTTGTATATACGTGGTGTTAATACACACCGTCTGACCTGGTAGTACACGGCTGTGTACCTAGAAATATTAAAAAAAAGGCCTTTTATTTGGCACCTGTATTGTGCGTTCTGCGTGCCTGCAAAACTCTTGTATATACGTGGTGTTAATACACACCGTCTGACCTGTAGTACACGGCTGTGTACCTAGAAATATTTAAAAAAAGGCCTTTTATTTGGCACCTGTATTGTGCGTTCTGCGTGCCTGCAAAACTCTTGTATATACGTGGTGTTAATACACACCGTCTGACCTGGTAGTACACGGCTGTGTACCTAGAAATATTTAAAAAAAAGGCCTTTTATTTGGCACCTGTATTGTGCGTTCTGCGTGCCTGCAAAACTCTTGTATATACGTGGTGTTAATACACACCGTCTGACCTTGTAGTACACGGCTGTGTACCTAGAAATATTAAAAAAAAGGCCTTTTATTTGGCACCTGTATTGTGCGTTCTGCGTGCCTGCAAAACTCTTGTATATACGTGGTGTTAATACACACCGTCTGACCTGGTAGTACACGGCTGTGTACCTAGAAATATTTAAAAAAAGGCCTTTTATTTGGCACCTGTATTGTGCGTTCTGCGTGCCTGCAAAACTCTTGTATATACGTGGTGTTAATACACACCGTCTGACCTGGCTGACCTGGTAGTACACGGCTGTGTACCTAGAAATATTAAAAAAAAGGCCTTTTATTTGGCACCTGTATTGTGCGTTCTGCGTGCCTGCAAAACTCTTGTATATACGTGGTGTTAATACACACCGTCTGACCTGGTAGTACACGGCTGTGTACCTAGAAATATTTAAAAAAAAGGCCTTTTATTTGGCACCTGTATTGTGCGTTCTGCGTGCCTGCAAAACTCTTGTATATACGTGGTGTTAATACACACCGTCTGACCTTGTAGTACACGGCTGTGTACCTAGAAATATTTAAAAAAAAGGCCTTTTATTTGGCACCTGTATTGTGCGTTCTGCGTGCCTGCAAAACTCTTGTATATACGTGGTGTTAATACACACCGTCTGACCTTGTAGTACACGGCTGTGTACCTAGAAATATTTAAAAAAAGGCCTTTTATTTGGCACCTGTATTGTGCGTTCTGCGTGCCTGCAAAACTCTTGTATATACGTGGTGTTAATACACACCGTCTGACCTGGTAGTACACGGCTGTGTACCTAGAAATATTAAAAAAAAGGCCTTTTATTTGGCACCTGTATTGTGCGTTCTGCGTGCCTGCAAAACTCTTGTATATACGTGGTGTTAATACACACCGTCTGACCTGGTAGTACACGGCTGTGTACCTAGAAATATTTAAAAAAAGGCCTTTTATTTGGCACCTGTATTGTGCGTTCTGCGTGCCTGCAAAACTCTTGTATATACGTGGTGTTAATACACACCGTCTGACCTGGTAGTACACGGCTGTGTACCTAGAAATATTAAAAAAAAGGCCTTTTATTTGGCACCTGTATTGTGCGTTCTGCGTGCCTGCAAAACTCTTGTATATACGTGGTGTTAATACACACCGTCTGACCTTGTAGTACACGGCTGTGTACCTAGAAATATTAAAAAAAAGGCCTTTTATTTGGCACCTGTATTGTGCGTTCTGCGTGCCTGCAAAACTCTTGTATATACGTGGTGTTAATACACACCGTCTGACCTGGTAGTACACGGCTGTGTACCTAGAAATATTTTAAAAAAAAGGCCTTTTATTTGGCACCTGTATTGTGCGTTCTGCGTGCCTGCAAAACTCTTGTATATACGTGGTGTTAATACACACCGTCTGACCTGGTAGTACACGGCTGTGTACCTAGAAATATTAAAAAAAAGGCCTTTTATTTGGCACCTGTATTGTGCGTTCTGCGTGCCTGCAAAACTCTTGTATATACGTGGTGTTAATACACACCGTCTGACCTGGTAGTACACGGCTGTGTACCTAGAAATATTTAAAAAAAGGCCTTTTATTTGGCACCTGTATTGTGCGTTCTGCGTGCCTGCAAAACTCTTGTATATACGTGGTGTTAATACACACCGTCTGACCTGGTAGTACACGGCTGTGTACCTAGAAATATTTAAAAAAAAGGCCTTTTATTTGGCACCTGTATTGTGCGTTCTGCGTGCCTGCAAAACTCTTGTATATACGTGGTGTTAATACACACCGTCTGACCTGGTAGTATACGGCTGTGTACGCCAAATATTGTAACAAAAAAAAAAAATGCGGAGGGCTAGCGGAATCGGACGTGGACGTGGACGAGGACGGGGGCGCGGAAATGCTGTTGGGGGCCTTGTTGAAGCCAGTGGGGATACAATGCGTGCTGGTGAGGGGCAGCCAGGATTCCGCTCATCCAGAATCCCTGCCTTTATGGGACAGTTAAGCAGGGGGTGGGTTACACCGCTGTTGAGGCCTGAGCAGTGTGAACAGGTGGTGCAATGGATAGCCGATAGCGCTTCCACACAGTTGTCCACCAGCCAGTCATCCACACAGTCTCACTCTGACCCTCCTTCCTCCACACCTGGCCAACAGAGTCATCCCACCCTTGACCCCTCCCAGGAGCTCTTTTCGGGTCCTTTTTCAGATGTGCCGGAAGAATCCCTGGAGCTACCAGAGGAATTTGTTTGTAGTGATGCCCAACCACTTGAGTATTCGCCATCTCCTGCTGATGTGGACCCTGAACCAGCATCTGTTATCATGAGCGATGATGATGATGAGACGCAGTTGCCATCAAGGGAGGCTGTTGGAATGTCCAGTGGGCAGGAGGAGGAGCAGAGTGAGGAAGTGGAAGAGGAGGTGGTGGATGACGAAATGACCGACCCCACTTGGCCAGGGGTGATGTCCAGCGGGGAAAGCAGTGGAGAGGTGGTGGTCTGCGCAGCACCGAAAAAGGCAGCAAGAGGCAGAGGGATGTCCAGAGGCAGAGGGATGTCCAGAGGCAGAGGGATGTCCACAGGCAGAGGGATGTCCACAGGCAGAGGACAGTCCAGACAGAGAAGTGAGGCCACAGCCAGCAGGGCCGAAGCTGTTCCCGGCAGCAGGCAGTCGCGCGAAGCTCCCCCATCGAGGCCTCGTACTTCTGTGGTGTGGAGATTTTTTAATGTTTGTGCGGATGACAAACTGAGCGCGGTTTGCACACTCTGCCACTCAAAACTGAGTAGGGGCTCTGAGAAGAGCAATATGACCACCTCAGGCATGCGGCGTCACTTGGAAGTCAAGCACTGGGCTGAGTGGGAGAGAGCAAACGCAATACAACCTGCGCCCGGTCTTGCTGCCACTGCCTCTTCCCCTTTGTTGTGTGCTGCCACTGCGGTCCAGACCTCCAGCCAGGACACCTCCACATCTGCCTCTGCCTCGGCTACTTTGGGGCCTTCTCCTTCAGCCTCCCCTTCCCCCACATCTTCGCCTGCACCTTCATACTCCTCGTCCCATCAACTGTCCATCTCGCAGGCGTTCGACCGCAGGCGGAAGTACGCCTCGAGTCACCCCCAAGCCCAAGCCTTAAACTGCCACATCTCCAAACTGCTGGCCCTGGAGATGTTGCCGTTTAGGCTTGTGGAGACGCAGGCCTTCCGCGACCTGATGGCGGCTGCCGCACCTCGCTATTCCGTCCCCAGCCGCCACTACTTTTCCCGGAGTGCCGTCCCCGCCCTGCACCAGCACGTGTCGCGTAACATCAGGCGGGCCCTGAGGTACGCAGTCAGCGCAAAGGTCCACTTGACCACCGACTCGTGGACAAGCGCTTGCGGCCAGGGACGATACATCTCTTTGACGGCACACTGGGTGAATGTTGTGGAAGCGGGGACGGGGTCGCAAACAGAGACGGCCTACCTACCACCCCCGCCCAAGATTGCCAGCACGGGTTCTGATAAACCCCCCTCCTCTTCCTCCTCCTCCTCCTCCTCTGCCTTAACATCGCCCTCAGCCGCTAGCTGGAAGCGTTGCAGCACTGGCGCGGGGAGACGTCAGCAGGCGGTGCTTAAGCTCATCAGCTTGGGCGACAGGAAGCACAGCGCCCCAGAGGTGAGGGACGCCATATTGCAGCAGACGGAGATGTGGCTGTCGCCGCTGCAGCTAGGACCAGGCATGGTCGTGTGCGATAACGGCCGTAACCTGGTGGCGGCTCTGGAGCTTGCCGAACTCAATCACGTACCATGCCTGGCCCACGTTTTTAATCTGGTAGTCCAAAAATTTCTAAAGACTTACCCCAACCTGGCAGAGCTACTGGTGAAAGTGCGGCGCTTGTGCGCTCACTTTCGGAAGTCAACTGTAGCTGCTGCTAGCTTAAAAAAACTCCAGCAACGCCTCCATTTGCCTGAACATCGGCTGTTGTGCGACCTGCCGACTCGCTGGAATTCCACCTATTCCATGTTGGCCAGGGTGTGTGAGCAGCAGAGAGCATTGATGGAGTACCAGATTATGAATCCACGCGTGCCTCCAACTCAGCTCCCTCAGTTTGCCAACCACGAGTGGCCATGGATGGCAGACATATGCGATGTACTGCGTATCTTTGAGGAGTCCACCAAGAAGGTCAGCAGCGAGGACGCTATAGTGAGCGTAACCATCCCGCTCCTATGCGTCCTTAAAGAATCGCTCATCGCAATAAGGGAGAACGCATTGCACGCAGAGGAGACGGGGGTAGGAGGAGACGCAACGGAGCTACACAGTCAGACCACACTTTTGTCTGCTTCTCGGTGGCAGTTGCAGGAGGAGGAGGAGGATGAGGAGGAGGAGGACGACGTGGAGGTGGCTGTGGAAGAGGAGGAGGATGCTGGCGGCGAGGGTAGCAGTCAGGCTGTGTGCGTCCCATTGGTTCAGCGCGGATGGGGCGGAGAGGAGGCGGAAGAGGAAGAGGAGGAAATGGCAAGTGATCTTTCTGGTGGGGGCAGTGACGTCATGCCTATTCAGAGTCTGGCACACATGGCTGACTTCATGCTGGGCTGCTTTTCCCGGGACACACGTGTTGTCCGGATAGTGGAGAACAAACTGTACTGGGTCTTCGCACTCCTGGACCCCCGGTATAAAGATAACGTCTCCTCTTTTATTCCGGTAGAGGAGAGGACGAATCGATTGCTGGAATACCAGAGGGAACTCGTGCAGAACATGATGGAGATTTTCCCACCCACCATCGCTGGCGGCAGAGAGGAGAGGGTCTCCCAGAGTCCCACAACATCGATCAGGCCCACAGCCACCAGGGGAACACTCTCCAAGGTGTGGGACACGTTCATGGCACCCCCTCGTGCAACTTCCATCACTGCGGGGCCCGCTATCAGCAGGAGGGACAAGTATCGGCGGATGTTGCGGGAGTACCTGGCAGACCGTACCCCTGTCCTCCCCGATCCCTCGGCGTCCTACACTTACTGGGTCTCCAAGTTGGACACGTGGCTGGAACTGTCCCTGTACGCCTTGGAGGTGCTTGCCTGCCCTGCCGCCAGCGTGCTATCAGAAAGGGTGTTCAGCGCAGCCGGGGGCATTATAACCGATAAGCGCAGCCGCCTGTCAACCGACAGTGCCGACAGGCTGACGCTAATCAAAATGAACAGCAAGTGGATTGACCCGGACTTTGCTTCTCCAACAGTGGAAAGCAGCCAAAAGTGAAGTGCCATCTGTATGAAGTGCCATTTCCTCCTCCACCTCCTCCTCCTCCTCCTTAACCGCCGTAGAATTGCTCCGTAAAAAAAAAAAATAAATATTTATGGCTCACCTCTTGGGCCTACAAGCAATTTTTATCATGGCTCACCTCTTGGGCCTACAAGCAATTTTTATCATGGCTCACCTCTTGGGCCTACAAGCAATTTTTATCATGGCTCACCTCTTGGGCCTACAAGCAATTTTTATCATGGCTCACCTCTTGGGCCTACAAGCAATTTTTATCATGGCTCACCTCTTGGGCCTACAAGCAATTTTTATCATGGCTCACCTCTTGGGCCTACAAGCAATTTTTATCATGGCTCACCTCTTGGGCCTACAAGCAATTTTTATCATGGCTCACCTCTTGGGCCTACAAGCAATTTTTATCATGGCTCACCTCTTGGGCCTACAAACAATTTTTAAGAGGTCTCACCTCTTGGGCCTACAAACAATTTTTATTATGGCTCACCTCTTGGGCCTTAATACAATTTTTAAGAGGTCTCACCTCTTTGGCCTCCACTTAATTTTTTCGAGGGCTCACCTCTTGGGCCTCCATATAATTTTTTCGAGGGCTCACCTCAAGCTAACTTTGCGCACTCATTAAAATATTTTCACAACAAGGACCTAAGAGCCCTCGATGGGAGAGCTTTGTGTGGGGGCCTGTTATAGGGAAGAGATGCGGCCCTGCGGGCTCTAGCCTGCCTTCTCCATGAGCCTCTGGCCAGCCCACGGCCTCTTCCTGCCTTTTGCGGTCCTACGCATCCCTCAACATCCCCACTGCTTTACCTGCTAGACATGACACTGGGCCAGGTCGGGTCACTGACTTCGTCATACTCAACCACCTCCTCTTACACTGCCTCACTTTGCTCCAACAGCCTCCCTTGCTGGCAACTGTGTCTCATCATCGTCCCTAATCATTTTACACTTTAGTGCCCGTTCCACACCACCATCAGCTAGAGATGGAGCTTGCTCCAGTGTTTGGGCATCAGAACAAACAAAATCCTCAGATAGCTCCTGCGATTCTTGCATGGGTGGGAACACTGGGTTGATAACATTGGGCAGGGTGGGAGGAAGGAGGGTCAGAGTGAGGTCCCTGCAGTTTCTGCAGGCTATCGACGAGACTGGACTTTGTGGACTTGACTGGGTGGTGGACAGATTTAACAAATCTAGAAGGAGAAGGAGGGGTTTGCCGAGCTGTCTGTAAGGGTTGCGGAAATCCAGACAGAACCAAGGCCCAAAACTTGGGTGGGGGTAGCAGGTTTGCCCGTCCCCGCCTCCACAACATTCACCCAGTGTGCTGTCAGGGAGATGTAGCATCCCCGGCCTCAAACCAAAGTGTTGGTGGTCAAATGGCCTTTTGCAGTAACCGTGTTACTCGGGCGTGGATGATGTTTTGGGACATGTGCCTGGGCAAGGCAGGGATGGCACAGAGGGAAAAATAGTGATGGCTTGATTGCTTTCCCCCTTGCCTATGCCATCTGTGGTTGTCATAGGCAACGTGATTTTAAGGGGTGCAGAATTTTATCTTCTTTTTTGTCTAGTTTGGCTTGGGGTCCATGGCAATGTAGAGGAAAGAAGGTTTCCTTGTATGGTCTCACTTTACAGAGAGGTTATATTGTCTTTGGAGTGTATTGTTGAGAAGCTGTGATAGTGGCGTAATAGTGCGACTTGGGCGCGTTATATGCACCCAGACATGCTTCCCCTGCTGTCCCAGTTGCATTCCAGCAGTGTTGGCTTCCTTTTCTGAGGTTTCAGGGTGGACTTGGTGACCTCCAAGTGGTCGAATTGAGATTTCCAAGTGGCGAGCATTTTTTTCCCGTAGACTTTAATGGGATTCGATATTCGGTCGAATAGTCGAATATCGCGGTCTATTTGAATCGATATTCGAATTTTCGAATATTTCACTACTCGCTCATCTCTATTTACTATGACTAGTCATTGTCAAGGCAATTTTGGGAATAGTCTTCTTATGCCATGTCAGAAACCTTGCATTACAGATGACTTACTTATCATTGAGTTCACCAGACAGAAAAATATTGTGAAGGACAAACAATGGTTTTGAAACTCTGTAGCAGTTGCCTGTTTTAAAATGGCATCAATCCAAATAATTTTCCTATGACATTTAAGTAGTAGGAACAGATACAAAACTGAAGTTTACATAACTAGGATAACAAAACTTGGTTACATATGCTGAAGATCATAGGTCTCCCTGAGTCAATCCCTGCTTAACAGCTGGTCCCCAAATTGTAAACCTTTTTTTGGTGAGGAGAACAAATTGGTCCTGCTCACCAAAGCCAACAAGATATCCTACGTTGTCTTCTCTTCCTGAGATGTTTTGCACAACTTCAATTCAAGTGCAAACTGACAGGACTTAATACAAACTACTTGTCTATCTAGTCACAGAGACTTGTCCTTAATGTTCCTACCAGATTTCACAACATGGACACTGCAACTGAGACCTCTCTCTCCTGTTTAAAATGCACATAGGGGATAAGCTCCACGTATATGATCTCTCTCAATTTCAAATTTCATCCACCCAGCTAGCCATCCTGTTTAAGCAGGATGTTTATTTTAAATCTTTACATTTACCCCTTACTGACCCTTTTATGAGGTTTCCCTCTTATTTAAAAGCTATGTTTTCTCCTGTTAACTTTTTTGCTGGATCCAGCAGGGTTATGAACGGGTCCAATTGTATTATCTTTAACATAGCAAGGATGGATCCGTCATGAACTCCATTGAAAGTCAATGGGGGATGGATCTGTTTTCTATTGGGTCAGAGAAAACGGATCCGTCCCCATTAACTATTTGTGGGTCATGATGGAGCCGTCTTGCTCCGCATATCATGACGGAAAGAAAACTGCAACATGCTGCGGTTTGCTCTCCGGTATGAGAACGGAACCAAATGGAACGGAATGCATTCTGGTGCACTCCGTTCTGTTCAGTTACGTTTTGTCCCCATTGACAATGAATGGGGACAAAGCGAATCTTTTTTTTTTTTTTCGGTATCAAGACCCTATGACGGAACTCAATACCAGAAAATATTAACGCTGGTGTGAAAGTAGCCTAATTCATACATGTCACTTATGACTATGTATTGAAACTTCCAACTTGAAAGATGCAGATTCTAGTAATAAAGTAATTAAATGAAAAATGTGTCAAGAAGCCATCTTACTGCATTTTAATTAATTCCATGCTTTATTTTATTTTTTTATTTTAGTCGGGGTCAAATGTTCTTTTGCAAGATGTGAACGGCAATATACCTCTTGACTATGCCAGTGAAGGAACTGAATCCAACTCAATCCTTTTAACTTATTTAGAAGAAAATGGTATGTATTAAGAATGTATTATGAACCAACATTCCTTCCTTTCCATTCTTTGTCTCATTGTGCCTTTCCTTTGATAAATCACTTTATCAAATTGCTTTATTTATAACTGTAGCAGTCTAAAGTAATTCTAGAAAAACATCCATTAAATGTAGGACTTAATAATAATTAAGTGTTGTTCACTAATAGATTTGTTAAAATAGAGATCTGAACTTATTAATCCTTCCTCTGATGTGTGCAGTTTAATGATGTTGATATGCATACATGCACAGTGGCCTTTAAGGTAATGATTTTAATGTGGTAATGAAATGGTAGAATGGCTAATTAAACGGTTGTGATTACACTAACTGGTTGTGCCGTGGTGGCTTATACTATCATACATTATTTTTTTTTATATTCAAATATCAGAGAAACATTAGCATTATTATTTTATTATACAAGCTTTATTGTGTTACTGTACATTCTTTCTGTTTAATGTTGTGCATGTTTTACGGTATTTCTAGAAAATAGTTAAATGACATGGTGTCAAAAACACATTTATATTCTAAAACAGTCTGTGGCTGCATTCCTTGGAGGACTGTTAGAGGCCATTTTACAGATATTCCTGATTCTCCACAGTTTACATGCTCACAATCCTAAACCATGACTGCTCAAGCAGTCAAGGTCCTAGAGCAGGCAGAAAATGCCTCTGAAGAACAGTAGCAATTCATCAAATATGACAGTAGCTTGAAGGTCTTTGTATATTTCAGATAATGTGGTGATGAATTAGAAATAAAAATTGTAATTTTTAATGTAAATAATTTACAAAAATGGAACTTCATGTATAATTCATGGAGCTAGTTTATTAAGGGTGAAAATTGGAGATATAAAAGTAATAATTATAATAAGCATCATCACCTTTTTTTGGTGGCAACATGATTCACCGTACTTCACAAATCAGAGTGTACATGTCTTAGAGAAAAACAAACATTACAGATTAACAAACTAATTAGCATATCAAGCAATAGCAATGAGCATCTTGGTCTCATGAGCTTACAATACATGAGGAAACATGGGTTCCTCAAAAGGTAAATGTGTTTGTTTTGTACAAAGGTCAAGCTGTCTTTTAAAAAAAACAAAACGAGATACTACACATACAAGTTCTTAGCTGCATAAGCTTGACACCTAGCCAGCATTTGTGTATGTACAGATATGAACTGAATTTTAATTTATGGGGTGGGGGGAGGGTTACTGCTGAATGAAGGGATCGGATTTTGAGGAAAAATGTAGAAGGGGAGTAAGCAAGTAAAGGGCCTATTATACCTAATGATATTTGGAAGCATTCATAGGAATGGTCATTCTAGAGATGAGTGAATTTCTTTATGTTCCCACTGGATCTACATTTTCATGTGCAGTGTGCTCCTTAGTAAAGAGATAAGCCTTTTGCTCTTAGTACTAGTTTGTCTACAAGTGACAAACAAATAGAGAGTATCATCAAATTACTGTTGTGATGCCCTGGGGTAAAATATTGTATTACCTGTATTACTATCCAAAGGTTGTAGTAAAAGGTATGTATTGCCCAATCGAGTTAAAGAAGCCCCTGAGAGTTATTTCTGGTATTGCTTGTATTGCGCTTTATCTAACTGTTCAGTTGACCATATGTCTGTGAACTAGTGTATATGAGCTTTTGGTGGTTCTCCAAGCAGGGCCTTCAGCCAGTAGGTTGATGATGCTAGGTCTTTTGTGGGATTGTTAAGAGGGCTTCCTCCATATTTTTGTGGGGATGTAATGTGCAGAATAAAAAATAACTATAAGGTCGCATAGAGTCAATTGGACCAAACACTGGCAAGCAGAGGCAGACTGGGAGCTTAAAGTGGCCCTGGAAAAAAAATCTAAAAGTGGGCTCATGTTGTAGGTGGGTCCAAATTTACAGAAGACATAAGTAGGTGGGGCCAGCAATACTATAGTTCAGCACAAAATACTGCCCTAGAGGTACCAAATAAACAGTGCAGACACAAAATACTGCCACAGCCTTCAACTCTATCATTGTCCTGTGGATGGTAATACAATTAAATGTAGGAGGGCACTTTTTTCTGCCAGCCAGGTTCATAAGTACCAGATGCTCTGAGCATTTATTAATGCTCAGAGCATCAGATCGCTATGTACCATACCAGCAGCCATGAGGAGGCCTCAGGCAGCCCCCTGGGCATCCGTTCCCCCCTAGAAATTGGCCTGTAGTTATCAGGAATGAGTGTTTTTATGAACATTCCTGATAATTGGTCTATGTAAATGTGTCATTGTTTGGCTGACAAACCAGTAAACAATCATTTTATTTAAGTGATCCAGTAATTTATGTGGCACAAAAAATCATCGTTTACCAGCAGCTCATGGTAAAGAGGGATGTGTCGTGGACAAACAATGAAACAGTATGTGGATGAACGATCAAAGAACCAATCATTCAACCCCTTACAAAAGTGCTATGATTGTGAATGACTGGAATGTTTATACTCGATCATTGACTGTTTTATCAGTCCATGTAAATAAGACCTAATAATGGGTTTGTTAAATATTTTCTTAACAGAGGTACTGTAATGTAATTTTGTAAAGCAAATACCTATTACAGGTGCTTTTTTCAATTTGTCCTTTTTCAGGTTAATGCTCTTGTGGCACCACCAGCAAAAGCTGTGTCTACAGTAAATTATTACCAGTTAGTAGTGTAAAAATCAAAAGAGTATGAAGCGACCTATATACAGTATGTACAGATCTAATGTAACAGATTGGTGGTCCTCAGTATGTGCGCTCATTGAACGTGACCTAGAAAGATTACAAATCAGGTTGGCCAATGAAATCTCCAGAAATGCTTGTAATGACTGTCACTGAAGGAAAATTCCACCCAGTCCTGAACCTTAGAGATACAGTTTGTTAAAATATTGGTCTCTGGATGGTTGATTATATTGTCTGATAGGTGGTAGAAAACCAATAGGAACAGTTAACAAGGACCTGTCATCAAAAAATGCAATGCAATCTGAAAGTACCATGTTATAGAGCACGAGAAACCAAGTGGATTGAAATATCTATTTTGTGGGAAAAGATTCAGTAAAACTTGTAACTTTTACATTTATATTTTCAGCCCTGTGAAGCACTATCGGTACAGTAGGGGGTCGTTATCAGTGACTGACAGCTATCTCTGTATGTACACATACACACAGTGCCCTCAATCACTGATAACACCTCCTCCCTGTATCGATGCTGTTCACAGAAGGTAGAAAAAGCAGAGATATAAATATTTCCCACAAAACTATATCTCAATCTGTTTAGCTCCTCCTGCTCTATAACTTGGTCCTTTCAGATTGCATTAGATTTTTCAGGTTCATACCAAACTTTGGGAGTTCGGGTATCTGGACCTGGACTTTTTCACTGAAGGTTCAGCTTTGGTTTTCGGCTGATTTTATTATTTTCCATTATGACATGATTATATTGGAAAATGATAGCATTCTTAACACAGAATGCAAAACAATATGGCCATTTAGGCCATAAACAAAAAAAACAACTTACCTCATCCACTTGATCTCGCTGTAGCACCTTCTTCTATCTTCATTGAGCAGGACCTGCCAAAGGACTTGCCATGTGCACGATGAAGTCACCGCGCTCTCCCATGTCGTGACGTCATATCGCAGGTCCTTTGGCAGGTCCTGTCCAATGAAGATAGAAGAAGCTGCTGCAGCACAATCAAGTGGATAAGGTGAGTTTTTTAACCCCTAAATGGCCATATTGTTTTTCCATTCTGTCTTAAGAATGCTATTGTTTTCCAATATAATCATGTTATAACGGAAAATAATAAAATCAAGTTCGAGTCCTGATTGAAGGGGTCAAATTTGTATCAAGTTCGGGTCCCGAACCTGAACTTTTACCTGAAGTTTGGCCGAACCTAGTGAACCTGAACTTCCACGGGTTTGCTCATCCCTAATAACAGATCCTCGTTTAAAGGGGTATTCCCATTGTCTGATAGGTGCAGGTCCCATAGCTGGGACCCGCACCTATATTGAGAATGGAGCAGGGAGCGCTATGTCTGGAGGACCTTGAGTTTCCCGGGGTCCAGCCACCACCAAGGGCCATTGCTCCCATTCATTTCTATGGAGCCTACGGAAGTAACCGAGCCAGTGCTCTGCTATTTTCGGCAGCCCCATAGAAATGAATACAGTCATGGCCAAAAGTTTTGAGAATGATACAAATATTAATTTTTACAAAGTCTACTGCTTCAGTTTTTATAATGGCAATTTGCATATACTCCAC
This sequence comes from Rhinella marina, assembly GCA_900303285.1. Taxonomy (NCBI): domain Eukaryota; kingdom Metazoa; phylum Chordata; class Amphibia; order Anura; family Bufonidae; genus Rhinella; species Rhinella marina. The sequence continues at coordinate 185,672 of ONZH01002761.1, forward strand.
AATGTTATAAAGAGTGATCAGCTTAACAGCAATTACTTGCAAAGTCAATATTTGCCTAGAAAATGAACTTTATCCCCCAAAACACATTTCAACATCATTGCAGCCCTGCCTTAAAAGGACCAGCTAACATTGTTTCAGTGATTGCTCCATTAACACAGGTGTGGGTGTTGATGAGGACAGGGCTGGAGATCAATCTGTCATGATTAAGTAAGAATGACACACTGGACACTTTAAAAGGAGGCTGGTGCTTGGCATCATTGTTTCTCTTCTGTTAACCATGGTTATCTCTAAAGAAACACGTGCAGTCATCATTGCACTGCACAAAAATGGCCTAACAGGGAAGAGTATCTCAGCTAGAAAGATTGCACCTCAGTCAACAATCTATCGCATCATCAAGAACTTCAAGGAGAGAGGTTCCATTGTTGCCAAAAAGGCTCCAGGGCGCCTAAGAAAGACCAGCAAGCGCCAGGACCGCCTCTTAAAAGTGTTTCAGCTGCGGGATCGGGCTACCAGCAGTGCAGAGCTTGCTCAGGAATGGCAGCAGGCAGGTGTGAGTGCATCTGCACGAACTGTGAGGCGGAGACTCTTGGATCAAGGCCTGGTCTCAAGGAGGGCAGCAAAGAAGCCACTTCTCTCCAGAAAAAACATCAGGGACAGACTGATATTCTGCAAAAGGTACAGGGAGTGGACTGCTGAGGACTGGGGTAAAGTCATTTTCTCTGATGAATCCCCTTTTCGATTGTTTGGGACATCTGGAAAACAGCTTATTCGGAGAAGATGAGGTGAGCGCTACCACCAGTCTTGTCTCATGCCAACTGTAAAGCATCCTGAAACCATTCATGTGTGGGGTTGCTTCTCAGCCAAGGGAATCGGCTCTCTCACAGTCTTGCCTAAAAACACAGCCATGAATAAAGAATGGTACCAGAATGTCCTCCGAGAGCAACTTCTCCCAACCGTCCAAGAGCAGTTTGGCGATCAACAATGCCTTTTCCAGCATGATGGAGCACCTTGCCATAAAGCAAAGGTGATAACTAAATGGCTCAGGAAACAAAACATAGAGATTTTGGGTCCATGGCCTGGAAACTCCCCAGATCTTAATCCCATTGAGAACTTGTGGTCAATCATCAAGAGACGGGTGGACAAACAAAAACCTACAAATTCTGTCAAAATGCAAGCATTGATGGTGCAAGAATGGACTGCTATCAGTCAGGATTTGGTCCAGAAGTTGATTGAGAGCATGCCAGGGAGAATTGCAGAGGTCCTGAAGAAGAAGGGTCAACACTGCAAATATTGACTTGCTGCATTAACTCATTCTAACTGTCAATATAAGCTTTTGTTACTCATAATATGATTGCAATTATATTTCTGTATGTGATAAAAACATCTGACAAACACACATAAAAACCAGAGGGCAGCAGATCATGTGAAAATATAATATTTGTGTCATTCTCAAAACTTTTGGCCATGACTGTAGAGGGTGGCTGCGAATTCATTTCCCCACTCCGTTCTCTATATAGGTGCGGGTCCCAGAAGTGGGACCCACACCTATCAGAAAATGGAGGCATAACCCTTTAAAGGGAACCTGTCAGCTCCGAAACACCCCCTGAACTAGAGTAAGCGGTGTATAGTGTAAGTGATGCTGAATCTGAATATGTAAGTTTTATCTTCATACTCACTTCTATTCTGACGCTGGGCTCCCACAAACCGGCAGTAAAATGCATTGAGAGGACTCTTCTTTGAGTCCTCTCCATTATGTGAGTGAGCACTGGAGTCCAGTAAGTGCATTTTACTGCTGGTTTGTCAGAGCACAGGGTCAGAATGCAAGTGAGTATGAAGATAAAACTTACATAACTGGACTCAGCATCACTTACACTATACACCACTTACTCTAGTTTGGAGGGTGTTTCAGAGCTGACAGGTTCATTTTAAGCAGCATAAATCATGAATATTTTGTTCTGATTCTCATTGGAACGGGAGTCGTTTCATCCTTTAAAGTCAGATGTTCTTGTTCTCCTGTGTAGGTGTTGACCTAACCTCCCTACAACAGATAAGGACTCAGAGAGCAGCCGTGATGTTATCTGATGTGAAGCAGCTGCTAGCAGCTGGTGGAAGTGTTAATGAGAAAAACGATGATGGAGTTACGCTTGTGAGTATTTCTATATGTAATTGGTATAAATGAGGATTTTATTCTGAAACCTAATAGTCATCAAATGGGTTTTCACTGACACAGTAATATATTATATAGCAAATGCCTGAAATAATCAGCTCCCACACATCATTGGTCTGTAAGCTTGTTGCTAGAAGAAGGAATGACCTGTGTGATTTAACCAACTGCGAGGTACAAAGTATTATTTTCTCTTCAGCATGCAGATATGGTTCTACATACAGAGTTGCTTTTCAGTGGAGATCTCAGGACAGCTGTTATTGGTATTTTAACTGACTACCATGTGGAGGATAAGCATCTGTTCTCTCCATGCAAACATACTGAGGATGAAATAAAGAAGAAAGAAATGCTCTATTTATAACCTGAGATAACGGAATTCCTCTCACATTTGCCGTCTGCAGCAGTTGTACCTTTTACTTGCTCATCATCATAGTCATTATTTTATTTTTCATATATTGTATTTAAAGATATATTCCGGAAATTCGAAGTTACTGTATCCCCTATCCACAGGTTAGGGAACAACTATTAGATCGGTGAGGATCCTACCTCTAGGACTCCCACTGATCATGAGAATGGGGGCCCCATCCCCCACAGTGCCCCCCGAAATGAAAGGATCAGTAGGCGGGGCATCTACATTGACGCTCCACTAATTTCTCTACAACTGTACTCAGCTATTTTTGGTAGGTTCCATAGAGATGACTGGAGCACAAAGAGAGCATGCTCTACCTTCCACTCTGTTCATTTTAGTGGTCCCTGCCAGGCACAAGACTCCATTCTCATGATCAGTGGTGGGCCCAGTGGTAGGATTCCTACTGATCTAATACTGTATAACTTCAAATTTCCAGAATGCCCCTTAAAGCTGCACCTCTTTTATTTTTTTTTTTGCTATGTTGAAATAATATACAGTACTGTATACAGCGTACACTGTAGATTTCAAATTATACTTTGCAGAAAATTTAAGTCCAACCAAAATGACAAGAGAAAGTCTGACCAAAATGTTTCATCAGAAGAATCAAATACATAGATATATGGTTGGCACAAGTCCCTGAAAAAAGGGTTAGGAGTCTGGCATTCTTACATACTTACAGCTGTTCCTGGACAACTTTAACAGAATATTTTCCACCAAGCATGCCTTAGGTTCTATGAATTCCATAACTACTTCTTCCATTAGACCAGCAGCTATAAAGTCAACAAGGTCATTTATGAATGCCAAAATGTTCTACCCCACCTGCTATTCTGTCAGATCATTCATAGACATAGCTGAGGTGCTGTGTGCCAAGGGTGCACCAAGCTATTCCATCTTAGCCTGGGTATTTAGATAAAGGGCTATCTCAGTATATGCAGTGAGCCCAGGAGTAGAGAACAGAGGAGAGGATAGGAAGAGAAGTGGTAGTTGCACAAATTGTGGTTGTAGTTGATGCTCCCCTGGGCCATGCAGTGATTGAGAACGGAGTACACTTTAATCCCTTTGGGGCACTCTCTGTTTTTGGGACTCTTCTGCTATATGATGGTTGAAGTGCCCTTGGTGCTGGTGAATTTGAGGTACAAGGCAAGGTCCCCTGTTGCAGCTGTGGATGTTGGTGCAGTGTGACTGCGCAGGGAATAAGCAGGTCCGATTATAAGCAGGTTAAAGTTCAAATGCAGTACACAGTTCTCAGCATGCATGGACTGGCAGTTCTTACGCAAGTGCAATTTGTCACAGTGCTCACAGGTTGCAAGGCTGCAGTTGGAGTTAACAGGCAGAGAACTTTCTCTTTGGAGCTATTATGCTCAAACTGCACTTAACTAGTTGACTGATGTTTAAGTATCCAGGAATAAAGGGATACTATATTTGAAAGTTAGCTGAGGCGATGCAACCACAGTGTGGTCTCCATCCAATGTTAGTCATTATGTTATTCCAGGGATGCTCAACCTGCGGCCCTCCAGCTGTTGTAAAATGCAACTCCCACCATGTCCTGCTGTAGGCTGCAAGCTGTAGACTGTCCGGGCATGCTGGGAGTTGTAGTTTTGCAACAGCTGGAGGGCTGCAGGTTGAACATTCATGTGCTATACCTTTGTTTTGTATATTGGTTGTACTCACAACAAATATTCTCCACAAATGTCCTTTGCGGCATGTGGATATTTATGCAAGTGATCTTCTCCCAGGGTGTGTCCAGGGACCGTAAGACTTTAAACTCTTTGACACAGGGCTATTGAGGCTAAAGGTCCTTGTAATTCTCTACAGACTATACCATCACCTCTTTGGCATCTGGCATACTCTTTTAGCAATAGCACTGGAGCTGTCCTCCACTTGCCTATCTGATGCTTTAATCTGGTTGGTTCAATCCAGAGCAGGATTCAGCTCCTCTTACCAAATTAGGCAGAACTAGACTGAACTAGACTAGGTTAAACCTCACTCCTTTTCCCCTTTGGGCAGAATGGTCTGGAAGCCACAACCTGTTAATTCTGTGCTGGTTTATCACATGTATAAATACACTATACAATATTTTTTTTTTTTTTAAGTATAGCAGCTTTTACCTAAATTACACAAAAAAAACACAATTTCCAGTGTGCTAATACCTTAGCAGTAGGATACTGCATATATTCCATCTTTGTCCAAGGAAAAAGAAAGCCTAGTTATGACTTTGGCTAGAGTTGAAGCATGCCCAGCCACAGGGTTTACAGAATTTCCTGAATACAATTATGGGGCAGCCATCTTGCCTGAGCTGTTGTTAACAGCATTTAGAGATATCCTTTACAGAAGCCTCCATGGTCCATAGACACAATAGACAGGAGGAGAGTTTTCTAAGCACAGAACATGAAGGAATAGATAAGCTGTAGCAATCACCTATTGTGTGTGGTGGGATATTGTGTTATCTATATATAGGTGATATCTGTCATTGTAATTCCTGCCTGTGATGACTATTAAAAAGTGATCTGTACCAAGAAGTGGTTCCTATTAGGCTTAGTGACAGGTGCGATGACATATAAAATTAAAAATACAACTAAAAATTGTTTTAAAAATACATAAAAACTTGGCTTAGAGAATTGGTTATTTTCTGATAACACATTCCCTTTAAGAAGCACATTGCTGAAGTCCTAATAGCTGTAAAATATTTCCTCCACAGCTTCACATTGCCTCAGCGTGTGGTTTTAAGGAAGTGACTAGTCAGTTACTAGAGCACAATGCAGACCCAGATGCTATAGATAACCTGTACTGGACTCCACTTCATTTAGCTGCAAAATATGGACAGGTAAGGTGACAATAAAGTCTAACTGGAATACCACAATACATTTATATAGTAAGAGTAATTTCTACAATTTATTTTATTTTGTACAGCAGTATCTCTATGACTGTACGGAATAAAGGAGCTAGTCTGACACTAAATAAATCTATCGGCACCTTTAAGCTATACAGTTATGTCCAAAGAGTACTGTAGTATCCACACAGTATATTATTGGCTACATTGTTTTATATGTACAGTATTTCAACATAGTATTAAACTCTCCCCTGCTAATTATAGAGCAGTGTAAAGTGAAGGCTGTAGAATAAAGTACATGAGGAACTGTAGAGAAAAAGACCTGAATTGCACATCTACATGTCATATTAGCACAAGGCATGTTGCACACATTTTGTAATGTAAATGCATGGACCCACTCACCACATCATTGTGGCCTCTTTCAACTGAGTCCCTATGCTATTTTGGGGCAGAAGCACATGGTGACCACTGCACCTGAAGTCAGTGAGATCCAACACTCCTGCTTTCAGGCTAAGCCCCCTTGGCATTGAACCACACCAACCCTCAGGGTACCATGTCAATAGATCTCAATAATTACACAAGACCCGTAATAAAAATTAAAAAATATTGCTTCTTATTACCTAAAGAAATTTAAAAAGATGTACCAAATTTATACCTTAGCGACCGCTTGATATCTGTATTGCCTATTGACAACTCTAAGGCCTGTATTAGACCAGCAGATGAGGCTGATGATTGTCGGGAAGGAACTTCACAGTATCAGAAGGAGCGATCTCTAATGCCATCGCTCATCCCCATACAGAATCATCATTAGATGGCAGCAGAACATGATTAGACGGCATCAGGGGCGGACTGGGAACTTAAAGTGGCCCTGGAAAAAATACTAAAAGTGGCCCTGTTTTTTATTCAGGTCCAAATTGATGGAGGGCAGGGCCAGCAATATCATATTGTTGCACATTATACGATCACAACTGAGCCAAATACCACAGTCCATCACAAAATACTGCCAGCAGCACAAAATACATCCCCAAAAACTTCCACTGGCCGGCTGTGAGGAAGACTCAGGAGGCTCCCTGGGCATCGGCCCACCGGGAAATTTCCCTGTAAGGTCTATGGCCAATCCGCCCCTGGACGGCACGATCTGCTGCTGGCAAATAATGATTTTTTTTAACCTGCTTAAAAAATGAGATTGCTCGATGAACGAACTCTTTGCTCATTCATCGGCAGCACTTTTACCCAGGCAATTCATCGATAATGAGCATTCCTACGAACACTTTTTAGCGATGATCTGGTCGACTGTCTCCAGGTCTAATACAGCCCTTGACCTCTCTAAATAAAACAATAAAAATGAACCTGACAAATATACATTAGTGTGAATGTTATACAGAGGTTTCATCCCTAGAGAATACACCTTCATTGGTAGTACTGCTCTTGACAAGGAATTATTAACCACAAAGCCTTTGAATGGAAAACTCACGCATTTTATATTTCTTTCAGACAAATATTGTGAAAATCCTCCTTGTGCATCAAGCAAATCCCAACATTCTCAACTGTAATGGAGATAAGCCTTCAGGTTAGTTTCATTGACGATGGTTTCTATATTTTTAAATAATCTAACATCTACTAGAACTGTAAGTGCAGCTCTCCTATGTTTTATTCCTTACAGCTTTTCTAGGCTAATGCAGCACATCATTTGGAGAGTCACTTATAGAGAAGGATCTGGGTGTCCTTGTAGACCATAGACTGCAGAATAGCATGCAATGTCAATCGGCTGCTTCTAAGGCCAGCAGGATATTGTCATGTATTAAAAGAGGCATGGACTCGCGGGACAGGGATGTCATATTACCACTGTATAAAGCATTAGTACGGCCTCATCTGGAATATGCTGTTCAGTTCTTGGCTCCGGTTTATAGGAAGGATGTCCTGGAGCTGGAAAGGGTGCAGAGACGGGCAACTAAACTGATAAGGGGCATAGAGCATCTTAGCTATGAAGAAAGATTGAAGGAGTTAAACTTGTTTAGTCTTGAGAAGAGACGTATAAGGGGGGACATGATCAACCTGTATAAGTATGTAAATGGCCCATACAAAAAATATGGTGAAAAACTGTTCCAGGTAAAATCCCCTCAAAAGACAAGGGGGCACTGCCTCCGCCTGGAGAAGCAAAGGTTCAGACTCCAGGGGCAACAAGCCTTCTTTACTATAAGAACTGTGAATCTGTGGAACAGTCTACTGCAGGAGCTGGTCACAACAAAGACAGCTAAGGGCTTCAAAACAGGCTTAGATAAATTCTTAGAGAAAAAGAAGGTCACCACATATTAAGAAATGTAGAGTCATGTCTTAAGGTTACCCGTCCCCCTCCCCTTCATCACTCCTACCCCCTCCCTTGGTTGAACTTGATGGACATGTGTCTGTTTTCAACCGTATTAACTATGTAACTATATGCTCATACACCCCCACCTTGGTCAGCTATTCTAATTCTTTCGTATATTATAATTTTCCTTCATCCTGTCTGTTCTTTATGTTTTCCTAGTAAAAAAAAAACGCAAATAACATGCTGCTATTGGTGCCCTAATGTCCTACTGCTGCACCACAGAATACACTGATGAAATGATACAGGAAACACCAAGAGGCAACGGCACTTTTTTAAAATTTTTGCTGTAGTCTGAGAGTTATAACTTCTTAACATTTGTTGACATAGGGATTTTTTTAGTCGTATTTTTTTAAAGGGGGTCGTCCATCTTGGTTATTGATTTCATATCATTAGGATAAGTACACTGCACTGTGTACTCTACTTTCACTGTGTTCCAAAAATAGTCAAGCCAGCGAAAGCCCCATAGTGGAGACTGGAGAATGCATCACACATGCATGACCACCTCTCTATTGACCGCATGAGACTGCCGGAAATAGCCGAACTGCCGATCAGCTATTTTCAGAGCTCCCATAAAGGTGAGTGGAGGGTGGCCATGCTTGCACCGATCTCCTTCACTTCTGGGGGCACGTGGGACCCACACCTATCTGACACTGATGGCATATCCTAGTGATATGCTATCAATTAAAACTTTTTTAAATCAATTTTTGGGAGATATAGTAACTAACTAGTAGGGGTACAAAGACTGCAGAGCTGAAGACCTTCATTAGGCCCTTAGTTTCCTTGGAAACCCATTGGCACACCAAGATTACATCACAGGGGTTCCAATGAATTGACAGAGGGAGTCCTCTGCCTCTGTCTAACCTCTTGGATGTTGCAGTCACCGCTGACCGTGCCATCGAATGGGTTAAACTGCCTCGATTACAGTTATCTGTGTTCCTGGCTATTGCGCTTCCTTTGGATGGATCAGGCTCATATACTCAGACTGCTCCACCCTTATAAATGAATTTTGTTAACTGCTAGAACCTACATCATAAATTAATTGTGGATTTTGCTAAGGATTTAACATTGCTCTCTGGGAATATGTAAATTGATGTAGAAAAAGTTGCACCACTATTCTACCAGAAAAGCCAATGCTACATTCCTATGGAAGCAAGCTTTCCTGCATTTTTGGCGCAGTGTCCCATTACATTCATTGTTGCACAAAAAAAAAAAAAGGATAAAGCACCATAGGTCAGATAAAGGCCTGGTGCACGCCCAGGTGGGAGTCCAAATCACCCCCCTGTAGTAATCCAATAAGAGAAGGAGGCAGCACTCGTAGTTGCAAGTAATAAAACGTGGAGTAGTGTTGAGCGAGCACCTCTGTGCTCGTATGCTCTGGTGCTCTGTCAATGGGACTAAACCCTACAAATGTGTACGCATTAGCGTACAAATTCGTATGCATTAGCATACAAATTCGTAGGCATTAGTGTGCAAATCAACATTACAGTGCGGGGAAGAGACTCGAGCATTGCGCTCGAGTACACATGGTGTTTGGCCGAACACCGAGCGGACCTGAGCGTAGGCATGCTCGGCCGAACTCGCTCAACACTAACATGGAGCCTTTATCCCACGTACAGCAATCCAGTTGATGCAATGTTTCAGTGAGTTATTAGCCTTTTCTTGAAAAAGACTAATAACTAGCCGAAATGTGACATCAACTGGATTGCTGTACATGGAATAAAGCATCCATGTTTTATCATTACGAGTGCTGCCTTCTTCTCTTATTGGATTACATTTCATTGTTGAAGAAGCAGCTCGCACCAGGAAAACAGTTTTGCTTTTAAAAACACAAATGTGTTACATAAATAGATTACTGACTGCTTCATACTTATTCACAGACATAGCTGCAACAGAATTCATACAAGACATGCTGCTAAAAGCTGAAGATCTCTCAGAAGAGAAAAACAAAAACCCCTCATATTTTCCAGTGTTCCCGGATGAACAGTATGAAGAGATCTTACATGACCTTCCTTTGGCAGCCAGTAAGCTGTAAGTTGTGGTATTGCTGTGATTATAGGAAATATGGCATTATAATGTTTCATTGTACCTAAAGGCTGTTTGGACTTGCTGGGAGTTGTAGTCTAGCATAATGTATTGCTGATGTTTGGAGAACAATATGGATGCACCTTAATATTATTGGCATTTATATTGTTTTTAGTTTTTTATTTTTTCACGTATTGTATACGGCTATGTCACGCTGCAGCCTGTAAACACAGACCAGAACATCAGTACTGGAAATGGTGGAGGATTAAATGGTGAGTATACAATCTTTTATTATTTTAATATATTTAGGGACTTTGGGAAACATTTGCACAAACAACATGTTGAAACAAGGTAAGAAGAAAAGAATACCTTCCTAAGCATGGAGTGTTCCTATAATGCTTTGAAGTTGTATGGCAGCCTGTGGCTTGGAAAATGAAGCTGTAAAAAACCTCTTATTACCTAGGATAGGACAGGCTATTTATAATATCCAGGGTGGGGGTTACAAATTATGCCCTACAGAGGCTTTTCTACATAAGTATCCTTTCTGATTGATTGGTGAAGGGGTTGGATAACATGTACAGAAGTCCATGTTGCCCTCCCCCTGGGGTAATGTACAGTTACACAGGGAGAGAGAATCTGTGCAGGCTGTCACCACATCTCCCACTAGTCCTCGATCTCCACACTATTCACACTCTGCACTATTCCCTGAAATGTGTCAAATGTGTCAAATGTAACTGATTTCCAGTATTACCCTTGTGATAAATTCGCTTCCAAAACATGCAAAATTAAACTTGAGGATAAAGATTTTGGAATGGATTTCCACATTTCTCTGTGTCCTAAAAATCTGTGGACAGATGTCAAATTTGCTGTGCATGTAAGAAAATCTAAGACTTGTTTTTAGGCATTAACAGTTATAGAAATATGCCGAGCTAAAGGTGTTTGTATAGCAAAGAGCACTTATATTTTTTTTTCGTAATTAGAGCTCCAAGGAAGGCTGTTGGGGCAGGAGAAATGATATGCCTATAGCATCTGAATTCCTTTCTAAGTACATTTCTAAGTACATTAATCGATGTCATTTCTGTGAAAGAATTTCAATGTAATTATTGTATTTTAAAGATTTGTGCAAGTTATTGTTTTCATAGAAAGGCAGTATTTTAAAATGATGAAGACCTCTTGTTCTGACACTTACCATTAAATGGAAAGCACAGTTTTCTTGTCTCTCGATAATGATTAAATTGTCAATACTCTGATGTGCCCTTATGTGACACATGCAGCTAGTATTATAATAATTATTAGGATCACAACTGCCTTGCTTTGCATAGGCCATGTCATTTACATGCTTTGTGTCTGGGTTTTAAGCCAGTGTTGGACAACATCCAGAGACATATCAGATTAAATAGTTAAATGGAAAATGTGAAAAAACATTCCAAGAGCAAAGATGCTGCCGAATATCACACCTCATTGACTACAGAAGCTGGGCATGCTAATGCCTGTGTGGCAGAGCCGTAGATTTAAGATTTAGCTTTATTTGAGAATAACTACATTACATGGCTGCATACATTTGTGAATATTGTTCAAATAGAGTCTGACACTGACAAATGAGGATGATGCTTATTACAGGCAAGAACCATATTTTCCTTTTACGTTAGAGGTCTCTGATTTATATGTACAATTTGAACACATTATGTACTGTGCCAAAGCTGAAAATGCATCTGATAGTATTTATCTACATTATAAGGCTTAGAAGGGAGTGTATTTCTGTGCAATGCATATATAACATGACATACGTAGGATAACTACTTGAAGGCTTTGACCCCAACCAATCCCAAGAACAGAGGACCCGTACCCAGGAGCAGACTGTCCATAGACCTTACAGGGAATTTTCCTGGTGGGCCAATGCCCATAGGACCAAATTCCTCCTCACTGCCACTGGCTGGGTACATAATCCTGGAGGCACCATAGGGGTCATTATTAGAGGAAGTCCAAGCAGCCTGCTAAAGGTAAGGCTAGTTTGGTGATGTGGCTGTATCTCACCTCCTAAGGCTACTTTCACACTTGCGTTGTTAATTCAGGTACTGAGATCCGGCAGAGGATCTCTATACCTGAATTAAACTGATCCATTTTGATTTTGCACATCAGGATGCATAAGTTCAGTTAGGATGCAGTTGTGTGATATCAAAACTGAAAAAAAAAAACAGATCAGGCACTCAATACATTGGAAGTCAATGGCTGATGGATCCATTTTTTAGTCTCCTAAAAAACGGATCCATCACCATTGACTTACATTGGTTTCAGTACCTGATCAGTTTCTTTCAGTTTTTATGACTGGACACAAAACTACAGCTTGCTGCGGTTTTGTGTCCGCTCACAAAACTGAAAGCTGTCTGAACTGAAGACATCCTGATGCATCCTGAACGGATCTCTTTCCATTCAGAATGCATGGGGACAAAACTGACCAGTTTTTTTCCGGTATTGGGATCCCCTGCTGGATCTCAATACCGGAAAACCACAACGCAAGTGTGAAAGTAGCCTAAGCCCCCAGCTCCATATCTTAATTAGAGAAAAGTAGGGGAGGAGGGCAGAACGTGGTGTCTATTGATGGCCACCACAGAGGGACAAGCTTCTGGGGAGGTATTTTGTGCTGCATTATGGTATTTGGTTCTGTGGAATGTTATTCTATGTGGCACTATGGTATTGTTGACCTTGCAAACTTCTATTGGCCCCATCTACTTGTCTTACTCCACCTTCTGCCAATTTGGACCAACCTACAACAACTGGGCCACTTTTAGTTTTTTCCCCCAGGCCACTTTGAGTTCCCAGTCCACCCCTGCCTGTACCCCCATCCTGATGGAGAGGCAAGTTAAGCACCCTGCCACTTCATTCATTCTCTATGGGTTCACTGTTTGGGCCCCCATGATTAGTTACAGAAGTAATTCCCTATCAAGTTACCAGAATACTCCTTCGAAAAAAAACTTGCCATGTACCTGTCACAAGTGGGCTTGCGTCTGGTATCAGACGTTCTGTGCAGCTTTCTAAAGTGACATAATTTGACATGCTTTTGCCTTGGTTTGGTTGTTTACCACACCCCTTCCCCTCAGCTGTTGCCGCTGTGGTAATTATCTTTCTCCTATTTACCCCTTCCTCTCCCAGTATCCCTTGCGGTTTATACTTTTTGCCTACTTAGTAGTGTGTGGTGTGGATCTCGGCTGAGATCCGGTTGCTGCGATATCTGCTTAAAGATTAGTGACTTTTTCCCTTTTGTGGTTTTCCTTTTGGAGCCTCCTGTTCGTCCTTACTCTTGGAGGAACGGGTTTACTCTTTCTTGGGTCACTAGCTGCAGGGTTTTCTAGGGTGCATTTATTATTAGGTTCCTGTGTATGAACTCTCCTACCACCCAGGCTTCTTCATACTGGTAGTCAGTCAGGGCTTAGTTTCAGGGCTCCCTGCAGGAGGTGACCGTTTCCCTGCTTTTGGTCTGTTCCCTTCCCTCGTACGCTCGGTGTGGCTATTCCCTCCACACCAGAGCGTGACAGTACCATAGATATTTTCCACTAGAAGCGGATGCACACTTACAGTGAGTTCAGTGGCGCATTATATTTCCTTAAAAAGGTACAAAACATGGTAAAATAGAACGTCCTCTCTGCGTTCATGAATTTGGAGCATGCAGATGTTTTTTAACTTTGAGTAATACATATTTTGACCTGTGTAATACGGATTGAAAAGTGGATGACAAAGATGAAATCTGCTGTGATCCATCACTACATTGACTGTAATGTTCTTGTTTTATCAGACCAAAAAGCACAGCATGCTTCATTATTCAGCACATCAAAAACAGATCCGACAAAACAGATGAAAAGGGTGGCAAACTGAGGCAAATTTGCTCTTTTGTTACAATTCTGTTGAAATTAATGGGATCTGTCAATGAATACGGCCCTTTGCTATTCTGATATAAAAATATGTATGTAAAGGCACCTTAAATACATATAGTAATAAAGGTAGATAGATGCAAAGATGTTTTACTGCGGCTGTATTGTACCGAGAATTAATATTCAAGTAGGAGAAATAAATTGCATGAAAATGTAATGAGCACTTAACCTTTAGTGTAAGAGTAAGTGGTGGTGCTGGAGGCGACATATGTGCCCTATAATTATAGATTGTAAAAAGTCTGGTCATTTCTGACATATTAATGGATTTTTGGGTTCCTGGTTCAAAACTCTTTCAGCAGAAAAACTGGGAGTCAAGCCATTTTCAAGTCAGTAAAAAAAATAAATCTTCAAATTCTAAAGACCCATAATTAATGTGAAAAGTAAAAAAACAATTGTAAAGTTATTACGTGGTGTCGGGCGCACTAGCGCCACCACACCTGACATATTTGTCAAAGAGAAAGGGACGTGAGAGACTGGCGGGGTGAAATGTCGGGCACTGCTTACTACATTAATCCATGACAAGGATCTGGTTCATAAGCTTAGTAAATGTATCACTGGAGATTGCAACAGGGATTGGTATATGCAGCAGTGTCGGGGCGCTATGAGGCAGGGTGACTGGGCTTCCAGGATTATTAATAATAGTGGTCGCAGGGATAGGGTAAGGGGGAGTATCACGAGTTTTTGGGTAAGCACTAATTTGATTAAGGAAAGGCGAATTTATTGTATTGCTAGACTAGCGCAAGGGTGTACTACCAGCGTATCACTTCTTGGGAACACATGGTTTCTACACTGGAACTTGAGAGTCCCTGTCTTCAAGGGTTATCTTATCTTAGGAGGAGAGCTTGGGTGGACAGTAAGTGGAGATGGGAGCAGGGTGTGGCAGTGATCGCAGCGCAACACATGTACTGCTAGACATTCTCTTAATTACGAGGGATGGGGGTGACTGGAGCACATTTGCTGCCACACAAATGTTCATAGAACTCATCGGGAATTCTCTGTATTTACAACACAGGGGGTCTTCAGGGTGGGGGTATAGAGAGATGTGAACTGCGACGATCGCGAGCCATAGACGATTGCTAATTAATGTACATACACTATTAGGGACGTTGTTTTCGGGGGGGTGAGTAGAGAGGGAATACTATGTCTTGCCTAACATAAAGGTGTATGTTTAATCAAGAGAGTGGGTTGTGTATAGATCGCGCCTGTTTCTATAACAACATTCAGCGCCTATGGAAAGCAGGCTCAGGATTTTCGTCGATGAGGAGAGATTGGGGAAAGCTGCGCTGGGGAAAGTTCATTATTGAAACTTCTGTAGATTTAAATGCGTACATTCTCTATGGTGACGCTGGTTTACTTATATAATCTGTGCTATTCTTATTCATTGTAACTCTGATCTGTATGAGGCTCGTATTTATTTGGGTAGCCATAATTCTGCTGCCACTTCCTAAGTAAACTCCCTCCTGCAACATGTCTTTTCCACTCCAATATTCAAGGCAGGCTGAGTTTCTCGGGGTGTGGAGTGTATTGCGCTTCCCTTGAAATACATTGACACTATATTTGAGTGTTTGAACAGTGGTGCACAGAGGCTGCTACAATGCTCAGATAACTGCAAATATGTTTTCTCGGGAGTGTGTAAGTACCGGAGTAATCTTTCTGGGTTGTCCATCATTATTTGTCTCTAACCATGACTTCTGCCTCTGCCTCAAAGAGAGGTTTTTACTACCATAACATTCTTACACCAGCTTGATCGATTAGACCCACACTCAACTAATAAAACGTGATCTAAATACATACTTTTAATGCACTTTGAGTGTGTTTGTTCATTTACGCCTAGGGCTTACCCTACAGGCTCCCATGCTCTCTACACTTGCACCACATTCCGTAATATGGCAAGTAACTCAAGCACTTGTTACCACCACTTATCAATCGGGTGTTGTCGCATACCATGTAACGGAAGGTTGTGTTTATGCTCTCTCTCGTCTTTCATTTGAATATGTCATTGGGGCGAGTACTAGGGCTATGGCGGTATTCTTTTAAGGTTACCGTTCATCCAATACTTCGTTTAGGATTTCTGTTCACTAAGGAGTCGTGGCAATTTTCAGGGTAAACGCGCCATATCTTGACATAGACCGCAATCTCGGGGTGCCGTTCGTCAATTCACAAAATGCGCCGCATACCTACATATGTCGCTGTTAGGCTCGGTAGATCCGCTTATTCGTATGTTAGAGGGATTCCCAGAATAGATTATCACCAGGAATCCATTACTGCTCAAGGGACATGTGTCCACAGATTACTCTACGAACCACTGGGCTTAGCACTCGATGTAGTCATAAGTCCAAATTAGCAGTAACCTGGCTCGTACGTCGGTTGGGGCCCTTTATGGAATGGGGCAATTTCAGAGCTGGTAATATAACACTGGAAAGGGCTTGAATGTATTGTAAATGGGCAAGCCTAAGGGTCCTAACTAGTGTTTTTAAGGCAGGAATGAGCCAAGAATGTTTAGGCCAAGTCAGGATGAATGGAGTCACCAGGTAAACATGATCTAAATGAATTTATGACGGAGAGTGGTTAATCAGGCTTATAGACTCCCAATGACGTGTCTTTCATGATCACCATCATGAGAGACAACTGGTAGGATAACGTTGGGGAGGAGGGTGGAGGAGGTATTATCTATATTCTAGGTGGTTCCTTCATCACTATGCTTTCACTGAGAAAGGAGGTTGTACAGCGATACAACTCTATCAGTGGCATGTGTAAGCATCCATTGAGTTTAAGTGTGGTAATGGGATTTGGACACCGGGCCGGGCATAATGTCAGATCAATAGATGGGTAATACCTGGAAATCGGACTCTGGTTATTTATTCCTATCTGGACATGAAGGAGATCATGGCACCAAATCAAACAAGACAAAGGCGGCAAGATGTATTTTCGCAATTGGTCCTTGTTTGGCCGAATTTAGAGATGAAAGAACCAACACGTAAGAGCAAATCTAATGAGAAGTAAATTTAAAGGTGTTGACATCAATATAGATGTTCTTTAAGTGGCCTCTTTATTGGTATTGGGTGAGGCATACGCATGAACATGGAATTGTGAAATCTGTGGAACTTTATAAAGGGCTCTCCAGATGGCTCTTCATGTCGCCTTATTGTTGTGGAACACGACCGAATAACGGAAAACCTCAGTGTTACACGGCGTTGGAGAGGACGGATATGAGAGTCAGTGGTAACACCGCCCGTTTCGAGGTAAACTGCCGGGTGGGGCCGGATAGGTAGGGGACAGTGTGCATACAAGTGGCTGAAGGTCGGTCGCCTATGAAACAGGATATGGTCTCCAATACCTGTGTAGTCACTTTGGAAAACCTATGACTTGAGACTCTCCTCGCAATACAGCCCCTATGCCAGAACTAATTGGCAAACTCCCTATGGACAGAGCTCCTACAACTTATGTCATCTCCATGGTAAAAGCAAAGGCAACGGAAGTAGAGAACATGATCATTCAGTAGTTGACGCATTGGCGCATGCCACAGATGCTCGTAGAGATGTTTGTGTTGGTAATGCGAAATGCTAGACATGATAAAAGGTTGGATAGGAGCGCAAACAGCAAGGGGTAAGAAAATGACGAACCCTCGACCACACGGGAGAAGAAGGTCCCACACAGAGGTGGGACTTGATGAGTTCTTTAGCTTGCTATGGCGAATGGCGGTCGATGGTCGCACGGAGTGCATTGGGAGCTCCACACTATGGATATTGGAAGCCCTGAGAGTAAACTTGGGGACCTGTGTAGACGATTTTTTTCTAATTGTTATTTGTTTATAGGATTTGGGCTTGGTTGTTTGGCTTCCAAAATCAGAACTATTTTTTAACGTCTCAACCTTATTCTACATAGTCACACGAACAGAGGTTGTATAGAGCTGATGCGTGGTAAGGTTATCTCTTTTGGGCTCAACGGTACATGCAAGTGCATTTTACTAGGAGAGGAGACGAGATATGAAGCCACCCTCGAGATTTCATAATCTAACATAAATTGGTATCATGAATTGAAAATGAAAAACCAAGACGACAGTGGTCTATTATGTTATGAGGACTGATGCTGGGAATACAGAACAATGGCACACTAAGTATGTGACGCATGTGGGAAGCCATCCCAGAAGTCAGAACCATCTTTGATTATGACTTATCTGTGGGGAGAAGTCTTGGTGGGGGATCCCAGTATTTTGTTAATAAGACGAGAGATAACGTTAACGTTTTTGTGGCTGCTCACGTGACAGAGTACGTGGGACTCACGTGAAGGTTGCAGGGAAGAGGTTCGTATGTCTACTAACGAGGGTGCTGATGTGGGGCTACAGTGACCTAAGGGGACTATTGGACATGATTACAAGGATTTATTCTTGCAGTACCATACTCTGAACTTAATTATTTTCATCGTGGATGTTATCGTTGTGGGTTTGGCAGTGTCAAAATATCCAAACATCTCACTTTCCCAAAATTCTGGTTGTGCGGTATCTCTACTGACAACAAGGTGATCATTAGTACGATTAGATGAAGTTGTCTTGAATTAACTAGTGGTATACATATTTTCACACAGGTTCAGGTATGTTAACAAGAGCTTTGTCTCAGGATGTTTTCAACCCAAATTGGACATGAAAGTTCTTTAATCACTAAATACAGTTATAATTGTTGGGATTTTTATTTAGGCTTTTATGAGTTTATATGTAAGATTTGGAAAAGAAGAGGGTGATTTGGAAATTTTAATATTAGGTTGAGGGTAATTTACACCATATATGTTTTTAAGGTGTCCAGTTTTTAAATTATCATACCATTTCAACACCAGACAAATATATTATTTTAGGTGTCACACGAACCTCATACAAGGGGGGACAGAGAATCATGCTAATTTTTCCATAGTAGAGATCTATTGTGAGATTGTAGATTCCACTGTGAAGGCATCAAAACTGAATAGTATTAACAAACATGTGGAAATGATCTATACGTTAATACAGCATAAATAAAAGTGGGAACATCATAGAGATATAGTGCTTATTATATTCTAGGTTTCTTGTGCAAGGTTTAGCCACCTTTGTTTGCTATCATTGATTAACTTCGCTATAAGCGCTTCTCGTTTTACAGGGTTGGCCCATTACATCTTTTGATGATGTTAGTACTTCATAAGGGTAGAATTAGGCGGTCATGAAGATGGTATGGCGCCACTACTAGTGGCGCGTTGAAGGGAGTTCTTCAAAAGACGATTGCTTAGAAACGCACTTTGTCTGACCCAGGCCTATTTTGCCCTGTTCGACTACTGCGGTCCAGACTTCACCACCCAAACAACTATCCTGTCGGATTGGGTTTCAGGTCTGGTGAGGGATGTGAGCAGGCCAGGTCACTCTCTGGCGTGAGCAACATCGTTGCATCTTTCCATCACTGCTCCTTCTTGTTTCATAAGTTAATAGCCCTTACACAGCCTGGAATGTGTATTTGGGTCATTGTTCCTGTTGATAAATTAAACGATGGTCCAACTAACGCAAATCGGATGGAATAGCATGCCGCTGCTGTATGCTGTGGTAGCCATGCTGGTTCACGTATGCTTTAATTTTTGAATAAATCCCCAACAGTGGTCACCAGCTAAAGGAACCCCAACACCATCACACCTTCGCTTCTTCACTTCATGCTGTGCACGGTGGGAACGCAGGCATATAGAGTCCATCCGTTCACCTTTTACCTGCGTCGCACAAAGAACAAACGGTGGTTTGATAGCAAAATCTCAATTTTGGACTCATCAGACCAATAACTCTAGAATCTTCACTGGTGCGGGGGACCAAATTGGGGATGTCCATTTCTGGTCATTGTGTTCTTTTAGGCCCAAAACAAGGTGTCTTCTGCTGTTGCCTCCATATGACGGGGGCAGTGTCCTTAGTGCAAGGTCTAGGGACTTAGGCTTAATTCACCTTCATGAAGGTTCCCTGCTGACAAACACCTGTCCCTCCTCCTCTTACAGCTATAATTGTAAAGATGCTAAGTGGTGTTTCGTATGTCTGGTCGTAGAGAGAAGTAGGAGAACTAGTGATGTTGGTCTATTGGTCCAGCATGAGGTCTCCTCTTGATGTCTGGAGGCCAGGTGCTCGGTTGATTACCTCGTGCGAATTTTCTGAAGGAACTAAGAGTGTCACTACGCTAGTTTGAACTTAAATCACTTTTCCGAAAGCAGAGGATAGCACTCTTGGTCTCCTCAATTTCATTTTGTTGCGTGCGTTCATTCGATCGGCGTGGAGCCTAGGTTTCTTGTGTTCTAAGTGCTGTGATGAGGGTGTTTTGGAGCGAGGGCTCTCTCCATTTACAGGGGGCGGATTGGGCCTAGTTTTTAGGGGACTACTTTTTACTTACACCAAGTTTTTTCCAATTTTCCGGACTGAGTGACATATACATATTTTTTATATACGTCAATGTTGGCCACGGGTTGGCCGAATTGGTCTTTTTTCGTTTACTCTAGCAGTTGCTTTTTTCTGATGCATCAATACAATTCGGGGGCGGCAATGGGACTAGCAGTTCTTATTTCAGAGGAAATTCGAGTCTGTGTTATTCTTGGCTAGCTCTGAGCTGCTGAGTGCCAACACTTCCATTATAAGGCTTTAGAGTAATCCAACAGTCTTATTACCAGACCTGACCCAAGGGCCACCTAGTTCTCCTGTAAAGTGAAAATCAATTTCGGTGACTACCACTCACTTGAAGCTCCATATAGACAGAGAATGCCACATGAGTGGTGCAAAAGCAGTAAGCTGATTCACACAGCAAAAGGTGCTTACTTTGTAAGCACACTTAGAAGAGGAACGATACTTTTAGATCAGTTGTTATACAAACACTTTCTTTTGTTAGTACTTTTAAGTAAAATAATCAGCGGGCCGGGGCCGGGCTGTGTTAATTCGAGTGGAGCTCAGTTAGTTTGAACAAGGGACTTCAGTGTAGAAGGGCATAACCTAATTTCCTTCCATTAGTTAGATCATTGTATTATAAATATACCAAGCTGAAATATCATACTCTGTGCTTTGGTGTGACAATGATGTAAAAAAAAAGGGTAGGGTTGAGGCGGGAGGGGAGGCGGGGATAGCGCGAGTTTTTCGCCCACCAGATCGGGATCATTCTTCGCGATCTCCTCCTATGGTACTGTAACTGTTATGTACTTATTTTTAGTAGGAATGAACGTCGGCAACGACAGTCCATTTGGGTTTGTCTGCTCTCCGGCAAGAGCCTAGTAAAACTTTTCCCAATTATGTGTGAACTCAGTACACTTAGGGAGTTAGAAAATCCGAATAATGTTTCCGCTAATATAAATGGTTGTACATATACTAGGTTTGTGTCATACCGTAAAAGATAAACACAATGACAAAATGTAATTAACAAATGACTCCAGCGTCCGGCACGGTGCACCCCCATCCCTCTGCATCCCCCTGCAGGCGCAATACCAGCGCGCTCTCGTCTATGGAGGCAAGATGTAGGGCCCCAGTGTAGGATCGACTGGGGATACAATTAAGCGATGACGGGCAAAGATCTCGGCGTACACATCAAAGGACACATCCTGGATCCGCTATAAGATCTCTGCCTCTTGTTAAAGGACTGGGAACATAACGACCCGCTCCGGAGATTGTTTATACAGTAAAGGAACCTGGGCACCTGAGGAGATGTAGGGAAATGACAAAAAGGTCTCCCGTGCTCCTGTGTTGTCCGCGCCTCTGCGCCGCCGAGGGTTGTGATCAACATTAGGGGCTCCTTTCGGCCAAGGTCTTTTTCAATCAAGACAAGGGAGCTGATGCTCTGTTGCAAGCAGTGATGAGTGATTTTTTGTAAAACAGCAATATTCTGCATCCGACGCCTATAGTATTACAGCGCCGGATAGAAATGTTACCATAAGCAATTTTTATCAAGCACCCGCTGAGCGATGTGAGATAACAATGTGTGAGGGGGTAGCACCTCCGCCTGGGAACAGCTGCAGTTGTGCGCAGGCAGGCGGCATGGTGAGCTCTACGTCTACGTGTACATGTCGGCCTGCCGGGGCGCTGCACGGCTTGGAAGCGCCTGGGTTGGAGAACACTCGGTCCGCGCGTTGGTTGGATACGGAGTGAGTGGGTGGTTGTGCCTGGTGCATATACAATAGGATAGGACGTGTCACTGGACTACAGATTACGCTATTGGGCATCCACAAATCTATTTCTCTAGGTTCAGAACAGCCTTTGCCCCCGGTCTGGAAACAAGCAAGGATCGATCCCCTGCCTGGAAATATAAAGTTAGGGGGCAAAGAAATTCTGGGTAAAAAAGAGGCTTTCTCAGAATTAATCTCCTGCATGGACAATAATTAACTATAATAAGAGCAATCCCCCTAGAAACGAGGCAGACCCTGGAAGCTTGAGCTATGTAGGATAGCAAGTTACTAATATACCTTCCGCCTTGAAACCAGCAGGATGGTTAGAATTTAACACTGTCCTCCCACTTTTATTATATATCCTATAGGTACGCCATTTTATAGAATTTGGTTAGACCACTGTTACCATATTACTCACTAATAGTTCATCAGCATGGAATCTCTTGGGCTGTACTTACCATCCAACGTTCCTATTTGGATTGAGACTGCAAAACCTATTCTCTTGACGCTATATCGCTCGGGAGCTTAATATCTGCTATTATGCTCTGCACTCCTCTGACAAAAACTTGGAATCTCAATCGATTAGATATTTACCTCTGCAGTTACCTATTCGACTTTTATAGTTAACCACCTTTTTCCTCTTTTGCCAAGGGTTGTTTACTTGAATATCATATTAAGGCTACAATCTACCAATATTTAACTACCTGTCCATGGTAGGATACCATTCCCTACCATAATTACTTTTTATCTCTTTTCTCTCTTATGTTATCATTCACGCCCTGTTGAGCATATGAGCACTAAAATTGAATCCAAATCTTCCTTGGTATATTCTGCATCTGGGCATCGAGCAGATCTTGTCTCCCTTGTTGTTTATCTTATATATCTCCAGGGCCCTGTTTGTCTGCGACCTTATTGCGTCTTGTTATTATACCATTTACGTTATTTTCTTTATTTTCCTAGGGACAGTACGAGTATATGTACGGAACTTGGGAGGGATTGGCTAATCTGGTGTGTTTTGTAAGGGTGTAGGAATGTAGACACTAGCTTAAGAGGGTACAGATGTTGTGGGTGGCAATTAAGTGGGAACTGGTGTAGTGATGAGCTTTTCAGGGTTTGGGTAAAATGAGCTGTCTAATTGTATGTATAATCATAGACTGCACGAGATTTTGTTGCTTTCATATAAATATTAATATTAATATAGGAAAATTAGCCATTGTTTTCACCAGTATGGCTTATAGATACGACTTAGCACAGTAAATAGACCACTGACATAGTACATGATAGCACAATAGCATGGGAAACCAGGCGTGGTCTATTGAAATGAAAGGCTTATACCACACGCTGTAAAGGAAATTAAGAAAAAGGTAAGTAAAAAACTTTCTTTGTGACACCGGCTTAACCCCCAGGAGAACAGACAAATTACCGCCACTTTTTTGGGTTCACCGTCACTTTGGCCTAACAAAAAGCGTATATAAAGTGATTCAATGGTGTAAATTTTCATGATGTATGGTTACCACATCCCAAAATAGTATCAATAAAAACGTCACCGCCCTTTATTCCATTAGTTCCAAGAGATATTCCAGCGCATCCTACGCTATTTAAGTGAGGGATATTTCCATGGAGATCTACTGTGAGGAAAGGCCAGGCTTGCAGGTTACCATAAGGGGGGCTTTTGCATTAGGGACGGTTTACACAGTGGGTCTACACAAGACTGCAGTATCCCTGCAAAATTTGCTCCTTCCATACATAGGACCATTTCTGGCGCAAGACACCTATTTTGTCGTCAGTGTTACGCTCCTGCATCTGTGCCATCTATCTTACACAGGTTTCATACAGAATCCAAATGGAGATTGGGTAATGGGGTGTTTAATCTTGTTAAATGCCGAAACGCAATCGTCGTAGTTCCCTTTATGTTCTTCTCTGAGTTTTTGTTTGGCTCTACTATTTAACTGCCTTTGTTATTGTTATCATTTCACCCGGAAATAAATCTTGTGATATTGAGGACTAAATGATTATTGATTTTGGTCGCCTCCAGGGCATATAATAATGCAGCTTCAGCACCCATAAACACTAAAAAATAAGATGGCATAGGTCGGTCACCATTTATTTAAGGACTGGGATGTTATATAAGTACTGTCCCTTCAACAAATGTCCTTGGTTCATCTGTGCGTAAGGATTCTTATCTGCCCCGGGTGTGATGTTAGAAGGGCACATACATAAACGGGGGCCTTCTAAGTAAAAACCGTTTACGTAAAATGCAGTTTCTCATAAACTTTTGGAATATGGGACAGCCACCGCCTTGAGGGGTGTGGGCTAGTCTTTCTTATATAAAAATGGGGTGTCATAGACAGTCTTCCAGAGGCTGTCGGTTACTCATGGTAGATACCATTTTTTCTATATATACGCCTAAAAATGGCGTAGAAGAAATGGTTAAAGAGACATGCACTTGTTTTGGCCTGTTCCTCTTAATCCCCACCCCCTTCTGCGGCCCCATTTTTTAGACCTCATATACAGGCGAGTTAATTAGTGGTTGTTATACTTAGAAAATAACCACTCCCTGAACTATATTGGTTGTCTGGTCTGCGAAATAGTGAACATTATAAGTGGAAAGTCCATGTAAAAATGATTTTATAGGAAGGGATGTTTTATCAATGCTAAAATATATCTTAAAATGAGAAGTATTCTTCAATTCAATATGCAAATGTATACTTATCTGGACTATCTATACAAATCTTCTGAGGTGGGCCCGAGTCATTCCTTGTACATAGCTCTGGCCTTCCTCCTTGCAAAACCAGGCCCTCCCTCTTCTTAAACTTTGTCCACTTGTTTGACAGAGGATTAAGGACTTTCTCATGCATCATCAGTCTAGATAAACTGTCAAATACAATAGCAAAAGAATTACAAGAATGTATGCTGGGAGGAAAATGCCAGAAAGCTATGGTAACAATCCGAGCTGCTTAGGCACCTAGCATTGACACTTAGAGATATATGGTATAGGTTTTATATAAATACCAATAAGACATAATTAAGGTAGAAATCTTATTTTTCATAATATGGGAGATAATGCTAAGTAAATAGTAGACACTGCTGGCCTATCTTTTGTGAAGGAATCACATAAGTGACTCTGGGCCAACTCTCAGCGATGCTACACAGAGCAGCAGTAGCCTGTTGTATGAGAGATTCAGAAGCGGGTTACTTTCATAACCAAGATATAAAACAAGATGATATAAAGTTTGTATCATCTAAGATACATTTGTGCAGTGTGTTTTGAAAAACAATTAAACACCATGGTCTCATACGCAATTAGATTTGTAAAGGAGATCTTTTCAAATATTCGCTCAGAAAGGAAACAATAATTTATTCCTAGTGCCCTAAATTTAGGATTTTTTTGTTTTTATAAATTTTCCAAATGGTTCGCACTCTTTATATTGATCAAATTTACCACTGTCCATTGAAGTTACATTATCGTCACCTTTATTTAATGGTTTCTTTAAAACAATCATATCAGAATCCGCTGTTTTCTCTAGGATAAGTAAAATCAAGTGTTCCCTGCTGTGAAGAGTTTCATTGTTTATGCAATTACCAACCTCCCTGGTACAATTAAAGTTCACGACAGGGAAACAAGGGATAGTGTGCCCTGTCTGAACCCCACCTCTTTCCCTGCCTACTTACAGTAGATGCCCTAGGCGACAAAACCGTAACTTGGAGACGGTCCCTATGCTGAGTACGTGCACAGGGTAGGGAAGGGAACACAGGGAAAGACGAACACAGACAGAAACAAACACAATAGCAGAATCGTCAGCAAGCCAAGTCAAGAACAGGAGGTCACGTCAAATACCGAGGGGAATCACAAAAACGTAGTCTAAGTCCAAAGCCAAAATCCAATATACCAATAATCCAAAAGCACGGTCCAACACACAGCACTGATCTCAGAAGACTAATCACAGGCATCTGAGTGAGGCAGTTGCCATCTATAAATAGCCCGCCCAGGATCATGTGATGTGGCCAGCATCACATGACCTGAGGCGGAGCAAGCTGTCCAAACAATATGTAAAGTAGCCATGTGGTGTGATCAGCACCACATGGCTAAACCCAAACAGAGAATTAACTCATGAAGTGCTGGCTGACAAGACCAGTACTTCAATTCCCTATTGCTCGTCTCTAGGGGGGCGGAGAGGTCCGGCGACGTCGTGCAGAGGGAGCGCGACGCCGACCTCGCGTGACATAAAGATTGTTAAGTTAACCAGTCGTTGGATTCAGCCAACTTTACTCAGTTCACGCTAGAATTATTGATGCTGTGTGGCATTCATAAGGTCATCATCAGGTTCATGTTAAAAATGATTACAGGTCAGGGGCATAGCTATAGGGGAAGCAGCGGAAATGGCTGCTTTGGGGTCCAAACTCAGAAGGGGCCCACCCAAGAGGAGGGCTTAAAGATTATATTATCAGAGTTCCCTCAACAGTATTTGTAATGACATTATATACAGTGACATGACATAGAGTATATACGTGTAGGAAGTGGAAAGAGCAGCTCCTGGGCATGGTCTGAGAAAGTGTTCTTGACTAGCCACAATAGTGGGGGTTGCACTGGAGTATGGGGTTGAGAAGAAGTTGCTGGGGGCCCTGTTCAAAAATTTGCTGTAGGGCCCAGTCATTTCTAGTTATACCACTGTGACAGGTACTATATTTTTGGATTGTAAGATTTACATGTAAATTACAATAAAACAAAACTGGATAAGTGGTGATGATAGATGGGCAAATAAATCAAAATTATTCTTTTATTCTACAAATTTAGACTTAGCAATGGCTTTATTTTTCATTATAAACTTGTTCATATTGAGGTGTTAATTCCTGCCACTAGGAAACAAATCCAAATAATAATTTACTGTCAGCAATGACAGTTGATTTCTATGTACTATTGTGTATGGAGACTGAACAATTCCAGCTTGTTGGCCTCTGCCCAGGGGACATTCTCCACAAGCCTAGTGTTTTATTCAAATCTACACAACCTAACCTTCCCTGACATCTTTAACCCCTTCATGCTATATGACATGTATACTCATCATGGAGCACTGCTACTTAGTGCTCCATGACGAGTATACACGTCATGGCATTAAACATGCTGACATGGTGACAGAGCTGAGACCCTGTACAGACTAGCCAATCAGGCGATTCTAATGCCGGGTAAAAGGATCTGACTGCGGGGATCAGATCCTCCTAAAAGATTCCAGAGAATCCCCCACACCGTTATTTATTTCAAACAGCCTCCTAGTTTCTGGATGGCTGGCTGTCCCCCCCTCCCACATACAGCTGACACTCTGCTTGAAACGGCCGACAACGGTGCTGGCACCAATGTCAGCCGTTTAACCCCTTTCACGAAATTTTGCCCACCTAACTTCCAAAAAAAAAATTATTAAAAGTGATCAAAAAAGTTCTATGTAATGCAAAATAGTACCAATCTAACCCCTCAGGTGAACACTGTAAAAAAATAAAAATAAAAACTGCAAAAAAAAAAAACAGCATTTTTTTGTCACCTTACATCACAAAAAGTGTAATACCAAGCAATCAAAATGTCATATGTAACCCAAAATAGTACCAATCAAACCGTTACCTAATCCCGCCAAAAATAAGACCCTACCCAAGACAATTGCCCAAAGAATAAAAAAATATGGCTGTCATGAAGTACAATGTGTCACGAGAAAACAATCTCAGAATGGCTTGGATAAGTAAAAGTGTTCTAAAGTTATAACCACATCAAGTGACACATGTCAGACTTCCAAAATTTAGCCTGGTCCTTAAGGTATTGTGAAGGAGTTAATCTTTCAGGGTTTTTTAGCTGGTATGGCCATGGTAAAGTTATGAGCTTGAGTGTGTTGAAAGCGCCCTATAGATCCCTGATTATAGTCTTCTGTATTTGTGACATATTACCTGTGAGTAGTTGTTTGGATGCTCTAATCTGGTAAGGACAGATACTGTTTTCCTCTCTTTCCTCAGTCTACAATAATAGAAGACAAATTATCTATGTGAAACCTTCCCAGACCCATAAGAATTAAATGGTTGCTAGAAATTAATTATTTTCAATTTTTTCCATCTTAACAAAGTGATCCAAGTACATCTTAGAGTTCTATGTTGGCCTACTAAGTTTACAATTAATCAAATAATGAAGGATTCATACAACACGACCCTAATTACATCTTGCAATGATACAGCACATAAGCAATACATTCGTCATGACATCATTATCTAGAATAATCTGAGTAAAAAAAGACTATATTACTGCAGTGTTTAAACCTTTTGCATTAATACCTATAAGCAGTATTCAAGAACTTAAAGGGAACCTGTCATCTCCGAAACACCCCCCTGAACTAGAGTAAGCATTGTATAGTGTAAGTTATGCTGAATCTGATTATGTAAGTTTTATCTTCATACTCACTTCCATTCTGACGCTGTGCTTCCACAAACCAGCAGTAAAATGCACTGAGAGGACTCGTCTTTGAGTCCTCTCCATTATGTGAGTGAGCACTGGAGTCCAGTGAGTGCATTTTACTGCAGGTTTGTGGGAGCACAATATCAGAATGGAAGTGAGTATGAAGATAAAAATTACATAACCAGACTCGACGTCACTTACACTATACACTGCTTACTCTAGTTCAGGGGGTGTTTTGGAGATGACAGGTTCCCTTTAAAGAGCATCTGTCAGCATGATAGACTAGACTAGACTATATATTAATTTTCTCTATAGGATAATAGTTGCAGAGATGTATTATTTGTTATATTTATGTTAATTACCTATTTGGACAAGCAAGGGGCTGGCCATAGCGCTAGCACCACTAGTGCAATATCACTTTGCTCTCTGTACTCACCCCTCCACTTTGAGTAACAGGGCTAGATATCCCATCTAGCCTTGTGTTCTCACACCAGCGCTCAATGACTTAGCACTTGCTAGTGAATCAGATGCTGTTTTCTGAGTTTGGAAAGCATTAGATGATCCATTGCTCAAGACCCGATTCTACACAGTGGCTCAGTGCCTGCTCAGTGTATTTGACTTCTTTCCAAACTCAACAGATCCACTGTACAAGTGCCCAGTCACTGAGCCTCAGTTGCTGGCCTGCGAAGGGAAGGCAGAGTAAAGAAAGTATGGGGGTATTGCACTAACAGTGCTCCTGGCGTCATGGCCAACCCTTTGGCTCTCCAAATAGGTGATTCACATAAATATAAAGATTAATATATCGCGGCAACTATTAACCCCAGATTTTATTATTAATTAAAAATGGTACAAAAATTACCCCATTTTGGTGTCAGGTGCCTTCTTCTCTCTCTTCTGACCTATAAAATGGCGGCTGCCGCTTTGAGCAATTCATGCGGGACAAATCACAAAAGTAATATAAAGCTAACGTCTACATTTCTCACCTTGTTTAAACCCTTGTTTAGGAAATGAATTGAATGCAGCAGAAAAGTCTAAACTGCTTGTGTGGCTAAGAGTAATAATATGTAACAATATAACATAAAAGATCACAATGACAGATAGACATTGTCATTGTCATTCTAATCTCCATACCTTTTCATCTACATAAAATATACAAGCCTTGTTTTAATGGCTTCCATTTGTCAGACGGCTTTCTATTTTTACAGCTGTACAGTATGAAGGGAAGCAGTGTATGGCTGACAATACTTTATGATTGATGTGAACTGACAATTGTGAAGAAGTAATATAACAAAGTATGGCACAATGCAAGTTTTATTCCTCCCAGCTGAGACATGATTTTCTCCAACTGTTACTAAAGATATAATTCTGGCAGCTATATGAGCTGTTCTGCTTCGGCTTTGAGTCTTACAACAGTTGGCAAGAAGGCAAGAAATATGACTTTAGATTTCTACAACCTTAAGCTGATGTCTGTACAAGAATAGGGATGAAAAAAATCTGTTGGGTCTTTCTGAAAGTAAAGCCAATGTAATTAATTTACTCAAAACTCAGTTTTACATACAGTATATCTAAACATATTTACCTAAAATTTATGAGCAAAGGCCATTACCACAAACTGACCAGACCTGTACATGATGCACCTGTAGAACATTCCCAACTGACATGCATGCAGGTACCAGAACATTTGCTAAAGACCTAAGGGAAGCAGCAGCCAGTGTCTATCCTCAGGCAGGTGTGCACCACCAATGAGGCCAGGTGAGGCAATCGCCTCAGGCAGCACGAGGTAGGGGTAAGGGGAGGGGGGGGTATAGCGGAAGGGACATGGGCAATGAACACTTTTATTGTGGGAAAGGGGTTAGGTTAAAAAATTGGCATTGATTGGGGGGGGGGGGGGGCGCTGTTTCAGTTTTCACCTCAGGTAGAAGAAAGGCTAGGTGCACCCCTGTCCTCAGGATATGAGTTCTGCCAAGCTAAATAAAACTGAGCTTGGCTTTAAGTGTATGTTGACATCTCCAGCACTCAAAGGAGCAACTTGTTTAATCCCACTGTCTAATGAAAGTGGACACCTTTGATTTAATATTGGTTCAACTGACACAAATCTAATATGTATGGAGCATTAATTCAATTTTATAAGAATATGTGGGAACAAATGTTGAAGAAACATCTCAATTTTTGTATCCTGACTGAGTAACCAGAGAACTGAATTCCATATGTATTCCATCAGAGACTGTATTTCCAAAGCATCAGTGTTACCTGCTGCATGAACATGTCTGTTGTAATGAAGATGGGTCGCAGGAACAGATAAAGACCAGATGTCAGCACATGTATTTTACAACCTTTACGTGAATTCAATTCAAGCGGATGGTCGCTGAGTTAATGCTTTTGTCAAACTCTATTTCAGACCTACATTGGGAATATTTTGCTGCTAGTTAACCCTTACAAAGATCTCCCAATCTACTCCTCACTGGTAAGCCCTCATTTTTATTGTATATTTTGTGTTATACTGTTAAGAAGCTTCTCGCTTTTTGTGCATGGCTTTGTCATATATGTATGTTCATTTACATGCCAGTTGCCTTTTCCGTTCCCTTAAAATTTTTGAACAGTTGACTATCAAATAAGAACAGTGGTACAATGTACAGTGCTCTAAGGGAACCTCTCACCAGGACAGGTTGACCTTTTGTCTCTTATTTGCCAAAACTTGGTAACACTTCCATGTCCTGTTGAATTCTTGCAGAATAAGATTCAGTTTTAAAGGAGTCATAGCATAAGGAATAGATCTTGAATGGCCATTGGACAGAACAGTGGGAAGGTGCTCTTAGAAGATGTCCCAGTTTCATGATCCAGACTTAGGAGAGCAGTTTAGAGGGCATAAATCAATCCACTACTTTAGCTTTAATAGAGCATTTTATAACGCTTATTTATATTTATATTTATTTATATTAAAATATTATATTTATATTTTATGTAAACATGATAGATTTTTCCAACAATGTCTGAAAAAATGTAGAAAGAATAAGTAAAAAACATCAACATTTTTTTTCGGTTGTTCTCATTTTAGGTTACTCAGTTATACCATAATATCTCTGGACGCTTGTGCTCCTCGCTTCCTCCTCACATTTTTGCTTGTTCAGAGAGAGCTTACCACATGGTTTTCCAAGAGAGAAGACCTCAGTGCTTTATCTTAAGGTACTGTCTGCTTGGTATTAGCATATTTAATTTGTTTGTGCTGTGAAGAGGACTATGCATGGCATCCTGCATGTATTATCTCATGACCTTGTAAAGCAGTGGTTTTGGAATCGTAAATGGTGATAAAAGGACGTGTTGAATATTCATGGTATTATTAGCTCTAGGTATTATCCCGTATATGCAGTGAATCACTAGCCCAATATTAATTTTATAGTGAATCCTGCCAGAAAGTCTAACCAGAGACACAATTTAATTACAACTTGCCCACAAACAATCTGGCAAAGAAGGATGAAGATATCTATCTATCTATCTATCTATCTATCTATCTATCTATCTATCTATCCATCTATCTATCTTTCTATCAATCTAGTCAATAAGCAAATGATATTGATGGGTTCCCAGCCTGAAATCTAGGAGGAATTGTACCCACCAACACCGATACTGTGCTGCTGTTATCTTTTTGTTTTTTTATCTATCTATCTATCTATCTATCTATCTATCTATCTATCTATCTATCTATCTCACCTAATGCCACTTAAAGAAGAACTCCTGCAAAAATTTTTATTCTCTGACCTGTTAGAAAGGTGCATGATATAATGTGTAGTGATTGTCATTTTCTTATGAGTGACTGTTTCTGTGAGTAAAAACCTCTCTTCTTATTGTAGCTAGGTCATGTGACCAACTCCCTGACCTCCAACTGATCCAGGACAGAAAGCCAGTAACTGCTCTATTCATTCCTATGGGAGCCTCACTTTCAGTCTCATAGGAATACATAGAGAATTAGACTTCCTGTCCACACATAAGTCTATGTGTGAGTTGGTGGGTCTAATTGCTGGTCACATGACACAGATAAGAAACTTCAGGATGATATAAGTCAAAAATTCAGACACTGGTAAGAAAATGACATTCACTATAGATTATATCATGTACATTTCTAGCAGGACATGGAATAAAATTTTTGTTGGGAGTTCTTCTTTAAGAATGCAAAGATTTATCAAAACTAGTGTAAAGGAAAACTGGGTTGGTTAACCATGGCAACCAATCAGATTCCACCTTACATTATGCAAAAAATCTCCTTCGGAAAATTAAAGGTGGAATCTGATTGGTTGCTATTGGTAACTAAGCCAGTTTTCCTTTACACCAGTTTCGATAAATGCCCCTCATAGTCAGGCACAGCTTATTATCATAATAGATAGCATGACAAAAATGCTATGCCACAAGAGATACATTCCTGAAGTGAGTACAATTATGCCATAAATTATGAAACAAGGAAAATCTAATAAGCAGGTTTTCACAGATATCAAAAGATTAGCAAGAGAACAGTTAGACCATGTCACCCATCTTTTTCTGACAGTGGTGTGGTCTTGAGCATGGTCACAAAATATGTTCAAACACAACATGTTAAAAATTTTACATAAAATCATATTTGCGATTAAGGCCATTTGAGATATGATTGTTTGGCAGAGAGGTCCCAAGTTGTTCTTCGTGAAGTCATTTATGTTTGTAGTAAATGACTTCAGTCATATGTTCCATTCCTTGGACATTAAAGCCCTATTTAATCAAGTTTAATCAAGTCCGCCACAGAGGCCTTGTAATAAAAGTAAATTTATCCTCCAGCAGTCTGCCATTATTTATACCAGAAACCGGTAGCCCATTTCTTGAGTAAATAATAATAAATGTGCAGGGGCTGATTGCCCCAACCACATAAAAATGCAGTTGTGACTAAAAAAGTAACAATGGTATTTAAATAGTTGCAATTTTTTTAGTGCCAGAAAACTGTCATTGGAGAAATTATAAATTCGCCCCTATAAGCCAAAAGTTCCCCTCTGTGCAGTTAAGGGACGCTGCAGATACATTCCTATTTTTTGTGTGAGTTATGTCTGAAAGATGTTTCCTAATGTGTTTTTAAATTAGTAGTTGTGCAACATATACTGAAATTTGCAAATAAAGCATGTAATTACGTAGTTGGGTTTCTGGGTTCAAATCTGACGAGAACAACATCTGCATGGAGTTTTTATGTTCTCCCCTTGTTTGCATGGGGTCCCAACACACTCAAAAAAATGTACAGATAGGCAAAACTGGCTCCCTACAATAATTGTGTGTTGGGGTTGAGCACCTGTATTGTTGTATGATTGGATGTAGATTGAAATTGCTGGGACACAATCATTGCACAATAGACATATTGTGATCACATTGACAGCTTCATTTAAAGGGATACATTTATCAAGTTTTTAATGATAAGTGAATAACCTACAGTATATGTGAAAACTATATGTAATGTATTTATTTTTTGGGAGGCGGGGGGGTCTTTCTGCTTAACATTCATTTCTGAAATGACCTTAATCACAGATGTGATCTTATTTTACTTTATTAACATGTTTTGTATTTCAATATGTTTTGTGATCATACTTTCAAGTTTGTGCTTGTATTCTCTGTTATCTACCTAAGTAATGAACCAATATTTTAATGAGAGGGGTCATGTGACCAGATTCTGCTGATTTATTGGCTATGTTTTATTAAATTCAGCCTTTTTCAAGAGCACCACTATGCTAGGGACCAGAGTTGGACCAAACCGCGTTAGAGCTTGTATTTTTCTTAGAAACATGTATTTTATGAAGAAGATTAATGAGCCCTACATAATTTACACATACCAGATGCTAGAACATTTTCATAAAAAAGATATTGGATATTGGTACAATCCACTAAAAATCTCATGACTAAGCATTCCCGTTCTAGCATATTGTTTATTCTGTGACAAGCATTTCGAGATATATCTGGCAGCCACTTCACTCTCTGTTACAGCATTTATAGGAATCTCCAGGATCTGCTATTGCACATCTATTCTCAACATAACAGTCATCTAGAATATGTTTTTCGTACAATCTTGATTCTCTATATGTTATAAAAGTAATGCTTTTAAGCTAACAGGTGGTATTTTCCTCCGGATGCTAGAATCTCTTTTTCTGCTTCTTGTGATAAAAGCTCCTCCACAAGAAAGATGTTGTTCCTTAATCTCCAGAGAGACCTCATGCATTTTTAGAGTTATATTTACAATTCCAAGTGTAATTATTGGAGGCCTTATGGCTTGCTCTTCGTGTATTGCTTTAATACTACGCTACACATGTTTACATTTCATTTTATAGTCATGCTGCTGCTTCGCCTTAGGATTTATTCAGCATATTTAGTATTAGGCTAGATATTGTGTACTCAGCTGTGCTTAGCATTATCTTTTGGTGTAGAGGAAACATAAGGCTTGTGCTTATTTTACAAGTGCTTAGAACACGTGCACCTGTTGGCTAGAATGCTTAAAATGAAAAGATTCATTCAGTTTATTGAAATAATCAGATGATTCCAAGTAGCTGATGGAGTTGTATGTTCTATGTTTGGTGATCACAGATGTTAAAGGGAGTCTGTCAGCACGATTTTGCATATAAAGGTAATGCCACTACTGGATTCAGCTGAGCATGTTGAATTCAAAAATGTTATTATTACAGTTCCTAGTAGTAGATTTAATGCTGAAAAACCGTTTTTTATAATG
This sequence comes from Rhinella marina, assembly GCA_900303285.1. Classification (NCBI taxonomy): domain Eukaryota; kingdom Metazoa; phylum Chordata; class Amphibia; order Anura; family Bufonidae; genus Rhinella; species Rhinella marina. Next base: position 220,669 of record ONZH01002761.1, read on the forward strand.
TGTCAATCACTCACATAAGGAACCCAAGGGGATGTGCCCAGCCACGTTCGAGCCCGGGCTCGCCAAGACAGTTGGAGCCCAGGACCTCCCACCTCACTAATATTCACTTCACTGCTTCCAGCAGTGAAGCTCCGTCATCGTTGTAATCCCGCGCAGGCGCAGTACCTCAAGCTGTCTGCACCCGTGCGGTCTGTGGGCATCGGCCTCAGAGAAGGTATTGCGCATGCGCGGGATTACAACGATGACGGAGCTTCACTGCTGGAAGCAGTGAAGTGAATATCAATGAGGTGGGCGGTCCTGGGCTCCAACTGTCTCGGCGAGCCCGGGCTCGAATGCGGCTGGGCACATCCACTTGGGCTCCTTATGTGAGTGATTGACACATTATAAAAAACGTTTTTTCAGCATTAAATCTACTACTAGGAACTGTAATAATAACATTTTTGAATTCAACATGCTCAGCTGAATCCAGTAGTTGCATTACCTTTATATGCAAAATCGTGCTGACAGAATCCCTAAACTTTCTTTGAATAAAGCATTTCACAGTCCCACAATCAAAATCATTGTTCAGGATCCTCCAGAGCAAAAGATGCTTTCCACGCCAGCAAATAGATGAAAGTCCAGAATTTACTCAAAGTTCCACATTAGGGTATTTTAAAATGAGTTTTCTAAATTGGTCAACTACATAATAGCCCAGACTACATAAGTGGCCTATGGCATAGACTAAGGATAAGCAAGCTGGTTTGTTACGAATTTTACAAAAAAAATCATCGGCAAAATGAACTCGAAGCTTTTCAGGTTCGCTTTAGATGAATCCAGTAAAATGGAAGGCAGCACCATTTATATTGCACATGTCTGTGGGAGGAATATAAGGGAGGAAGAAAAAGATTGCTCACATGAACCCTGGGAGGAAGTGGGAGAAAGGGTTTGCCCTGATTGGCTCACAGGCTGAAAAACAGCCTCATCAGTCAACCAGTGGGGCAGCAGGAAGGGAGGTGCCCTTGCAGAAAGAGCAGAACGTAATTTTGTGTTGAACTGAAAATGAAGGTGGATGAATGTATTCAGTGCCCGAAAGAAAACAATCTTATACAGTATAGAGAGTCGAAAGCAAGCCTCTATTCAAGTGTTAGAAGGACAGTGTAGAGACAGAATAGAAAGAAATAATTGTGTAAAATAAGGAGGATTTTGATCAGGGAAACCTTTAACCGGCTGGGGCATAGCACTGTATACTGCACACTGTGGGGTACTGCATACTGTGGGGTGTTATACTATATACTACATACTATGGGGTACAGCATATATTATATACTGCATATTGTGGGCTACTGCATACTGTGGCTAGGGCATACTGTAGGTTGATATGCTGTATACTGTGGGCTACTGCATACTGTGGACTACAATATACTATGGGGTGTTATATTATATACTGTGGAGTGTTATACTACATACTGTATACTGTGGGGTGTTGTATACTGTATATTGTAGGGTGTTATACTTTATACTGTGGGGTGTTATATTGTATACTACATACATACTGCATACCGTGGGGTGTTGTATACTATGTATGATGAGGGGCTGGGGTGTTATACTATATACAGTATAATGTTGGGTGCTATACTATATAGTGTATACTGTGGGGAGTTACAATATATTGTGTATATTGTGAGATGATATACTATATACTGTATTATATTGTATACTGCAAACAGTGTTGTACAGTTGTACACTATATACTATGAGGCGCTAGGGATGTTATATTATGTATGCGCCATAGTGTGGGCTACTGTATACTGTGGGGTGTTATACTGTATACTGCATACTGTGTGCTACTGCATATTGTGGGGTGTAATACTATATAATGAAACAATAAGCAAGACCTAGCCTGTGTAGAGTGCCCAAAATACAGTGTCTTTAAAAACACATGTAGCATCCAAAAATGGTCAGGTCGGGTGATGTCATTAGTTATAGAATATTGACTATAGTCAATAACTTCGTCAAGCCGGTTGGCAAAATGCGTTGGGTAAGTGGGGGACACTGGTATGGTAGGGTGACTGGCGGTACATGCTGAAGGTAGCTTTTCTGCATAGGAACTTTGATTACTATATGGTACATTCTGTATGAGCACTTTATTAGATACATTTGTTGCATAGGCTTTGTGACTACTATACTAAGTACTGTATGAGCACTTTATTGGATATCTGGTAATTTATTTACCTACTGCTGTGGAATAACTTGTATTGAAGACGCTATTGTCACAGTTGTCTGCCGGACATGTGTCTTGATGTGCCCATATTTTATCTTCTACCCCAGTGTCCCTCTATGGTTTCTCTGTTTATTCTTGTTTTTATCTTGCGGTGGACCTTGATGCCACGTATATATATATTTTTAAAATTGGATTGCAATAAAAGTTTTGTGTAACTATGGTTGATTATATGGTCAATTATTTGGGTAAAGAAAAACAAAAGATACGGAGGCAGCGCCTCATGTGTAGTGCCACAACACAATGAGAGATGTTAAGGGTTAAATATGCTTACCCTGCTAGTTGTGAAATAAGTCACAACTACTTGTATCCGCCTGACTGGTAATACCCGACCAGATTACGGGGTCCCTGGTAGTGCAGCCTGTGTTACTTTCTTCGTGCCTGCTAGGCAGGCTTTGGAAGTATTGTTCAGAATTAAGAAGCAAAAAAAGAAATCTGGAACATCTTTACTGGCGCTGTCCGAGGGAAGTGATATCTCAAAGGAGGTTAATAAGAAGCATGTAGCATTCTTTTATTATTAACAGAATATCCAATCGACACATTTCAAGGGCGAATTGCCCTCTTCATCAGGATTGTTACAGATTGTTAAGTCGCTACTATGGATTTAAAACACATTTTTGGCGCGTACCCCACCTTGTAGGAGGAGAGTGGGTGTAGCGCCCGCTATAATTGAAACTTTAATTTGCATACTCCGAATAAAACAAAAATTAAAAGACAGAACTTTGCCCCATTAAAAGTTACATAGATATACATATTTCATATATCTATATAAAATGACATCGGCATTCTTGTCCTGCTGCTGGAATGCTATTCTGCTGTAATGTGAAGCCGCAATCTTTCATATACATCTAAGCAGCATGCTTATGTGTACATCACGAACTTACTTGGATGATATCCAGGGTGTTGTTGTTCCTATATCTGACTGCTATTCCTATGACCAAAACTTCAAACTTCAAGAATGTATCTAGTGTTGGTCAGGTATGCAGTTATACAATATAAGCATTATTTCTCTGTATAATGAATCCTTCATCGCAACTATTAGTAGTATTCAATTATATTATCAATCTGGGTGTCATAATAATAATAATCCCTTTACAGAACATGAATGACTCCTTCATCGGAAGGTTGAATGTATCCCTATTGTGGCTGAAGGGAAAAAAAAAATTTATATTATTTTTATTTTATTAGAAAATGGTTTCATTTAATTCATTTAGACCGTATGGTGAAAGGGTATCTAATTGATAGATCCAATATATCTCTCGTTTTTGGAGACTACTGAATCTATTGTACGGATTTTCTGGAATAAAATCTATGGGAGTAATAGTCGACAGTGGAGTGGTTGTGTTGTACGCCCCACATATTGGAGGCCACATTCACATTCAATTAAATAAATAATATAGCTAGACTGAAATGTCGTATGGTGTTTTATTGTAAAAGTGGAACCATTCTTTTTTTAAAAGAAGGACGTATGATTGTGCGCTATTGTTTGGCAGCACAAGCACCGTTTTACTCCACACTTGTAGCTCCCCACTGGTTTTGGAGGTCTTGCATTCGTGTCTACTTTTTTAAATTTAGTTTTTTAAAAAAGTAGACACGAATAACTTATAAATAATGCATACAAGAGATGTGCAAAATACACACAGAATGACTGCTTACGTCCAAGTGAGAAGAATAAACAATCCAATCCAGATCTAGGGGTAACATTTATTACTCAATATAATACATCCAATCAAGCTATACGCACAATATTGGAAAAATATTGGTACATTCTTCTCCAAGACCCGTATTTGGTAAAACACTTATCAAAAACCCCAGAAATGATATATAGGAGGGCCCCCACTATCAGAAACATACTAGCTCCGAGTAGACCACAACAACACACTAGAAGAGCAAAAAAGGAGAATGCAAGACCTCCAAAACCAGTGGGGAGCTACAAGTGTGGAGTAAAACGGTGCTTGTGCTGCCAAACCATAGCGCAATCGTACGTCCTTCTTTTAAAAAAAGAATGGTTCCACTTTTACAATAAAACACCATATGACATGTCAGTCTAGCTATATTATTTATTTAATTGAATGTGAATGTGGCCTCCAATATGTGGGGCGTACAACACAACCACTCCACTGTCGAATGAATCAACACCGGTATAATATCCAAAGGAAATGTCAAAAACACAGTATTTCTAGACATTGTAGTCAAACATACGAGAAAGAACGACATCCATTGACTATTACTCCCATAGATTTTATTCCAGAAAATCCGTACAATAGATTCAGTAGTCTCCAAAAACGAGAGATATATTGGATCTATCAATTAGATACCCTTTCACCATACGGTCTAAATGAATTAAATGAAACCATTTTCTAATAAAATAAAAATAATATAATTTTTTTTTTCCTTTAGCCACAATAGGGATACATTCAACCTTCCGATGAAGGAGTCATTTATGTTCTGTAAAGGGATTATTATTATTATGACACTCAGATTGATAATATAATTGAATACCACTAATAGTTGCGATGAAGGATTCATTATACAGAGAAATAATGCTCATATTGTATAACTGCATACCTGACCAACACTAGATACATTCTTGAAGTTTGAAGTTTTGGTCATAGGAATAGCAGTCAGATATAGGAACAACAACACCCTGGATATCATCCAAGTAAGTTCGTGATGTACACATAAGCACGCCGCTTAGATGTATATGAAAGATCGCGGCTTCACATTACAGCAGAGTAGCATTCCAGCAGCAGGATAAGAATGCCGATGTCATTTTATATAGATATATGAAATATGTATATGTATGTAACTTTTAATGGGGCAAAGTTCTGTCTTTTAATTTTTGTTTTATTCGGAGTATGCAAATTAAAGAGTCAATTATAGCGGGCGCTACACCCACTCTCCTCCTACAAGTACGCGCCAAAAATGTGTTTTAAATCCATAGTAGCGACTTAACAATCTGTAACAATCCTGATGAAGAGGGCAATTCGCCCTTGAAATGTATCGATTGGATATTGTGTTAATAATAAAAGAATGCTACATGCTTCTTATTAACCTCCTTTGAGATAGCACTTCCCTCGGACAGCGGCGGTAAAGATGTTCCAGATTTCTTTTTTTGCTTCTTAATTCCCAATTATTTGGGTATACACAGTAGTTTTCTGTTTTGATTAATTGTATAAGTTTGTAAGCCCTTGTAGGTCAGTATACACGGTTGATTATTTACTATGAGGGTCCGTGGGGTGTTTACACTATATACTATTATACTGTATATTATACTATTATACTATTTACACTATATACTACTATACTATTTACTGTGGGGTGTTTACAAGCTGAACCCCTGCCTGGCCACTTTGCTGACGGTGCAGTTGCTGCTTGTATGACTTAATTGTGATAATCGTGGAGCAGTTCTGTTACTTACACCAAAATTTCAATCTGCTCTATGATATTCATACTTTTGCCCAGCTGTCCATTTAAAAAAAATTGAAATTCTCACTGTGTATAACCAGCTGTAATGGTATGGGACAGTACATGTCTTTCAAGGCCCACTGAGCTATGTTTTTCACGCCATTCTGACCTAACTGTTAGGAGGTGTTGAGAGCAGTGGTTACCTGAGGGCACACAAACACAACGAAAAGGCTCTGGTAGGCTCAGACAGACCACCAGTAGAGAAGATCCTTTGATCCACCTACAATCACAAGCAGCTCTCACAGTTTTGTTGTCCACCTTCCAGACACATGTGGTTCATTACACATCCACGTCTCTGTCTGAACCATTTCCAGGCATTTAGCAGGAGGTAATTTGATGTCATGGCACCCGTTACTTTTCCTGCCATTGACAGCCTGCCACTGTTGCCTTCGTTTTCAGTAGTCGAACATGGATTGCTATAGACTAGAATTGTATCGTCTTTAGCGACAAAAATAGGACCCGTTTGGTATCTGACAACAGTCAGGTTTGAATAAGGAGGCCTTGTGCTGTGGAGTGACAAACTGCCCCAAATGTTGATGTGATGATCTGGGGAGTTATCTCATACTACATTTGGTCACCCCGCCCTAGTAGTGATACCGGGGATACTAACAGCTTAGTGACATGTGCAGGACATCCTGCAGCCACATGTGTTGCCTCTCATGGCAGAGCTTCCAAGTGGCATATATCAGCAGTCCCCCACACAGCAAGGCTTTCCCAGGAATGTCTCCATCAGATTGCAACACTTCCTTGACCTGTCTATTCGCCAGATTAATTGACAAACAATCATTTATGGGACCAACTGGGATGCCAACTTTGGTAATGTACAAGTATCCAGGATCTCCAGGCCCACCTGCAACATATACTGCCGGAAACCATAGGGGAACCTGTATGCCTCCATGCCCAACCATATCTCATCTTGTATCCAGGCTAGAGGCGGCACAACAGGATACTAGAGCAGTCTTTCAATTGTACAGTTTTGCACCGAAAATTACACAAAGCACCAACACAAGCAGCTCAAAATCTAAATCCCAATTTTATTATTATTACAAATGTTAAAAACAGCACAAATTCATCATAAAAATATTCATAATACATGAAACGGTGGTAAGTGGGAATATACATACAGAAAGACACACTGGGCTGGTAATAAAATATTCCTAGTATCAGTCATAATACGTACCAACACTGCATATGTATAATACAATTACTATTTCCATATGTGTGAGAGAATAAATCCCACAGAGTCTCCAAACAGGTAAAGTGCCTAGTGCCAAATTATATTAAGGGTAACCTATATGACAGAGAACAGAGGGAGAGTTCACCCACAATGTAGCATGAAGTACCTAGCAGCATAAAGTATACATAACAAACTTAACATACAATAAATACCGACCAGTGTGATCTTGACCCCAACGTACGTTTCGCCACTATGGCTTCCTCAGGGGATGCCATGCTCCAACACTATAGCCTTATTTATATCCTGAAAGATCACCTCCAGCTGAAATGCCTTAGTCACAGTGATTTGGGCTACAGGACATGCCTACATCGGCGTGCGTTCCAGCTTGGAACGTCATTTCCTGTCTTCGCCGATAGTAGAAGAGGACTAACATGATAATTTGTTCTATGATCCAATGCCCACCAAATTGATGTTCCTCTTTAAATCAGGTAACCGCAACGTGATTTATTATATTATGTCCCCAGCCAGGCACACTTACATTCATACATCCGGCCCACTCGTAGTCCCGCGATACCCGAGATATCCGATCACGTGATTCGGGCTCCATTCCCGCTGAGACGCAAATGCGTCTCAAAGGTACGCAACTAGCGTTCGTATACACATAATCCCGCGAGACATGGGAACATTCAATCATCTCATTGGTAATCACTGATGACCCGCAGGATGCGTCTCAAAGGTCCGGAAGATCATTACTTAAGATGACCCCTCTCATCCTTGCTGTATATCATAGAGACACATATGTGGACCACACATTTATAATCAAATATGTGTATAAATCAACTGTGTTTGATATATCTGTGAAATGTGTCCACCCATATATTAATAAGCCAAAATTGCAAAATATAAAATCAGACTGCTGTGAAAACAGATCATGAGAAAATATATATATATACAGCCTGGTGTAACCCAAAATACAGGATCAATATACAAGTAAGTATAAATAAAACCTATGTATAATGCTGTGTAATAAATACTCAAAAGTGGTAATAGGAGGAATGACACAAAAAAATATACACTTATGCGGCTAAAGCAAATCAAAACAATGGTATTGCTCGCTTGGTAATGGTAATTGTACAGCTTTGCCCGATAAACGTATCCTTTTGTTTTTGACTACAATGACTGACATATATCATCATTACATTCAATTCCATCAACTCCTTCTTCGTGCATTATTCTCATTATTTCTTTCCTCAGTGAGTGTATATATTCCATGCGGTACATAATGTCTAGTCATTCCAAGGGCATGTTCGTGTTTGTGTTGAAGGCTCCATTCTGGGTGTCCATCACAGAGTTTGTAAAAAATAGCGAGAGAAAAGTCCACTAAAAAATGGTCTCCCAAACGGATTCCATAATAGTTAATAGGATTCGTTAGGCTCTGTTCCTGTCAGTTATGTGTAGAATCCAGCACTTCCATTATTTTTGTTCTTCTGCTCCTATAAAGGAGGAGAATAATGGAAATAATAGATGTAAAAGTGCCCTAAGACTGCTATTTGCAGTGATGATTTGTCTGTATTTCTTGTTATTTGCCACTAGATGGCTCTACAGCTTCATAATATTTCCTATTGGTGTACTTTGGTAGCCACCCATAGAGGTAGGAAATGTGGCTGTATGATTTCAAGACAGATATTAAAGGTATTTTTCAGGTTATGTTTCAGATGTTTCCTATGATATACTACAGTGGCTGTTTAGCTCAGAGAGAGTTGACTTTGTATAATCCTATATCTTAACTAGCTAGCTATCTATGTATGAGTTTTCAGCCTCTGTATGTATATAAAAGTGTTTTCACAACAACCTAATTCCGATTGAAAATAGTGAAGAATTAGTACACAAAACATATTGGAAAGTTATAGAGCTTTTCATTGAGACAGTGATTTAGCGTGTGTAAGAAAGTAAAGAAAGTGTCTTCGAATTAGAGCTCTGTGCCCATTACTGATCAAGCCACGGACCCATCCATCTGGTCCATCAAGAGTCACTCTCATCTCATCAGTCCATAAAACCTTTGAAAAAACTGTCTTCAAATGTTTTCTGGCCCAGTTTTGACGTTTCAACGTACTGTATGTCTTGTTGGTGGTCGGGTTTCAGGCTTCCTTACCTTGACCATATCTGAGCACTAAACACCTTGTACTTCTGGGCACTCCAGGAATTTTGCAGTTCTGGGTTCTTGGTCGCTCTACGTTTGATTCTTCTCAACTCTTTGGCAGTTAATTTGCATTAAAACTTTGATGGTTCTGTGATTACACCCCAATATCAGATCAGTTAAATCTATTTTTTGGCCCTTTTTGCCAGAGGACAATCTAGCTGCCTAATAAGTACGCACACCTTGATACAGGATCTTCATCTCCTCAGGCTACACTTTCCCTCATTACACAAATACACATCACCTGATATGCTTCAAACCAATAAGTAGTCACATTCATACAGCATGGAGTTGGAAAATAAGCATAAAAATGATGATATGGTCAAAATAAAGTGACTAATAATTGTGCATGACTTGGTGTGTTCATCTTTTCAGTCACCTGATTGCTGATGCTTTTTGTTTTGTACCTAGCTCCAATGATGTCATGTTAATTCAGCACATGACCATGTAAGGCCATGTTCACATCACCATTTTGTTTTCTATTTTTCTGATTATCAGAAGAACAGAATTTTATTTAAACTGATCATTTATTTTGAGCATTCCTTCTGCTTAGTTTGCATCCATTTTGTTATTTCTGTGAGAGATCTATTATTTTTGATGGGAGAAAAACTACTCCTCGCAGGACTTTTTATCTTTTCAAAAATAATGGATCTCTGACAGAACAAAAACAAATGGATGCAAAATGATCTTTTTTTTTAAATTTCTGTTTTTATGAAGGGTCAGAAGAATGGGAAACCAAACAATGATGTGAACGTGGCCTACGCCTCTCACTGGCTGTAGAGATGATATGTTAACCTCACTAATCTCACCAATACAGTCATTGATTGGCTGCAGTGGTCACATGTACAAATGACACTTCATTATTGGAGCCAAGTAAACAATGACTGGGGAAGGGGGGCATAGAACCATTGTCGTGAGAGCAATGAAGTATTGTGAAGATGAGGAAACTCCTTTTGTTATTATTGACCATATAACTGATTTGAAAAACAATTTATAAAACTGAAAAACCCCTTTAAGAAACTACAGTATTACAACTTTTATATCAACATTACAGAACTAATTTAAGCAGTACATTTGTATTTCATTGTTGTATTTTTGTCCAAATATGTTGATGATGTTCTGTATCTTTTGTTCCTAGTGGTGAAAGTGGTTCTGGCAAGACAGAAGCCTGCAGACATATAGTCAAACACTTGGCCCTTAGGTGTAGTTCCAAGAAAAACTCTCTGCATTTAAAGATTAAACATGTGAGTTATCCTTTTGTTACTACTTTTTGGGGGTTATGTAATGCCCAAGGTGAACTGAGGCATGAGCTGAAATGTCCATATTGCCTTCTTTGCTGGCTTGATTCATTTTTCCATCACATTATACACTGCTCAGTTCCAGGGATTATGACCAAACTGCAATCCAGCAGCAGTGGCTGTGCTTGCACACTGTAGGAAAAAGTGCTGGAGTATGCATGCTCCCGCAGACCTGGCCACCAGAGAGGCTGGAGCCTTTTCCTATATTGCGCAAGCACGGCCACTGCTACTGGATTGCCCCTGGATAGGAACAGTGGATAATGTGATGGAAAATGAATCAGGCGAGCAAAGGATGACAATGGACAATCATAATACATTAGTAAGTGCCTTGTATTAACTTCCTCTACGTGACAAATGTTGTTTTCTGAAGTGAGGCAACTCTTTTAAGTGCATATAAAATACTATGTTAATAGCAAACAGGTATACCAACAGTCACATAACAGGTGTTAGGTGGACTGACCACCAGAATAGGGTTAAGGGGTAACCCATATCAGCAATGTAACTTAAAGGGTTTCTGTAGCATTTTATTATTTCATCCTTTGGATAGATCATCAGCATCTGATCAGCGGGGTTCCAACCCTCGCCCAATAGCTGTTTGAGAAGGCAGCAGCGCTGGCAGTGGCACCGCTGCCTTCTCACTGTTTCCCACAGGCCAGTGATGTCTTGACTACTATCACTCACCTGGGCGTGGCCACCCACTGAAAGGATAGATCATGAGTAATAAAAAGCTACAGAACCCCTTTAAAGGGATACATGTTTTTTTGTTTGTTTTTTTGTAAGGGGGGGTGCATTTCATTTCAACCCTCTTACATGCTGACCAGTGGTGGCGTGATTTGAGCCTTACAGGTATTTGTAGTTTAGTTTATAACATGCAGTTTATAATTGCTCTTGTCAGTTACACAAACCCTTTTTACACTGCTTGCAGTCACTGGCATAGCTATAGGGGTCGCAGAGGTCGCAGCTGCGACCGGGCCCCTAAGCCAGGGGGGCCCAAAGGGTCCCCCTTGCCATAACTGCTTTGCTGATTACCTATTTTTCATTTTATAAGATGCAGTGCATCTTATAAAGCGAACACTATTGAGCGCTCCATATTGGAAGCACTCACTAGTAGAGCGAGCATACTCGTCCGAGCTTGGTGCTCGTTCGAGTATTAGGATACTCGTAAGTGCTCGCTGCTCGGACGAGTATCTCGCCATGCTCGAGGAAATGGCAACTTCCGCATCGTGCTTTTTTGGCGCCTATAAACACAGCCAATCACAAGCCAGGAGACTCTGCGGTACACCCAACATCACATGGGGCCTTTACATGTCGATAGCAGGGGTTGGCTGGCCTGATCAGGTGACCCTGGAATATACTACTGACTGGCCGCGGTGCTCGGCTCAGATGTCGTCTGGATGTCGTTAGGGATAGAGCTGCTGCGTTTCAGGGACAGTGTTAGGGCCTGCATTTAGTTCTCTGTTAGGCAGGAATCACCCACAAAGAACCCAACAGCCCTTCTAAGGGCTAGAAGAAATTTTTTTTTTGTCTCCTGGCTTGGCTGGCTGGCTGGCACTAGTAGTGCAGCTATCGCCATATATAACCCCCTTTTTTTTAAATGAAATATCTCAGTGATACAAATTGCACACAGCAGTGTGAAACCATTCTGTGTGTCACAGTTCAGTACACTCACTATTTTCTGTCCAGGTGACACTTTCTGTACGTCTCTGAATACAAACAAGTCTTTTGCTGCCTGTCACGTGTATAGCTTGATCCCAAAAATCTCTGTGCGACATTTGTCTGGGTCGCAGTCTAAATAGCCACCGTCAGTAGGGTGTCAGTTAGCTCTACGATAGTTTCTGCACGTCACGTTCCAAAAAAAACAAAAATCCAAAAAAAATATATTAAAAAAATTAGTTTTTTTGTTGTTTTAGCTCAGTGATACAAATCCATTTCACACAGCTGCGTGTAACCTTTCTGTGTGTCACAGTTCAGCACACTCACTCCAATCCGTATTTTCTGTCCAGGTGACACTTTCTGTACGTCACTGAATACAACCAAGTCATTTGCTTCCTGTCACGTATATAGCTTGATCCTAAAAATCTCTGTGCGACATTTGTCTGGGTCACAGTCTAAATAGCCACCGTTAACAGGGTGTGAGTTAGGTCTCCGATAGTTCCTGCACGTCACGTTCCCAAAAAAACAAAACTACAAAAAAAATATAGAAAACAAAATATATAAAAAAAATTAGTTGTATTTGTTGTTTTAGCTCAGTGATACAAATCCATTTCACACAGCTGCGTGTAACCTTTCTGTGTGTCACAGTTCAGCACAGTCACTCCAATCCGTATTTTCTGTCCAGGTGACACTTTCTGTACGTCACTGAATACAACCAAGTCTTTTGCTGCCTGTCACGTATATAGCTTGATCCCAAAAATCTCTGTGCGACATTTGTCTGGGTCGCAGTCTAAATAGCCACCGTTAACAGGGTGTGAGTTAGGTCTCCGATAGTTCCTGCACGTCACGTTCCCAAAAAAACAAAACTACAAAAAAAATATAGAAAACAAAATATATTAAAAAAAATGAGGTTTTTTGTTGTTTTAGCTCAGTGATACAAATCCATTTCACACAGCTGCGTGTAACCTTTCTGTGTGTCACAGTTCAGCACAGTCACTCCAATCCGTATTTTCTGTCCAGGTGATACTTTCTGTACGTCACTTAATTAAACCAGACTGAACAAGTTTGTGGGTTTCAGTACACCAGGCCTGTTTATTTTTTTTTATATATATATATAATACACTTATATACAGAAAATGTTGAACCCCAGGGCTAAGGGTCGAGGACGAGGACGAGGGCGTGGGCGTGGGCATTCAATTACTGCAGGGGGCAGAGGCCGTGGTCCTGGGCAGGGTGAGACAGTACCTGCTGATGAGGGAGCTGTGGAACGCCGCAGAGCTACACTCCCTAGCTTCATGTCTCAACTTACAGGGACACGTGGTAGAGGACTGTTGAAACCACAACAGTGCGAACAGCTGATCTCGTGGATTGCGGATAATGCTTCAAGTAATTTGTCCACCAGTCAGTCTTCCACGCAGTCCACCCACGTTACCCAAGGGAGCACCTCTCTGGCTCCTCCACCTCAACCTCCTTCCCCCCAGTCTGCCCCCTCCCAGGAAAATTTGGAATGCGATCCGGCATACTCTCAGGAACTCAGGATGATGATGATGACAATGTTGAGTTAGTGGAAGAAGTTTGTAAAGAGGTGTCGGACGATGAGGAGACACGGTTGTCAGAAAGTGGTGAAGTTGTTGTAAGGGGAGGAATTCTGAGGGGGGAGCAGACTGAGGAATCGGAGGATGACGAGGTGACTGACCCAAGCTGGGTTGATATGCCGAGTGAAGACAGTGCTTCTGAGGCGGAGGCGAGTGCTGCACCAGAACAGGTTGTAAGAGGCAGTGGTGTGGCCAGAGGGAGAAGCAGGGCCAGAGCTGGTGCATCAGCAGCAACTGTTTCACGTAGTGAAGCTCCCGTGGCGAGGCCTAGATGTTCGCAAGTCTGGAGGTTCTTTAAAGAAAGTGAGGATGACCGACGGACTGTGGTGTGCAACCTGTGCCACACCAGGATCAGCAGGGGTGCCACCACTAGTAGACTAACCACCACCAGCATGCGCAGGCATATGAGTGCTAAACACCCCACTCAATGGAACCAAGGCCGTTCACCACCTCCTGCGGGTCACACCACTGCTCCTTCCCCTGTGTCACTCGCTGCCTCTGCTAGTCAACCCCCTGCGTCACTCGCTGCCTCTGCTAGTCAACCTCCTGCCCAGGACCCCGGCACGAGCGCCTCTCGCCGGAAAACCACACCTTCGCCTCCTCAATCTTCCACAGTGTCCACCAATGTGTCCAGCGCAGCGTTCAGCTGTCTTTCCAGCAGACGCTGGAGCGCAAGAGGAAATACAGTTCCACCCACCCACATGCCCAAGCCCTCAACGTCCACATCTCCAAATTGCTTAGCCTGAAGATGCTGCCCTATAGGCTGGTAGAGACCGAGGCCTTTCGCAATCTCATGGCGGTGGCTGCCCCTCGGTAATCGGTCCCCAGCCGCCACTATTTTTCCCGATGTGCTGTCCCAGCCCTACACCAGCACGTGTCACAGAACATCATCCGTGCTCTGACCAACGCTTTTTCTAAGAAGGTCCACCTAACCACGGACACGTGACAAGTGCTGCCGGGCAGGGACACTATATCTCACTGACGGCACATTGGGTTAACATGGTGGAGGCTGGGACCGAGAATGACCCTGTGGCCGCTCATGTACTGCCCACACTGAGGATTGCGGGGCCTACCTCGGTCACGGTCTCTCAGACGTACTATGCCTCCTCCTCCTCCGACCCCTCCTCCTCCTCCACTGAATTACCATCCATGGGCACGGCGCCTTCAGTCGGTAGCTCTAGGCGCAGCAGCAGTGCCGTGGGTAAGCGCTAGCAGGCGGTGTTCAAACTGCTGAGCTTAGGGGACAAAAGGCACACCGCCCAAGAGCTTTTACAGGGCATCACGGCGCAGACCGATGTGTGGCTGGCACCCCTGAACCTCAAGCCAGGCATGGTTGTGTGTGACAACGGGCGTAACCTGGTGGCGGCTCTGCAACTCGGCAGACTGACACATGTGCCATGCCTGGCCCACGTGTTCAATCTCATAGTTCAGCGGTTCCTCAATACATACCCCAATCTGTCTGATTTGCTCACCAAGGTGCGCCGCATCTGTGCACATTTCCGCAAGTCGACCACAGATGCTGCCACTCTCAGGGCAGCGCAGCGCCGCCTACAACTGCCCACTCACCGACTGTTGTGCGACGTGCCCACGAGATGGAATTCCACATTAAACATGTTATCCAGAGTTTACCAGCAGCG
Organism: Rhinella marina; assembly: GCA_900303285.1. Lineage (NCBI taxonomy): Eukaryota > Metazoa > Chordata > Amphibia > Anura > Bufonidae > Rhinella > Rhinella marina. The sequence continues at coordinate 235,951 of ONZH01002761.1, forward strand.
CAGAGCGATTGTAGACTGCCAGATGTCAACTTCCACCAGAACTGGTAGTCAGGTCATTCAGATTCCTCAAGTCTACAATGAGGAGTGGACGTGGATGTCTGATATCTGCCAGGTGTTGAGCAACTTTGAGGCGTCAACACAGATGGTCAGCGGCGATGCCGCCATTATCAGCCTCACCATCCCGCTGCTTTGCCTGTTGAAAAACTCACTGCTCAGCATCAAGTCGGATGTTTTGCGCTTGTCACAAGAGACAGTGGAGGAAGAAACGTCGCTTGATAGCCAGAGCACCCTCCGGTCTGTTTCTCAGCGCGTATCGGAGGAGGGGGATGAGGATGAGCAGGAAGAGGAGGAGAATGTCGGCGAGACAGTAGAGGGTACCAGTGCTCAGTCCTTAACTCTTGAGCGTGTATGGGCTGAAGAGGAGGACTTGGAGGAGGAGGAGGAGGAAATGGCGAGTCAGGCCAGTGAGGAGAGGGAATTCTTGCGTGTTGGGACTCTGGCGCACATGGCAGACTTCATGTTAGGCTGCCTATCCCGTGACCCTCGCGTTAAAAGAATTTTTTCAAACACCGATTACTGGGTGTTCACTCTCCTGGACTCACGGTACAAGCAGAACCTTTCCACTCTCATCCCTGCAGAGGAAAGGAGTATGAGAGTGAATAGATATCAACAGGCCCTGGTGCACAAGCTTAAGCAATTCTTCCCATCTGACGCCGCTAGCGGCAGAGGGCATGGTTCTGTGGGCCAAGTAGCGGGGGAGAGGAGGTGAGCAGGCAGCTTGTCCAGCACTGGCAGGGGAACGCTCTCCAAGGCCTTTGCCAGTTTTATGTCACCCCAGCAAGACACTGTCACCTGTCCCCAGTCTAGGCAGAGTAGGGGGGAGCTGTACAGAAAGATGGTGAGGGAGTACCTAGCTGACCATACCAACGTCCGTAGCGATCACTCTGCTCCATACAACTACTGGGTTTTAAAGCTGGACACGTGGCCTGAACTGGCACTGTACGCCTTGGAGGTGCTGGCCTTCCCTGCCGCTAGCGTGCTGTCAGAGCGGGTATTCAGTGCAGCTGGTGGCGTCATCACCGATAAGCGTACACGCCTGTCAACTGACAGCGCTGACAGGCTGACGCTTATTAAAATGAACAAAGCCTGGATTTCACCGGAATTCAAATCTCCGGGGGAAAGCAGCTAAAGATTAACATTACTTATGTATCCGATTCCTCTTCTCTACTCCTCCTACTCCTCCTCCATGTCGTTTTTGCCTAACGCTGACTAAAAAAACGCCTTTTTTTAGAGGTCCAACTGGCACTCTTTTACCACAATTTTTCAGGAGGGCCCCCTACAGGCCCTCTCTTCAAACAATTTTTCCAGAGGTCCACCTACAGGCCCTCTCTCCAAACAATTTTTCCGGAGGTCCACCTACAGGCCCTCTGTCCAAACAATTTTTCCGGAGGTCCACCTACAGGCCCTCTCTACAAACAATTTTTCCGGAGGTCCACCTACAGGCCCTCTGTCCAAACAATTTTTCCGGAGGTCCACCTACAGGCCCTCTGTCCAAACAATTTTTCCGGAGATCCACCTACAGGCCCTCTGTCCAAACAATTTTTCCGGAGGTCCACCTACAGGCCCTCTGTCCAAACAATTTTTCCGGAGGTCCACCTACAGGCCCTCTGTCCAAACAATTTTTACGGAGGTCCACCTACAAGCCCTCTCTTCAAACAATTTTTCCGGAGGTCCACCTACAGGCTCTCTCTCCAAATAATTTTTCCGGAGGTCCACCTACAGGCCCTCTGTTCAAACAATTTTTCCGGAGGTCCACCTACAAGCCCTCTCTTCAAACAATTTTTCCGGAGGTCCACCTACAGGCCCTCTGTCCAAACAATTTTTACTGAGGTCCACCTACAGGCCCTCTGTCCAAATAATTTTTCCGGAGGTCCACCTACAGGCCCTCTCTTCAAACAATTTTTTCCGGAGGTCCACCTACAGGCCCTCTGTCCAAACAATTTTTCCAGAGGTCCACCTACAGGCCCTCTCTCCAAACAATTTTTCCGGAGGTCCACCTACAGGCCCACTCTTCAAACAATTTTTCCGGAGGTCCACCTACAGGCCCTCTGTCCAAACAATTTTTCCGGAGGTTCACCTACAGGCCCTCTCTCCAAACAATTTTTCCGGAGGTCCACCGACAGGCCCTCTGTCCAAACAATTTTTCCGGAGGTCCACCTACAGGCTCTCTCTCCAAACAATTTTTCCGGAGGTCCACCTACAGGCCCTCTCTCCAAACAATTTTTCCGGAGGTCCACCTACAGGCCCTCTGTCTAAACAATTTTTCCGGAGGTCCACCTACAGGCCCTCTGTCCAAACAATTTTTCCGGAGGTCCACCTACAGGCCCTCTCTTCAAACAATTTTTCCGGAGGTCCACCTACAGGCCCTCTGTCCAAACAATTTTTCCGGTCCACCTACAGGCCCTCTGTCCAAACAATTTTTCCGGAGGCCCACCTACAGGCCCTCTGTCCAAACAATTTTTCCGGAGGTCCACCTATAGGCCCTCTGTCCAAACAATTTTTCCGGAGGTCCACCTACAGGCCCTCTGTCCAAACAATTTTTACGGAGGTCCACCTACAGGCCCTCTCTTCAAACAATTTTTCCAAGGTCCACCTACAGGCCCTCTGTCCAAACAATTTTTCCGGAGGTCCACCTACAGGCCCTCTCTTCAAACAATTTTTCCGGAGGTCCACCTACAGGCCCTCTGTCCAAACAATTTTTCCGGAGGTCCACCTACAGGCCCTCTCTTCAAACAATTTTTCCGGAGGTCCACCTACAGGCCCTCTGTCCAAACAATTTTTCCGGAGGTCCACCTACAGGCCCTCTGTCCAAACAATTTTTACGGAGGTCCACCTACAGGCCCTCTCTCCAAATAATTTTTCCGGAGGTCCACCTACAGGCCCTCTGTCCAAACAATTTTTCCGGAGGTCCACCTACAGGCCCTCTATCCAAACAATTTTTCCGGAGGTCCACCTACAGGCCCTCTGTCCAAACAATTTTTACGGAGGTCCACCTACAGGCCCTCTCTTCAAACAATTTTTCTGGAGGTCCACCTACAGGCCCTCTGTCCAAACAATTTTTCCAGAGGTCCACCTACAGGCCCTCTCTCCAAACAATTTTTCCGGAGGTCCACCTACAGGCCCTCTGTCCAAACAATTTTTCCGGAGGCCCACCTACAGGCCCTCTGTCCAAACAATTTTTCCGGAGGTCCACCTACAGGCCCTCTGTCCAAACAATTTTTCCGGAGGTCCACCTACAGGCCCTCTGTCCAAACAATTTTTACGGAGGTCCACCTGCAGGCCCTCTCTTCAAACAATTTTTCTGGAGGTCCACCTACAGGCCCTCTGTCCAAACAATTTTTCCAGAGGTCCACCTACAGGCCCTCTCTCCAAACAATTTTTCCGGAGGTCCACCTACAGGCCCTCTCTTCAAACAATTTTTCCGGAGGTCCACCTACAGGCCCTCTGTCCAAACAATTTTTCCGGAGGTCCACCTACAGGCCCTCTCTTCAAACAATTTTTCCGGAGGTCCACCTACAGGCCCTCTGTCCAAACAATTTTTCCGGAGGTCCACCTACAGGCCCTCTCTCCAAACAATTTTTCCGGAGGTCCACCTACAGGCCCTCTGTCCAAACAATTTTTCCGGAGGTCCACCTACAGGCCCTCTGTCCAAACAATTTTTACGGAGGTCCACCTACAGGCCCTCTCTTCAAACAATTTTTCTGGAGGTCCACCTACAGGCCCTCTGTCCAAACAAGTTTTCCAGAGGTCCACCTACAGGCCCTCTCTCCAAACAATTTTTCCGGAGGTCCACCTACAGGCCCTCTCTCCAAACAATTTTTCCGGAGGTCCACCTACAGGCCCTCTGTCCAAACAATTTTTCCGGAGGTCCACCTACAGGCCCTCTGTCCAAACAATTTTTCTGGAGGTCCACCTACAGGCCCTCTGTCCAAACAATTTTTCCGGAGGTCCACCTACAGGCCCTCTCTCCAAACAATTTATGTCTTTTTCCTATCTTTCTCTCTCTCCAAACTATTTTTCCGGATAGCTGCCATATACGGTATTAAACTGAGTAGTATACATAGAACACATTCCACACTTGATCTATACCAGGGGTGCACAACCTGCGGCCCGGGGGCCACATGCGGCCCTTGATACCATTCTGTGTGGCCCCATCCATCTGGTAACAGACATGTATGTCCATGTTTTAAGGCTGCTCACATGCATTTTTCATGTATTTGTCCCATTAGATGGGACTCCTGGAACTGTAACTAGACATTAATGGTATACACTGTGTGTTCAATCTGCCATAAATACAGTATTTCATTTGGTAATACCCCTTTAAATTTTATTTTCGGCCTTTGACGTTGTTTCAGTCGGAGAATGTGGCCCCCACCCAGAAAACGTTGTGCACCCCTGATCTTTACTGAACGTCACTTTTAAAAATACGTCATTTTCCTCTCTTTCTCTCATTTGTCTGGGTTGCAATTATGCAGACCACGTCTGCCTAATCTAATAGTTTCCGTGTAATTGCTCCATGCTGCACATCTTTTTTCTCTCTTTCTCTCTCTACAAACTATTTTTCCGGATAGGTGCCGTATATGGTATTAAACTCAGAAGAATGCATACCGTACCGGTTGATGCTAGAGTTTTTCCAAATCCATCCGGCTGTTGTCACCACCACACACGCTAGCCCAGGGGGCACTCCTCTGGCTCTTCCAGCTAAACCTCCTTCCCTCCAGCCTGCCCCCCACCTACAGGCCCTCTCTCCAAACAATTTACCCGGATAGGGGACGTATTAGATATTGTACTGATGTTTTTTTGGTTCTTCTTTTAATTGCCTCCTGACCTGTGATAGGCAGAGCATGGACATGTCCCCTTAGCTGCAGTTGGAAAGACACTCCCCTGGCCAGAGCAAGCTCTTTTTCCTTTTCCGTGGTCGAAAAATCCATGAAATATAGGGTCCCAAGATAGGGGACGTATACGGTATTAAACTGAGAAGAATCGATACCGTACCGGTTGATGCTACAGTTTTTCCAAATCCATTCCGGCTGTTGTCACCACAACACACGCTAGCCCAGGGGGCACTCCTCTGGCTCTTCCAGCTCAACCTCCTTCCCCCCAGCCTGCCCCCCACCTACAGGCCCTCTCTCCAAACAATTTACCCGGATAGGGGACGTATTAGATATTGTACTGATGTTTTTTTGGTTCTTCTTTTAATTGCCTCCTGACCTGTGATAGGCAGAGCATGGACACGTCCCCTTAGCTGCAGTAGGAAAGACACTCCCCTGGCCAGAGCAAGCTCTTTTTCCGTTTTCCGTGGTCCAAAAATCCATGAAATATAAGGTCCCAAGATAGGGGACGTATACGGTATTAAACTGAGAAGAATTGATACCGTACCGGTTGATGCTACAGTTTTTCCAAATCCATTCCGGCTGTTGTCACCACCACACACGCTAGCCCAGGGAGCACTCCTCTGGCTCTTCCAGCTCAACCTCCTTCCCCCCAGCCTGCCCCCCACCTACAGGCCCTCTCTCCAATTTACCCGGATAGGGGACGTATTAGATATTGTACTGATGTTTTTTTAGGTTCTTCTTTTTTTTTTTAGGTTCTTCTTCCACACATGCCCCAGTAGGAGAATTTGGGGTAATGGTGGGATTAGGCAGCCTCAGAGGCATCCATGCATGCTGCCCCTGCTGTTTCCTGTCCATTTCCGTGGTGTTTCCATCATTTTCTGAGGTTTCCAGGTTTTCACCCAGCCTTCCCTAGGCAGAGCCTTGGTCCCCTGCAAAAATGCTCGAGTCTCCCATTGACTTCAATGGGGTTCGTTATTCGAAACGAGCACCCAAGCATCAGGAAAAGTTCGAGTCGAATAACGAGCACCCGAGCATTTTAGTGCTCGCTCATCTCTACTCACTAGCCTGCAAGAGGAGGGGGAGAGAAGTGCTGCCAGCGCTGTACTCACCCCTCCTCTTTGGTCTCCTCCAGGCCGTGCGTTCACGTGCAGTCCATTCTTCTGCTACTAGATACTCCAGAGCCTGAAGCAAGCCCCTCCCCCCAGCATTGCAGCAGTGAGCTGAGGACTGGAGAGTGGGCGGGGCTAGGAGCTGTACATAGCAAAACATGTAGGACCTTTGGTGATGTCACCGTCACCTGATCAATGTCCTACAGACAAGCAGGGCACAGGAGGAGAACTGAACTTGGTGTGAAGTGTCATCTATGTGTGTGATGTGTGTATAGGGGTCATGTCTATGTGTGTGATGTGTGTATAGGGGTCATCTCTATGCGTGTGATGTGTGTATAGGGTGCCTCTGTATAGTGCGGTGTGTGTATATAGGGTGTCCTCTGTATAGTGTGCTGTGTGTGTGTATATGGTGCCTCTGTATAGTGCGGTGTGTGTGTATATAGGGTGTCCTCTGTATAGTGTGGCGTGTGAGTGTGTATAGGGTGCCTCTGTATAGTGCGGTGTTTGTGTATATACGGTGTCCTCTGTATAGTGTGGTGTGTGTGTGTGTTTAGGGTGCCTCTGTATAGTGCGGTGTGTGTGTATATAGGGTGTCCTCTGTATAGTGTGGTGTGTGAGTATAGGGTGCCTCTGTATAGTGCGCTGTGTGTGAGTATAGGGTGTCCTCTGTATAGTGCGGTGTGTGTGAGTATAGGGTGTCCTCTGCAGTGTTCCCTTTAAGCTGCCTGTTCCTTTGGGGAAGCCCTGCCGTGGTGGGCTCGGAACAGGCATACACCATACTGCCCTTAACGTCCTGGCGTTAGCTTGTCAGGATATACAGTATAGTCCATACACCCTGCCGTACAATATACAGTATAAAACCTACACTGTGGGGTTATGCTATATATTGTATGGCATGGTGTATGAACTATACTGTATATTGTACAGCATGGTGTACGGATTATACTATATATTATACAGCACGGTGTATGGATTCTACTGTGTATCATACAGCATAGTGTATGAACTATACTGTATATTATACAGCATGGTGTATGGATTATACTATATATTATACAGCATGGTGTATGGATTATACTGTATATTATACAGCATGATGTACGGATCATACTGTATACTATACAGCATGATGTATGGATTATACTGTATATTATACAGCATGGTGTACGGATTATACTGTATATTATACAGCATGGTGTACGGATTATACTGTATATTATACAGCATGGTGTATGGATTATAATGTATATTATACAGCATGGTGTATGGATTATACTGTATATTATACAGCATGGTGTACGGATTATACTGTATATTATACAGGATGGTGTACGGATTATACTGTATATTATACAGCATGGTGTACGGATTATACTGTATATTATACAGCATGGTGTACGGATTATACTGTATATTATACAGTCATCTATATAGTGCAGTGTGTTTTGGGTGTCCTCTGTATAGTGCAGTGTGTGTGTGTATAGGGTGTCATCTATATAGTGCAGTGCGTATTGGGTGTCCTCTGTATAGTGCGGTGTGTGTGTGTATAGGGTGTCATCAATATAGTGCAGTGTGTTTTGGGTGTCCTCTGTATAGTGCGGTGTGTGTGTGTGTGTATAGGGTGTCATCAATATAGTGCAGTGTGTTTTGGGTGTCCTCTGTATAGTGCAGTGTGTGTGTGTATAGGGTGTCATCTATATAGTGCAGTGTGTATTGGGTTTCCTCTGTATAGTGCGGTGTGTGTGTATAGGGTGTCATCCAGGGGCATAGCTATAGGGGTGCAGCGGTAGCAGTCGCTACCAGGCCCAGAAGCCTGAGGGGGCCCAAAGACCCATGTGCCACATAAGAAGACATACAAAGCACCGAGGGAAGGGGGCCCAAGCTGAACTCTTGCACCAGGGCCCATGAGCCTTTAGCTACGCCCCTGCTGGCAGTCATTCTATATACATCACTATCTCTATGCTTTCATCACAGAATATGTGCTGTTGCTTCTTGGAAAATTTAACAAATGAGAAAGGCAGATAGGCAACAGATCATTTCTGAAACAATGTATCCCTAATATCTTTCAACAATCTGAAATCTCATTTTTGCATCTCATCAGAATTGACGATTTATCTAACCTGTGACTGACCCAGGCCATTCTCTTCTATAAACATGTATGCTTTCGTGGAAATCCATTTTTCTGAGGCAGAATCCAAAAATAGTTGGCCCCTTTCATTGATTAACCCCTTGACAGTCACAGAAATGAAAAAAAAGGCTCAAAGGGTCACTATTTATTGTAGATCTTGTTTATATGTCTCATGTTAATATAGTTGGTACATAAGCATTGCTAATACTATGGAAAAAATGTAGTCCTTTTGAAACAAATTTTGCAGATCCATTGTAACAATGCCTGTCCTTGTCCGCAAAATGGGGAAGTTCTATTTTTTGGGGGTAATGGATTTGCCAACATATGGATACGGAATGCACACTTCCATTTCCGTTTTTTTCTTTTTGTGTGGCCCTGTTGAAATGAATAGTTACGCATACGGGCCGAAAAAACTGAATGGACACGGACAAAAAATACGTTGGTGTACATGAGCCCTTAGTCATTGTCCATTTAACTCTGATGAAAGTCTTGATGTTTATTCAAACATGTTAGCTTTGTCACTTTTTTTGCTGTGATTTTGTAAAACCATGGCAAAAATGCAGTGGCTTTGCCAAATTTGTTGCAAAAAAATATGATGAAATCGGCACCTGAAAATATCAGGACTGCTAAGGCAGGGTAAATGCAGGGGTGTGGAAAAGAAGGTAGGAACTGAGACCAACTATAGTGGAAGTGAGGCACCAGCAAACCTGTAGGATCTGCTCAAGCTCCATTTCATTCTATGAGGCTATGTTCACACGGCTAAAATCTGCCACTAATCTGCCACTGATTCAGCAGCAGAAAATGGGCGTTTTATGCTGCTAAATCCACAATCAACACTCCCCAACACTGACTTTAATGTTAAAAACTGCCCTTGTTTCCACAGTGTAAGGCTAGTTTCACACGAACGTTGTGTTTTGCGGTCCGCAAATTGCGGATCCGCAAAAAAACGGATGTCGTCCGTATGGCATCCGTTTTTTTTGCGGATCCATTGTAACAATGCCTATCCTTGTCCGTAAAACGGACAAGAATAGGACATGTTCTATTTTTTTTTGCGGGCTACGGAACGGACATACGGATGCAGACAGCACACAGTGTGCTGTCAGTATTTTTTGCGGACAGATAGAAATGAATGGGTCCGCATTTTATCAGCAAAAAATGCGGATCGGAGCCCGCAAAAAATACTGTCGTGTGAAAGAGGCCTTACAGGTAGAGGATGAGAAGAGACATGTTTCATAGAAGACAATGGGGAAGCAGAAAAACCTCAACCCAGTACCTTCTTCCAAAAACTCCTCTAAATCCTCCACCAAACTAGAAATCTGCCACCAAAAGCAACTAGTTTTCGGCTATTTATCTGTTACTAATCTGCTACTGATTTTTCTACTGCTGATTTTGTTGTGTGAAAGCCACAGGGAGAGGCTGCTGCTGTTTATAGGCAGCTCCTCCTGCATTCACCACTCTAGTCGAGCTGTTGGGTCCTATATCTTACAAAGTTTGGGCAAAACCATGAAGAGGTTAAAGGAGACAATTTGACTTGACTGTTATAGTATATATTATAAAGATAGTTTAATTGCATAATTGTGATGAGATCCCCTAATTTTTAATTAACAGGTAAATACAATACTAGAAGCCTTTGGTCACGCCAGAACAACACTTAACAACTCATCTAGTCGCTTTATTAAATTCCTTGAATTACACTTTTGTGAAAAGACGTCAACTTTATTAGGAGGTAAGAATTGTTGTGTCTACAATGCTACCAAGTTTGGCACTGAAAGAAAGCATAGCAATGGCTGACAGTACTCAAGGTTTGGCAGCAAATGTATGTATAATATATTACTAAATAGATGCAATAAAGTGGACAAGAATAATAGGAGTAATATCATATACAGCAGGGATGGCCAACCTAGGTCTCTCCAGCTGTTGCACAACTACAACTCCCAGCATGCCCAGACAGCCTACAGCTATCAGCCTACAGCAGGGCATGGTGGGAGTTTTTTAGTTTTACAACAGCTGGAGGGCTGCAGGTTGGGCATCCCTGGTGTACAGTATTTGTACTCTAGAACATTGATCAGAACAACAAATAGCTCAATATAAAAATGCTCAATATAATACAATGCAAATAAAAATGTACAATATTTGTATCATCACAATAATGGGTGTCATGAATCATTTGTAACATTTTACTATAACTGTGCTGCTCCTTCAATCTGTGATTTATTTCTGGGCATATCATAGAAATACCTTCTAATTTTCCAGCTGACGGTGTCTTTATAGCAGTATGGTACAAAGTTAAGGATGAGCGAATCAATTAATAATGAACCATTGTGATTTCCATAAAACTTTCTACCCCAAATGAATCCACCATAAGGGAGGAAGAAGAAGGTGATGAGTAGAATGTCATTCTGCTGTGTATTAGTACCTGGCAGGAAGCTGTGCTGTGGCTTTGCCTCTGAAGACTGAAACTCTGAGCTAGGGACAGTATAAGGAGATTAAAGGGAGAGAATAGGTGATAGAGAAGGACAGTGTAAGAAGATTATAGGGAGAGAATAGGTGATAGAGAGGGACAGTGTAAGAAGATTATAGAGAGAGAATAGGTGATAAGGAGGGACATTATAAGAATATTATAGGCAGAGAAGAGCTCATCTTCTAGCAACTAGTTCTACATTACAGATTCCTGCAAAAGCAAGTATTTTTTGTGAAAAAAGCTTTCTTTTCACAACTGTGTTGGTGAAGGAATACTGCATCACAGCATCTAGTAGAATAGACATGTCGTGTATCATCACTTTTTCATTGAAAAATATTGCAGGAGTTTTAGAGAATGCATGTAATAAAAGTGGCAGGGCATGGGCGCTGTGCGGGCTCTGTTCTCTCCTGTACAGGCTTCATGTTAGTGTGCATAATGAGACCTTTGCTAGATGAATGAGTAGCAGATAAATTCTCTATAGTCCTAAAAATTTGCTACGGGCTATACAGGCTTTCAGTTTCTGTCTCATGACTAGTTAGAGTAGCTTTAGTCACTTAGCTATTCCCTATAAAGTAATAGTTAATAGGAATCACATTGAGAAACATTAGTTACATGTTAATTGAATCCTTCCAGCTCAATAATAAGTATTGACAATCTGGCATGTTACTGTGTCTCAGCAATTTGTGGCACGATTTCTGCTGTCAATGCGTTCACTCTGTAAAAAAACAGCATGGCAGACAGGGCTATTCCCTATTGGTTTACACTGTAGTGTATCTAAAGAGTCATCGAGCAGCATACAGCATCCAATCACGAGGTGACAATAACATGCATTGCATTAGTCTGAACATTACAATAGAAAACCATTGATCAGTAAAATATGGCTGGAAAACAAGTCCTGGTTGAATGATCATAATTCATGTAATGCAGATTCTTCCATATTAAAGTGCAAAGCAAATGTTAAAATGAATCTAGAAACCAATACTAATCATTTGGAAGCAATTTACTGGAGATCATTGTGAAATTTCAAACTCCCACAAATTGCTGTATGTACACTGCATAGATTTCAGCTGAGAAAAGTTATTGGATAAGGCGGTTGCAGTGGTGTAATATGGAATTTATTCACAAAAATGCAGCAGATATACTTTGCAGGTAACGTTCATAATTACATTTTTAGCTGGTATATCGCTATCTTCCAGTGTCTTTCCAAAAAGAGTAATAAATAAGGGTTATCTCATCCCTTCTGATGATTTGGTGTAAAGGGAGTATTTAAGATGTTCATTAAAGAAAATATCCTAAACACTTTGCTTTACACTTATGCAAAAAATTACAAAAATAAATAAAAAATCTTCAGCGTTTCCAATGATAACCACAAGATGGCAGACAAGCACATGTTATAGGAGATTCATTTCTGTATGAGATTTAAATGTTAAATGAAAGTCTGTATCTATCAAAAGCATGAGCCTAAAGCAATCAATGCAAAACACACAGCTGAAAAAATAGATTCTTTTTTTTAAGTAAAATGCTAATTTTATCAATATTTACCAGTGATGCATTATTTATACCAGGAGGAAATACTGTGTGGAGTTCAGCATTGCAATAGAGTGGGAAATATTGCTTGAGGATATTACATTCCACTGGGCCTATAAATTAGTATCATCCATACTTAAAGTAAGGGTTCCCAGTGTGTTGACCAAGAAACCTAGATATACTGTATGGATGTCTGGATTTGGGTTTAGAATAGGAGCGCTGCACTCCAATCTCAATGAGACGTTTCTCGAGTATTCTTATGTATAGATTAATCAGCTTTACACTAGCATATGCAGAGGGTTTCAATAACAAAGATCAAACTAGGTCCCTATTATGGTCCTAGGATTTGGCATGCAAGATTTCCATTACCTTGGATCATATCTCAACCCCAACCCCCTTTTTTGTTAAAAATACAGTTGCTTTGGAGAGGAAAGTCCTGCAGAGGGCCTCACTACCTAAATGGTAAAGAGGAGGAGAAAAAACAGAATGTGGCCTTCACTTTCTCCAAGGGCCCCATAGCAATGACATGACCTGACTGCTGTATAATGATGTGTATACAGATCCATTGATACAGTAAAGTACAACAAATAATAAAAAATAAAAACATCACATATTCAGATAGGTATTTTCTCCATAGTGTGATAATATGACTTGTACTAGTAACATGGATAGGAACCTGTGTAATGACTAACTGGTAAGGATTAAAGATGTGGTTTGCTACATGTGTTTTTATACAAGTGCATTTGAATTCCAGCCAGACTGTACACTTATATGCTGGAGAAGAGCCGTCTCATCAGTCAAGCCTCAGGACAGAGCAACTTTCTTATTTTTTATCTTCTGATGGATGGGTTGTCTGCTGAAGAGAAATATAACTTATACCTCAGAAGCACAACTGCACATAGGTAAGACAATGGTAGTCAACAGCATCAAAGAGCTAATTGTGTGTGTGTGTGTAAGCGGTTCGCAATGCACAGACACCGACTGTGTGCCCGCCGTCTGCACTCAGTAGCGCTTATGTGGACTTACAATCCTTGTCTCTGCTCTGCACCGCAGCGTATCTTCCGGAATGGGTCCGCATCCGTGATATAGTGCACCCGCGGCCAGTGTCCGTATATTGCAGACCCGCTGTTTGCGGGCCGCAATACAAGCAAGGCTGACCTGTCACCCAGCACCTAAAATGCTATGTCAAATATAGATTAGACAACCAAATAAAAGGAAGATGGACATAAAATAATGAGGGAAAAGAAACATTAAAAGGTGGAAAAAATTAGCGTTTTTTAACATTGTCACAGGCTCAAAGAGGTTCAAAAAAGGCAGCGATAATTAAACAAGCATGATATAATTAGAAGAACAATGTAAGGATTACCTTACTAATCTAAGAGGTCAAGAACTTACAGTCATACTTATTAACAATTAAAGGGGTTGTCCAGGGTTAGAAAAAACATGGCTTATTTTTTCCAAAAACAGCACCACCCCTTTCCAGGGGTTGTGTGCAGTATTGCAGCCCGGCCTATTGGTAAAGAGCTGCAATACCAGGCACAACCCATAGACAGGGGTGGAAGAAAGCAGCCATGATTTTCTAATCCTGGACAACCCATTAAGTAACATTTACCTGGTCATTAAAAGGTTTTGTCCAGTTACAGTAGACCAAACCTTATCAATATGGTCTCTTAGGGTGTGAGGACATCTATTAGAGTAGGGTTCTTATTCTGAAGGACTCAACTCTACCATATTACACGTTGCCAACTCGGTTAAATAAACATGCAGTACCACAGTTCTCCTGCAGGGGACACTGCAATTACTTGGAGTTTCAGTTGCTGGACCCCCAGAGGTGTTTGTCCATATGAAACAACCTCATAAAAGACAAAATACTCTTGACTTACTATAGCCTGCTGTCTTGTGAACAAGGTTCTGTATTCGGCAGCTTTCTGATCACAAATTACCCAGTAACCATCTCTGCTAGTTCAGTGTCCTTGTTTTGCTAATTTGCTTTCTGAGAAATGTAGTCTTTACACCATTGTCTGCTTCCAGTAACAGTAAGCAGAATTGTGACTGCAGATTTGAGCTGTCATACAGAAGGTAACTGAAGAGCAGTACAAGATAAAGGGGTTTCTGGTTTTAGGTTAAAAATGCCTTCATGACTGTATAATTGATAAGGTAGGCAGCTTACTAAAACACAATGTTTTAATTTCTTATTTTCAAGATATTACTTTTCTGTGATTCACTGCTGTTAACATTCAAAGGCTGAAACTGTAGATAGCTAGTCCTTCTGTGAGCTGAAAGTGGATATACAGTAATTTATCCAGTCTAGTCAATGCTCTGAGCTAAATAGCTAAAGCTTCTCCGGCAAGCGGTTCCGGTGTAAGCCGCGTACCGGGGTGGGATCCTCAGGATACAGCGAAGTCACGAACGAGGAAAACAACTCCACCACCAGCTTTTGCCAAAACAGAATTTACTTAAAACTTGGTAATGAGCAAAACCACAAATGCTGGGAACATACAATAAATTTACATACACCCAGCCCGAAGGCTGAGACCCTTGTGCTGCACAGCACGGCGCCCTCCGATGGATGCAGGAGGAAAGTGCAGTAATTTACCTACTGGCGGACATAACTAAACTGCCACACCTTACCTGTTATTACCCTAAAAACAAGAATAACTATTTGGGTGTGTGTTACAGGCTAACCTGCGGTGCAGCACAACAGCTTACAAACTTAAAAAGCTCTACAAAATTCCCCCTCCCATAACTGGTCTTGTATCACGTGCCGGAGTATTCCTTCTTAGCCAAAACGCCAACCTGGAAGTTTATCAGCTCTCCAATGTGCAATGTCACTTTAAATTATGGAATCCTTGCAATGAACTGCCAGCATCACTTGTGGCCTGACACAGAGATCCTATCTAACGAACTACAGGCTGTGGTCTCAGTCTCTAGGCGCCAACACTGTAATGAGGTCTGTGCACGATCTTACCGACCTGGGTCTGCTCTGTATCCGCTGGTGACTGTGAACCGAACAATTGCCTCTCCAACAAGCATGTGGTCCCACAGTGTATGTGGCTTTGCTCCTCAGCTGTCATCAGCATTCCTGGTAGAAATCCTTATGCCTCTGGACAGGATAAGGGTCTTGGACACAATCAGCTTCACTTAGCTGCGGCTCTGGTCACTGAGGTATACTCCCACATCTGGATGCCGTAGGATCCTCTGCTGACACAGTTCCTCAGTCTCAGCTCCCTCTAAGATGGCCGCTCCCTTCCTTTTCCTCTCCAAGCTCTGTAATCCCACCTCTCATAAATATGGACATTTATGCAGTCTGTAGCTGTGCTTAAGAAACAGTGGCATCTTGTAGCCAAACAGCAGAATGTCAGTCCAGATCATTTAATTTAAAGGGGTTGTCCTTGTTCAGAGCTGAACCGGGACATACCCAGAATTTCACCCAGACAGCCTGCCTGACAAGAGCATCGGAGCATCTCATGCTCCGATTCTCTCCTTTGCCCTGCGCTAAATCGCGCAGGGCAAAGGTATTTTGCCCAGTTCCGGTGATGAACCAGGCTCTGCCAGGCGGAGGCTTCCGTCCAGCAGTGAGCCCGGTGACGTCACTGGCACTGATGGTCGGGCTTTAATGCTGCCCTAGCCAGTAAAACAGCCCATATAAACAAAAGAGCCCTTGCCCTGCGCGATCTAGTGCAGGGCAAGGGAGGTCATCGGAGCATGAAACATGCTGTTGTCAGGCGGGATGCCTGGGTGAAAATATGGGTTTGTCCGGGTTCTGAGCTGAACAACCCCTTTAATCTACACAAACAGTGTTCAGACAATGAGAGCTGTTTCCCCATCTCACACCGGATCCCATTATAGTCAATGGCAATGCCGGATCCAGAGAGCTCTGACAGGCTTTTCTCTGCTGGAACGGCATGCTGGAGTAAAAAACTAACCTTAAAAGGGTTTTCTGAGATTTAAATACTGATGACCTATCCTCTGGAGCTTTTTATCACTGCTGATGTATCCATTGAATAGATCATCAGCATATGATCGGTGGGGATCTGACACCCAGACCCCCACCAATCAGTTGTTTGAGAAGGCACCAGCGCTCACAGTAGTACTGTGGTCTTTTCCAACTTTGCCTAGAGCCTGCTTTACATGGGGCGAGAATTTGCCATATAATGGCTAATAAATGTTCATAGGAATGCTCGGGCCTTCTCCATGCTTGCAGTAATGCTGCTCACCAACCACAGTGCCTTGCATAGTATAGAGGCTGTGCTTGGTATCGCAGCTCAGCTGCCTTCTTGAACAGACGTATCTGGAGGATAGGTCATCAGGATTTAAGCCTTGGAAAACCCCCTTAATGCATCAGCAGTTGCACAAATCTTTCTGATAGTTTGCTACAACAGAGCATTATCTAGACTGGATGCAATTCTGAGAGTAGGACTAGCTATGTACAGAGATTGCAGCTCCTGCATGTTATCATGAAAATATTGAGGACCTTTAACATAAGAAGGAAGATTTATAAAAGCTGGTGTAAAAGAAAACTGTCTTAATGGGCCATAACAACCAATCAGATTCCACCTTTCATTTTCCAAAGGAACTCTGAAAAATGAAAGATGGACTCTAATTGGTTGCTATAGGCAACTAAGTCTGTTTCCCTTTACACCAGTTTGGCTAAATCCCCACAAAGTATATTAAATTGATGTTATTGTTATTGTTAATCCTTAGCATGAGCTTCCTTAAAGTAAAACTAGAAAACTCTTTAAAGAAGTCCTCGCACACTAGTTGTAATGGGGGCTTCTCAGTCTAATGACATCCAGTCTGAAAAGGCCATTCCTAGCCATTTTACCCCTTAGATGCCACAAAATTGAAGTAGTTTTAGAGGAAGGGATTATGGAGTGCCGATGGGTTACCATAGAAAGTGAAGGCCTAAAAAAAATGACCTCCAGGTCTGCCAAAGACCTAATAGGTTGCCTGTCGGGCATAATACGCCTCAGTACTGGTTCCCCAAAATATTCTACAGTTTTAAAACCAACACCTGGATCTGAATTATTTTGTAAGTGCATGTCATTAAAATTTTAGCATAACCACTGAATTATTCAATAAAATGAATCTATGAGAAGATTCATCTATTATTAGTTTTGGAATTTGGGGCATAATAGGAAAACCCTGCAGAAGATCTCTTGATGTTTGTAGAACAAACAAATAACACTTGGCTATATAATAGCAAATATACAAATAGCCAAAATATGTTATTTCTCTTGTAGAACACTGATATCAATATTCAGTACAACTGGAAAATCCTCAAAGTGAGAGAAAATGTTAAATACCTTGTGGTTAAGGTTTCAGACAGTATTGCAGAGTTAGATATATCTTCCCGGTAGCTATTGTTAAAGGGACACTTCCATCAGAAATGAATATTTTTTTTAAATGAAATGGATTTTGGGCTGTTTTTCATTTCAGCAATACTATGCCAATGAAAATTAATATATTGCCATTCTGTAGGAATAAGCACACACTGATAAAACTCCTATATAGATGTGTAACCCACAGTTGATTTACTGCTGTTATGAAGGGAAAATATTTCTATGTTAGTAAATAGTTGATGTAGAATTTAGGATAACACTACAATAGCTCTATTGTTTCATTGATAGACCTAAATAAAGATGCCCACAGAAGAGCATTGCATTTATCAGTGTAGTGTGTCATACTTTGTTTGAGTCACTCATCCCCTTCCCTTTCTGGTCTTAGTGAGTCTGAGGGTGGGTGTCCTGTGGAGGTACTTTCTTCTGGGTCTGTACAGTATATTGTGCAATATTCGGTTAGTGTGGTTTTACCTTTTATACCCCACAATACTTGTTGTGTGACTACTATTCTGCACCTCCATGGGGTTTTGAATATTGATACTATGTGTATGTCTTTTGAATGTTATTCAATAAACATGTTTTCTTAATGAATTCTGGAAGCATTGTGGCAATTTTTGGTTTATCAGTGTTTGCTATCTCAGTGAATCTGAGGAAAAAGTCAAATGAGACTGTTTGCCATGCTAAAAGTAAAAAAGAGGAGGACATTAACTAGCCAGGACAGGAAGTACAGTAGAGTGATTTAAAAAAAATGATATCCAGAAAACCATTCACCTTAAAAATAAATAAATAAATAATAATAATAATAATAATAATAATAATTACACAGAATAGTCACATATAGGCTGGTCATATGTGCTAGAAATTTTTGATGGTAGTGTCCATTTAAATTGGTTATTTTGTCTAAGTTCCTTTATGTATTTGTTACTGCACCAGTAAGGATTGAGAAGAAACAGTTAAGAAGAATGATGCATTTGTTAAATAATCTCATTTCGGGCCTCAAGAGAATTAGGATCAAACAGTATTATTTCTGTTTATTGAATAAAAGGCAGTATTTCTTCCCCTGGTAGAATGTATTACTTAGCTTCAAAAATTAAGCTTCTTTGTTTGGAAAATGTAGACAGTTAAAACTGTTTAGTCAATAGAAGTAATGAAATTCGGCATTAGTTTTATGTGTTTGTTCTTACGGCATTCCCTATGCAGTAACACTGACCTGTTACCTTCATTATCCCGGTCAGGTAAGAGGATTATGACTTTTTGATCACTTTTTTATTTCATTTTTTAGGAGGTGATGCAACAACCATTTTGTTACATTATTCACTGCACAGGATAAATGTGTTTATATTTTATTAGTATGGGCTTGGCCCTTCTGCTACAGAAATCAGGCAGAAGTCAGGACAAGCAGTAAAGAATCAAAATCCAGGAAACAGGCAGTAGTGGATACACGGGCAAATTAATGGGAACAGCATACCTTTGCAGGAACTAATGAACTGAAACTTTTTTCTTAGGTACCCTCTCACAGGGGAAGCCAAAATCAGGAATGGACTGCAAAATGATAGACGCTATAAAGGACAGATATGACCTCCTCTAATTTGAATTCACTCCTGGTTTTGGCTTTCAAAAATGCATGCAGAAACCTGACCTTGTGACCATACCCTAAGGCAGGGGTAGGGAACCTCCGGCTCTCCAGCTGTTGTGAAACTACAACTCCCAGCAAGCATACTCGCTCTGCTCTTCTAAGAACTCTCATAGAAATGAATGAAGCATGCTGGGAATTGTAGTTTCACAACAGCTGGAGAGCCGGAGGTTCCCTACCCCTGCCCTAAGGGAACTATATTCTGGGCCGTCTTATAAGATCCTATAACAATTTCCTAAATAATCATCTTGACTGTTCAATTAATCCATCCTAGTACAGAACTAACTTTGCTCATTAGCTATGATGCTGTGAATGCCATCCAAACCGTCGGTCTAGTGTCCTATGTTCAGAGCATCATTTGAGTATGTGACAGTAGACCCAAGGTCAAGCTAAAACTTACAGCATCATAGATCACTATGATGCAGGGAGTTCAGCTCAGGTGTGCCTTGGTCGGTCTGGAAAATGCAGTCGTCACACGGACTGTGCTTCACCACACAAGACCATGTGAAAGCAGCATAAGTTTTTTATATTGTTTTTTTTTTGTGTGGTAAGACTGGCATGTGTTTTAGACAGTTTTCCCTTTTTTCACTCCTTTATTTTGAAGCTTCTTTAAAGGGGTTGTCCGAGTTCTAAAAAATATATATATATTGCACTATAAATATGATGGTCAACAATATATAACTAAGTTAAGAAGATTTTAGGCAAAATATATATATATATATATATATATATATATATATATATATATATATATATATTTCCTCATTTCCCTGGTTCTCTTCTGGCCTTTGTTTACCTGCAGTAACAACAATCTATGCCTGTTCCCCCCGCTCTGCAAAGGGATTGACTAAGTCTGCCCTGAGTGAAATGTCAGCCTGCTGAGATACTCAGCAGCATGTTGTACGCGTAGGACTACAAGTCCCAGCTGTACAATGACACTGCTGATACACATGGGATCTTCCCCCAACCTGTTCATGTGCAATGCTCTGCAGAACTCCTCTGCCAGCTTCAATGCCCAGCATTTGTCTCCTCACTGCCTGCAGCAACTCAGTAAAGCCTTCATCCCTGAGTCTGAGCTGCTGAAGGAGTTCAAATTTAACCCCTTTAAGCTTTTATTATTGTAAAATCACATACAAGTCTTTATTCAGGCATTTTTCAACTCCGATAGAGATGCCTGAAAAAATGCCATACCTAGAGCATTCTGCATTTTGTCATAAAATGTACAAAAACGCTAAAAACGAACAAAGTACATGGAAAAAAATGTTTTGTATCCAACATCATTTCTGAGACTTTAAAATAACATCTGGATATATGTATATGAAAAAAAAAATGGCAAAAACATCAAAAATGTGTGAAATGAGCCTTTAGGGGTTTGTACATGTGATAAATGGCAATAAATGTGTCTTTGTGCAGTGTGGCCAAATATCACAAGGCAAAACTTTGTGCATTTAAATATGAATTGCCAAAGATTTGCAATGTGGTTTTTACCTACATGGCTTCTACAGGTGGAACAAGTTCTTTCAATTTGCTTGACCAGTAGAAGCCTTGCAGCGGTAATTCCCATCACAAAACTGTGTCAATTTGCTGTAAAATGCACACCGTTTTGCTGCGCAGTAATTGACTGCACTGCACAAGTACAGAGCCATGAAACACACCTGAAGAACCCATAGTTCCCTTGCACACATACATTTGACACTTTTTACCACTAAAAAAAGCCAGAAAGAAGTTTTTTTGTAACATTTTTTCTGGGCTTTTTGTAAACAATGGGGAAAATTGATCAAAGTGGTTTAAAGTAGAACTGGCTTAGTTGCCCATAGCAACCAATCAGATTCCACCTTTCATTTTTCACAGTTTTTTTTGGAAAATGAAAGGCAGAATCAGATTTGTTACTGTGGGCAAGTAAGCAAGCTCTACTTTACACCACTTTGATAAATCTCCCCCATTGTTCCTACCACTAGCATTTTCTTGGTGGTACGTACTTTTCCTCCATAGAGAAGTTGTTATCAAAATGCTAAGAAAGCACCAAGAGCTCCATCCAGCATAGTGCATTTTTAAATGAAGTCAGAATGAGAAAAACATCACCTAATAATCAAAAGCTCCAGAATCAAAAAATGCTTGTGTGCCCTGCATTTGCTAATTCCCATAGACTTTCGATTAAAATCTGGAGCTGGTGCTTTTTCTGCCAAAACCTTCCATAAAATGCAAGGGCAAAAAATGCCACTAAAATTGTGACAATGTGGGAAAAATTATCAGCAAAAACTATTTGTGTATGTATTCTTACAACAAAGTCCACAGGGATGACACAGAATAGCATTCGAGTAGTTAAAGAGACCCTCTGGTTCAATTAATAAAATTCACATTAAAGCCTGATTCACACGTCCGTGTCTGTGCTCAAATCCGTGAGCAGGTGGTCAGTGATGCATCTGTGAAGGATCTATGTTTGGTCCCTGTGTCTGTTTTTTGCTCTCCATGTGTCATCTGTGTTCTATGGACACTGTACAGCTGAAAATTCATTTTCAAAGCATCTCCTCTTAATTGTCCATGAAACACGGATAGCATGTTGTAACCCAAAGAATATCATGAGTGTGAAGGATCGGTAAAAACAAACAAAATAGGGCATGCTTCCATGGTAAAACCACAGACCGTGCTAAAATATTGATGTGTGAGAACACACATTAAAATGAATGGGTACGTGTGCTGTACGTGGAGAACATGGACAGCATATGTCTGTGAATAGCAGATGTGTGAATGAGGCCTAACTGGGGAACGAACAGAACACTTACATGGTTGGGGCGGATAGGTCATAGACCTTACAGGGAACTCTCCCGGTGGGCCGATGTCCAGAGGGCCATCTGGGCATTCCTAATGGCCAGTCAGTGGAAGTTTTTGGGGATGTATTTTGTGATGGACTGTGGTATTTGGCTTTGTTGGGGTGGTATAACGTGCTACAGTATGGTATTGCTGGCCCTGCATTCCATCAATTTGGACCCAACTACAAAACGGGGCCACTTTTAGTATTTTTTCCAGGGCCACTTTAAGTTCCCAGTCTGCCCCTGTAAATGGCGATCTTCTTTTCACATTTTTAGTTGCAGATTCACTCATTTTCAGGCTCCTCCTCTATCATCCAAAGTGGTCGCAAAGGTTCTCAGACTGATCTGATGCATACTGTGCATCAGTAGCCCATGACCGTTTCTACTTGTCCAGTATTGCTGTTGGATTGGCACAGGAGAAGAAGTGCAATCATCTTGGATGATAGAAGAGGGACCTAAGAACTGACCGATCTGCAGCTAAAGAGATTAATAGGACATTACCATGTAAATGTTCTGTTCTTTCTTCAGTTAATATGAATTTTCTGTTTCTTGAGCCAGAGGGTCGCTTTAACTGACAGCTGAAGCATCCATGTTTGATGAGAAAATGCCATCAGTTTGCACATCTTCCGATTTGTGCTGATGAGAAGCACCTTGTTTTTTCTGACTGAGTTTGTGTTTTCACATCAAGCACTTTTAACTAAAAGGCAGCGCTGCGTGCTCTGCTGTCTATTGTGCTGCTGGCCTTTCGTAATAACATGACAAATGTGAAGACTAAATAAAAAGGATAGCTCTGCAGCCCGAAACCTATGATTTGCCTTATTTAGCAAGGCATACAATTAGCGTAGCACTCTCCTAACATGGATTCTATTTCTGCGCAGAAATGTACGGCTATGTAAACAACACATGTCACATGTACAAAAGACAAACATTGCTATTCAAGCATCATTTAGAGCACATCTCAGTGTGTTGCAGGGCCATTTTCTATCTTGAAAATAGGTTAATAGAAGCTCTAAGTGCAAAAATCATTTCAAAGTAACAAGGCCTTTTTTACTGGTTCCTCAATGGCCTTTATAAAGTTAGCTTTGAAGGATGTAAAAAAAAGCAGACAAATATATCCGTACAAAAGCATTGAGAAAAAGTTACTGCATTAACACATAAAATAGTGTTCAAATGTCTTCGATATTTGGCTTTTGGGTGAAATTTATGGAAAAGGTAAAAGGTTTATGCTACAATGATATTACACCATGTTCCAAATTGTTATGCAAATTGGATTTAAGTGTCATAAAGATAAAATTTTTTGTTTTTCAATGAAACTCATTGATGGTATTGTGTCTCAGGGCTCTTTGGATCACTGAAATCAATCTCAGATACCTGTGATAATTAGTTTGCCAGGTGAGCCCAATAAAAGTAAAACTGGATGTTCCACAATATTAAGCAAGCCACTGTTTTCAAGTAAAATGGGAAAGAAAAAGGATCTCTCTGCTGCCGATAAGCATCAAATAGTGCAATGCCTTAGACAAGGGATGAAAACATTAGATATTTCACGAAAACTTAAGCGTGATCATCGTACTGTGAAGAGATTTGTGAATGATTCAGAGCACAGACGTGTTCGTGCTGATAAAGGCAGAATGAGGAAGGTTTCTGCCAGGCAAATTCATCAGATTAAAAGAGCAGCTGTTAAAAAGCCATTACAAACCAGCAAACAGATATTTGAAGCTGATGGTGCCTCTGGAGTCCCTCGAACCTCAAGGTGTAGGATCCTTCAAAGACTTGCTGTGGTGCATAAAACTACTATTCGGCCACCCCTAACCAGTGCTCACAAGCAGAAACGGTTGCAGTGGGCCCAGACATACATGAAGACTAATTTTCAAACAGTCTTGTTTATTGATGAGTGTCGTGCAACCCTGGATGGTCCAGATGGATGGAGTAGTGGATGGTTGGTGGATGGCCACCATGTCCCAACAAGGCTGCGACGTCAGCAAGGAGGTGGAGGAGTCATGTTTTGGGCCGGAATCGTGGGGCGAGAGCTGGTAAGCCCCTTTAGGGTTCCTGAAGGTGTGAAAATGACCTCTGCAAAGTATATAGAGTTTCTGACAGACAACTTTCTTCCATGGTACAAAAAGCAGAAATGTGCATTCAGGAGCAAAATTATCTTCATGCATGACAATGCACCATCTCATGCTGCAAAGAATACCTCTGTGTCATTGGCTGCTATGGGCATAAAAGGAGATAAACTCATGGTGTGGCCGCCATCTTCCCCTGACCTCAACCCTATAGAGAACCTTTGGAGTATCATCAAGCAAAAGATCTATGAGGGTGGGAGGCAGTTCACATCAAAACAGCAGCTCTGGGAGGCTATTCTGACATCATGCAAAGAAATTCAAGCAGAAACTCTCCAAAAACTCACGTTCAAGTTCAATGGATGCAAGAATTGTGAAGGTGATATGAAAGAAGGGTTCTTATGTTAATATGTAACTTGGCCTGTTAGGATGTTTTTGATTTAAATTGCTTTTTATTTCAGTGAATGTGACCTCCTAATGCTGCAAATTCCACAAATTAGCATTTTCAGTTCTTAAAAAAATATAAAATGTTTAGAAACTCTACTGTGCATAATAATTTGGAACAGTGCATTTTGAGTTTTTTTAATTTTTGAAGAATATACTGTTATCATTGGGAGGTTTGTTTAATAAAATTCGATGTATACTCTAACGGGTGATGACTTTTATTATACTGACTGTCATTTGCACCGAACATTTAGGAAAATCAGAGATAAATATCATTTGCATAATAATTTGGTACATGGTGTATATCATGAAAGTAGGGCATTTAAGTAGAAGCATGTAATGGTGATTTTCTCATCTCATACAATTTATTGAAACAAAAGCCAACAAAAGTGGTGGGTATACCCCCAAAAAAAATGTCAAATGTTATGTGGCCTTGACCATCAAGTACAGCTTGACAATGACATCTCATGCTGTTCACAAGTTGACTTATTGTCTGCTGAGGCATGGCATACCATTGTTCATGAAGGGCGAACCTCAGGTCATTGAGGTTCTGGGGTAAAAAGTAATGAGCCTCTACATGGCAACTCAGCTGATCCCATAGGTTTTCAATGGGACTCAGGTCTGGAGAAAGTGCAGGCTACTCCATTTGAGGTACCCCAGTCTCCAGCAGCCATTCCCTAATGATGCAACCTCGATGAGCTGGCACATTGTCGTCCATGAAGATGAAATTAGGCCAGAGGCCAAATGACTGGATTAATGATGTTATTCAAGTAGTATGGACTTGTCACTGTACCATTCACAAAGTGTAGGGCAGTTTGTATTGACTAGACACACCTGCCCACACTTAACACCACCAACATCAAAGGCTCATCTGGTGACAACAGTGGCTGATGCATAGCTCACTCCTTAGCTTCACTAGCCATCATTTCTGCTAAGCATGAAATTACTTTCATCAGTGAACAGCATTGAGGCCCACTGGTCCCTTGTCCAAGACGATGCTCCTGGTGGTGTGGTCAGGTACCCTTGCAGGTCGTCTAGCACGCAGACCACGCTGATGTAAAAGGTTTTGAATAGTCTGAGGTGACACTTGGATGCCTCTCACCTCCCTTAAATGTGTTTGGAGTTGTGTGGCATTCATCATCTGGTTCCTCAGTGCATTGTTCACAATGAAGCGGTCATCAGTGTATGATGTGGCCAAAGGACGCTTTTATTCCTTTCTGTGACTCTTGCAGTCTCTCTGTATCTCTCTTTCAACCTGCTGATGACACTCTGTGACACTCTGACGAGGTACTGTTGATCAATTGTTAGGTGTCATCTTGGTCTCATGATGTCAAAATGTGAACAGCATGATGAGGAGGACTGTTTAAATACCAATTCTAATTGAACCAGGAAATGTATTTGGCGATTCATGGATCAAACGCCTGTTGTAACTTTTGCTGTTAAGCTCCTTGATAGAGAACAGCAAGTTATGCAAAAAGTACTGAAACATTAAACAGTTGGACATGTGCACTCAAAAGTTTAGAAAAGGTCACATTAAGTTCATTTATAAAAGTTAGAGTGCATTTTAGGTTCATCCTAAAATTTCACCATCAAGCCAAATATCCCTAACATTTTGTAAGTAATGTATGTGTATTATTTGGGTGGATACTGAAACTTATACAGGACCTTAGGTCATTAGGCCATGATATTAGGGGGGTATTCATACTACTAGTATAAATAATGAATAGGAATGTCTATGTAGGCCTTCCATCATTGTTATCTTTCACATGTTTTCCATAGTGAAATGCATGAGGCTCTTTAAACATACGGTACCTGTTTAAAAGTAATGGCACTTGGAGTGCAAGCTCATCAACACTACCAGGCTGCGCAGAGGTCTGGTTTTAGGCCAGACAGTTCGGCTTTCAGACTCCCTGTCCTCTGTTTTAGGCCAGCTCTGCGCAGGGCCTGAAAGGATGCAAGGGATGTCTTTTTTAACACCTCAGGGGTAAAGTTAACCTCCATCCCACCCATGCAGGTGACCTGATGTTAATTCTGTCTTCATTTTTTAAATCCCTGTGGGCTGCGGACTGGGAGGGGGCATGACCTAAACGGGGCAGGGGCTTAGCCGGAGGTAGGGTTATAAAGTCTGTTTTTCCAGACTGCTCTGAGTGGCCACCCTCCCATATCACAAATGTAGTTTGTATAGTTAGATATAGCCATACCAATGTTATTACTAATAGAATGTATTTATATAAAATGTACCGTTTAGAAGATTTGCCTATTTGTATATCCATTATACCACACACATCAGTCAGGCTGTTGCCCCTAGTTACGGTCACAATGGCCATGTAGTAGTGGTGGCCGGCTTGCTCCTGTTCAAACCCGCTCTGAGGAACTGCTGTATTGTGAATGCACATTGCATGAGCATGCGGAGACACATCTTAGGGTACTTTCACATTTGCATTTTGGACGCTACCAGTCCAAAACACAATGGTCAGTATCCGTCCAAAAAGCAGACTTTATAAACGGATCCTGCTGTATAGAGATGAATTGATCTTGGAACAGGATCCATTTCTTTGTGTTTTGGAAGCGCAGACAAAAATGCTACAACCCTAAGATGTGCCTCTGCTCATGCAATGTGCGTTCACAATACAGCAGTTACCTCAGAGCAGTTTGAACAGGAGCAAGCCGACCACCACTACTACATGGCTGAGGTGGCCGTAACTAGGGGCAACGGCCTGACTGATGTGTGTGGGACAATGGATATACAAATAGGCAAATCTTCTAAACAGTACATTTTATACAAACACATTCTATTAGCAATAATATTGGTATGGCTATATCTAACTATACAAACTACATTTGTGAGATGGGAATACCCCTTTAAAGCACCAGTATCATGTGTGTGTCATTGTGCACTGAAGTGACCAGCTTTTAATATCCAATTTTTGGACTTTGCCTTATGGCCCCCTGAAGAAATGGTTTGATTGTTGGGTAAACACATTGGGACACCCAAAAAGACTTATAGGGAGGTAATAGGGACAACTGAGGGTTTAGTCACTGACGGGATCAGGCGGGTGTCGTCCATTTTTTTTTACTTAAAGTGTAAAATTTAGTAATGAGCGAACCAGGATCACCACGTTCGGGTCTGTACCGAACATTACAGTGTCTAGATCCCGGACTCGAACATGGACTTTGGCTCCAAAGTCTGTGTTCTTTGTTCACAGTTAAAATTAAGCTTGTTGAAAGGCAGCAGCGCAGCCAATCAACAAGTGTTTAAGCTGTGGACATTTGGAAGCCATCACAGCACCATGTGACCCTGCATGCACAAATGCTGGATCACATGGTGCGCCGCAATTCTGCTCTAACTAGTGTTGGGACAGGACGCTGCTGCACTGAAGGGACCTGTAGGCATTATTGACTGGTGCAATACAAGACCTTTGCACCAGTGACACAGAAATACAATACTTAATTGGGCTGTTCAGTCTGACATGTAGGCATTTTTGGTCAGTGCAATCCAACACCTTTGCACCAGTGACACGGAAATTCAGTAGTTAATCAGTTTGTTAATTGTATCGCTGACATACACATTTTTGGTCCATAAAACCCTTTGCTTGCCATTGTCACACGGAAATACAATAGTTCATTTGTCAGCCTATTTGCTGGAAGACCATAAAAATATGAGGAGAGCCTCAAATAAGGGACATGGCCGTGGACATGCTGCTGCTGGTGTTAGTGGTGTTGGAGCTGTATCAAAATACAACATAATACAATGGTTTCTCCAGGATTACACTTAAAGGGGTATTCCGGTAACGTAACTTAATTTTTGATTGACTACATGTACATCAGAAGGTTTTAGAACAGTTTTCAGCTCACCAGGATGTACCGTTCCTGAGATATTCCCAAAAAATGCATTAGCCAATAGTAGCCTGGTCACATGACCCTTATCAGCCAATAGAAGCTCACAGGCAGTCTCCACACACCAGGTTTCTATGACAACCCTGCCAGTTCACTGCTGTAGGTCTGCATTAAAGAGGTAGAGCACTGTGGATGACAATGGTAAAAGGGTATTTTGGTTACCATAAATATAACTTATGTTTTAGACTAATTCATCATCAATCATTACCTCATATAATGTACATTTCACATATTTATTGTTCAGTAGTAATAAAAGATGTATTCTTCCACTGCTACCCACCTTCCTCTTAAATTACTATGGCATCAACCTGTAATTCAGGCCACCGTCAAAAGAAGGACTTAAAAGCCCCACCCCCAGATCCCACTAAGTCACGCCCCTGACTCAGTCAGGCCCCTTTCATGCCGCATTTGACCGGGATTAAAAATATAGGTAAAAATCACCTTCTTTCAGCTGCAGGGGTGGGGGGAGGGTGACTTTCTCCCTGCAGCTCATTGCTCAGACTGCACAGTGCTGCTGCTGAGAGTGAGCTGTTCAAAAGGACATCCCTGTGTCCATCCAGGCCCTGCGCATGACAGAGGACAGGGAGTCTGAAAGCCAGACTGTCCAGCCTAAAACAAGACCTCTGGCCAACCTAGGGGCAGGCTGATGTTAGGGTGGCCAGATGTCCGGCTTTAGGCTGGACAGTCCAGTTTTCTGGCTACCTGTTCTCCGTCCGATGCAGTGCCTGGACAGACACAGGGATGTCCACCCTTTCAGTAGGGTGGGCTGCTGTAGAGATCACTGTTAAAGGGGCAGACTGCTGTAGAGGTCACTTTTAAAGGGGTGGGCAGCTGTAGAGGTCACTGTTAAAGGGGCGGGCAGCTGTAGAGGTCACTGTTAAAGGGGCAGGCTGCTGTAGAGGTCACTGTTAAAGGGGAGGGCAGCTGTAGAGGTCACTGTTAAAAGGGTGGGCTGCTGTAGAGATCACTGTTAAAGGGGCAGACTGCTGTAGAGGTCACTTTTAAAGGGGTGGGCAGCTGTAGAGGTCACTGTTAAACGGGTGGGCAGCTGTAGAGGTCACTGTTAAAGGGGCGGGCAGCTGTAGAGGTCACTGTTAAAGGGGCGGGCTGCTGTAAAGGTCACTGTTAAAGGGGCGAGATGCTTTAGAGGTCACTGTTAAAGGGGCGGGCTGCTGTAGAGGTCAATGTTAAAGGGGCGGGCTGCTGTAAAGGTCACTGTTAAAGGGACGGGCTGCTGTAGAGGTCACTGTTAAAGGGGCGGGCTGCTGTAGAGGGCACTGTTAAAGGGGTGGACTGCTGTAGAGGTCACTGTTAAAGGGGCAGGCTGCTGTAAAGGTCACTGTTAAAGGGGCGGGCCACTGTAGAGGTTACTGTTAAAAGGGCTGGCCGCTGTAGAGGTCACTGTTAAAGGGGCGGGCACTGTAGAGGTCATTCTCGATATCTTTTAACGACACACACACACAAAAAGTAAATGAAGTAAATTAAATATACCCGGGCGAAGCCGGGTCCTTCAGGTAGTATTCAAATATCAATGAAAATGGAAAAAAGAGCTAAGCTTATGTTTTATCAACTAATATTGGAGTCTTACCACTGGCACACTTCCTAATTCTCCTGCTCAGTTTGGCAGTCTAAATACTTGGTAATTTAGGGGGCTCCTAACACTTATATGTATTTAGAAAATGATTACCCCCCAATTAGGCTGCTGTAACACACATCTCTGAAAGTATATTTGTTAATCAATGCTTTAAATTAACAAAAAAAACCTCTTGTAATTCCGCAACTTTCCGTATGTCTAGAATCAACTGTGCAAGTAATGTTGCCAGCAGAACAGGGATCTTTCCATATCGGTGAGCCATTTCAACCAGAGAACCAAGATTAAATCACATACAGTTTTAAATATCTACGTAAAGATCAAAAGATTATGAAGAGAGGAAATCACAAGTGGAGGGTTTTGAAATAATGCATTTTTTTACTCTTATTGTGCAGAATCACATGCTTTTAGCATAATTTTGCATTTTAAAAAAGTCGTGAAATGGTTGCATTAGTAAAAGGCTCTGTATCTTCTAGTGTTTAATGTGCCAAAAGAACAAATGTTGACAGCAATGCACTGAAGCAGATGGCCACAAATTTAGCGGAAAATAGTTAATAATTAGTACTACTGTCAGTTAACCTGAGAAGACTACTGAAAGCAAATAAAAACTGCTGACATTGTATATGTCATGTTCAGACTTTGTTCAGACTGAGATGCCAGGGATATGTTTTTAACATCTCCTAGACAGAAGAACATTGAATTATTCGAAATATATGAACTGCATCATGTGATAATCTGTTTTCACTAGTGACTTCTGCTCCAATTAAGACTCATATATCAGTGTGTTTATGCCCATTTGTTTTGCTGTTAAAATGTGACCTTTTGAAAGAGACTGTTTGTTAGACTGCTCACCTTTGTCTCCCAGGAAGTGTAGTTTAAAGGGTTTATCCAATATCATAAATTGCCCCCGCATATGTTGATGAAAACATCTGATGTCTGGGGGTGGGGGGAGCAACCAATTGGGCAGACAGGGACTGGGACGAGCCTCCCTAGCGTCACCCACAATGCTAGGGAGGCTCGTCCCCATCCCCGCCTGCCATTGGATGCCCCCCCCCCAACACCAGATGTTTTCAGCAGCACATGGGGAGAGGCAGCAGCGGCAGTGTGGGGACCAGGAGCGGTGCAGAGAGCAGGGAGTGGGTTAAGTATATTTCCTGTGAGGGGCCCGGCACATGGGGGGGAGCAGTTTATGATATTGGATAACCCCTTTAAGGTAAATTACTAAACTGGAGTGATGAGAAATAATGCAACATGATGGCACATATCTATGTTTGTTCATAGCAGGTGTAAATAGGTATTCTGCCCCTAGGGAGCTCAATATGCACTCCTTAATACATTTGACGAAGTCTTGAAAAATTCAATTTGGCAACTTTGCCAAAATTAGCCAAAAAATTTATTTTTTCTGAATTAATTTGTCAAGAGTCGCTATAAATCAGGTATACCCAGGTAACTCTGACTTAAAGGGGTTGTCCCACAAAAAATATTCTACAGTTTTCAAACCAGCACCTGGATGTGAATACTTTTGTAATTGCATGTAATTAAAAATTCTGTATAGCTACTGAGTTATTGAATAAAACGTATCTGTATAGTGCCACTTAATTTCTTATTTCTTTGACCTGCTCACTGAGAAGGCCGCACATGCTCAGTTTCATCTTTCAACTGCCTCCTGAGCTGTGATAGGAGGAGCTGGGACACGCCTCCTGAGCTGCAGCAGAATAGACACTCCCCTTGAGTTGTCAGCTTGATATAAATCTAGCAGAGCAATGAATGTGAGATCTCTGGACCCATGTGAGGTACAGGGCAGGTTCTAGCGTTGTTAGAAAGGTATTGTCATGTACTATATGACATCTGATTTTAAGTTTTTACATTATTCGTGGGATAACCCCTTTAAGGTACGACCACAGGGAGCGTTGCGTCCATGCTGCGGTGAAGAACCACACGGTATTATTCTAACATTTCACATTTTTTAAAAATAGTAGTGATCCTTACTGACCTAAGAGAAGGTATTTGTTTTAGGGTGTTCTAGGACTAAATGTCAGAAATGGTGAAAAACTGGGGGGTTCATTTATCAAACTGGTGTAAAGTAAAACTGGCTTAGCTGCCCATAGCAGATTCTTACTTTCATTTTCCAAAGAAGCTGTCCAAAATGAAAGGTGGAATCTGATTGGTTGCTATGGGCAACTAAACCAGTTCTACTTTACACCAGTTTGATAATTTACCCGTTTGAATGGATGTGGCTAAGATCTAGGTAAACGTATGCCTTCAACTGTATATATAGATCTAAGACCAGGCACATCTATATTTGTTACTGTCAGTGTCTAAAATATATCTGTTTTCCCCACAGGTATCTCAATCAGACAGTGCCAGCAGAGATATTAAGCACACAAAACAGAGAGAAAGTAGCTAACGTCAAACAAGCACTGAATGCTCTGGGATTTAACAGCCTTGTAAGTTGTTCTGAACTGGAAATTGCATGAACTGACGTTAATAATTTAATATTTCATTGTTAATCAGAAGTCTACTCTGATTAAAAAGTGCTAACAACATTAGAATAACTACTAAATGTTGAACTTAAAGGGAGTCTGTCAAGTAAATTTCACTAATATAACTACCAGCAAAGGCCACCAGAAGGTTGTGATAGAATTATAACCATACCTGTATGTCATCTGGGGGATTATTCCATGTCCAGGAAAAGCACTTTTATTCCTATCAAAAACAGCTCCCAAGTGCCCAGCTGGGTGGCCTTTCCTTAATAAATAGAAGCATATAAGATGGAAGCCTTTATTATTCCGGTGCCAGCATGCCAACCAATACCATCCAGTCTGCACCCCTTGGGGGGCCAGGTCTTAATGATGACCATTCTCATCTTTATTTCCTAGAAAAGTCAGCAAGATGCAGAGAGAGGAGGAGCTAGATATTCCTGATGACAAATTCTCATCAACATTAGATGATGTGGAAAAGGAGGCAAAGCAGATGACAGAAGTAGGGCTCCTACCTTTAGGGCAGGAGAGTGCTGGGGTTGCATTAGTAGGTATGCCAGCATATTGTACCCCACCTAACCAGCCAAACCCCATACCAGCAACAACCCCTGCCTAAAGGTGCATTAAAGGTGTTGCGCGGGCATTAACAATGAAGACCGACTATACAGTGCGTCGTTATAAATCAGATACCTAGGCCACTCTGTGGCCGTACCCAAAGGTAGAGTGGCCTAGGTATACCTGATTTATAACAATTTGTGATTAATTAATTCATAATGAACCACGTTTCTTGGGGAACTTTGGCGAAGCTGGCAAATTGAATTTTTCAAAACTTCGCTCATCTGTAGTTATAATGCTTTTATAACATTCTGATGACCATTGCTGGTAGTTATATTGGTGAAATGTACATGACAGGCTCCCTTTAGTGCCCCAACACACACTTTGGTGGACATTTGTGAAATCTGCCAGTTGTGTCAGTTTTGTGGCACAAAATGTCACAAGAGTCTAACATTTTGTGCATTTTTGTGACTTTTGATAAAATTTTGCAACATTTGATGAGCTTTGCCACTTTCAAAATTGGACTGAAAAATTGGTCTGGATTACATATTTTTACACTTTTATGTCTCAGTTATGATGAGTGACTTTTTAAAAAGTTGCAAAAAAGTCACATCTCCTCACCAGGTAACCCCCTGGCAAACCTACACTGACAGTGGCTAACTCACATCACACTTGGGCCAAATTCGTTATTACTGTGTACCATTTCATAAATGAGACAAAGCCGCAGAAACCAAAGACAGTCTTGTAACTGACACAAAAAACACCACAAATGATAAGTTTCACCCTTTATCCAACATAGTGGAGAAGAATCAGTATTCAAAATGTACTAAAAAAAACTGGTGTATATGCATTGTGGGCATCTATTCCAACGTTGCACCATATTTTTAACTGTTTTAGACACTTTTTGTGATTTTTTTTTTAAGGGGTGTGCCATAGCAGGAAAAGGGGCAATGTTTAAAGACTTCATTGTGTGGCAAAAATTTGCTACTTTTTATGAGATGAACTGAACCAACAAATAGTTGGTTTGAAGTTAGACCAGACAGTCCACAGATGTGTCGGATTTATCATGTAGCATCAGCCACCTTGATAAATCCGGTGCAGTTTAAGACCTTCTAGTCTACAGTAGGTTTACACTGTCTTACTACTAGACAGTATTAGTAAATCTGCCAAATTATGTGAAAAAGGTTTCAGGGAGTAGTAAAGATAATTAGAAATCCCTAAGTATATTTTTGCAGTTAATGGCCTAGGGTATGGAACACATATTTGCTCAGCATTTAAATCAATATAGTTTTGGTAAATTATGTAACAATATGCCATCACCCGCTATTCTGACTTGCACGGCACCTGCCAGCCGGATTCTTAACCCTTTGTTTTCAGGTCTGCCTCTGTCTCTGCTTGGAGCATTGACCTGTGATAGTCGGGACTACATATATCTGGCATATAAACTTGGACCCAGCCATCCTGTTAAAAGAGCCCTAGTGCTTATGTATGTGCCATTTATAAATGACACACACATTAAATCTAAAAGTAAAACTTCTGTCCAGACCACTAAATAAATTGAGACCCCAGATCACATCCCTTTATCCCCTCCATATACTTACACTTCTCGTTCCTGGGTTGCTCTTCATCTGCAGACACTGTTGCACACGAGGTCCTAAGGCAGTGATTCTTATAATTAATGTAAATGATGGATTTAGAGTTAGTTATGCTAAATGTTAGGTAATATCAATTAGCAATACTCCACTAAATGTAACCACTGGTGCCAAGATGTATTTAGTTTGCCACATTTGGATGACAGCTAGCTGAGCATGCTCCAAAATCTAGTATTTACACATAGACACATTTTTAACCATGTGCTTTAGTTTTCCTATAGAAGTTTCTGCCCCTGAGATTTCTGTTTAGCTGGTACTTTGACACAGGGCACACAGTACAATTTAAAGAGAAGAAACCTATTGCTATAAAATGTGATGTAATCTGCAGGCACCATGTTATAGAGCAGAAAGAGCTAAGCAGATTGATGGGAAAGATAATGTAAAATGTGTAATTTATACAGTAAAATCTCTGCTCTTTCTGAGTTCTGTGTCCCTGTGGGTGGTCTTATCATTGACTGACAAATATCTAGGTATACATATTTATACAGGCAATGCCATCAGTTGATGACTAGACCACCGACGTGGCTACTGTGCTCCGAAAGAGCAGAGATTTTAATGCATAGATTATCAATATATCAATATATCAATCTGCTCAGCTCCTTCTGCTCTGTAACACGCTGCCTGTAGATTGCACTTTACATTCATATTATTGTTTCATTTAAGCCGTTTACTCATTAAGAGTAGTGTGGCTTTTTAATTAGGCTAGGGTTACACAGCAACATGTAGTTGGGTGACATAAGATTGTAATAATACATTACACTTTATGAGGGTGAATGTGGTCACATTAGGCCCCAAAAGGTGCTATGACAGTCGGCAGAAATCCAACAATGCTGGATGTCTATGCTGTACTCACCATTATTAGCCATGACAGGACGTGTAATATTTGAGACCATAATGTTGCATGGCCAAAAGTTGCTATGTAGCCCTAACCTAATGTGAATTGCAGTGGCCAGGGTTGTAGCTACAGGGGTGCAGAGGTAGCAGTTGTTACCGGGCCCAAGAGCCTGAGGGGGCCCAAAGATCCTTATGTCTCATAAGGAGACACTGGTATTATAGAAAGTACATGCTGGGAGGGCCCTATTATAGATTTTGCACTGGTGCAAAGTTACATCTCTGGTGGGAGGGAAGGGGTTAGGTCAAGAATTTGGCATGGGGCAGGGGGGGCATTTCAATTGTTTTCTCAGGCTGCAGGAGGGCTATGTGCTCCTCTGTCCCTTGCCACAAAGCACTGAGGGAAGGGGGATCCAAAATGAACTCTTGCACTAAGGCCCACATGGACTTTTTTCAGGCAATATTTGGGTGTCCTGTACCTTGCACAGAGTGGTGCAGGGTATCCACTGCAATTTCCCCAAGTATTCAGTCTTACATACTGGTTTAATATGCTTGCACATATCCTATCAGTACAGAAAATTAAATAAAAAGGAATGTTACATGTTTTGAAATAAGCTGACTTCATCTGACAAATAGATTGACGTAGGCAATGTCTGCTTTAAATATTGAATAAAAGAAGTTGTGTATAATTTATTTTCTAACCTGAGTAAATGCATGGCTTGCTTTGAAGTTGCAGAATCTTTGGGGAACACATCAGTGGAGAGACACATTTGTAAAATGAATTAATGAATATTTTGTCAAATATTTAAAGGGAAAGAAAGCCGCAGGGAAGGAGGCTTATTTCTGAAACAGGCTCACAGAAGACTCTAGTGGAGCTCACTAGCTGGGGGGCAGCAATAGAAATAAGTGAGATTGGAAACCTGGTCACTTGCTGAATATGAAAATCTAGTTAAATAGTTGTCTAATTTGAACATTCTTGGTCCATAAGGATCAGGATGCTGTAGCAGCCAGCTGAAGATAAATTGTAGCAGCAAGAATCTGGTTTTCAGGAATTTGGATGAACGTATAGGACTGTAGTATTGTATCCTGTTGCCAATATCTTACTAAACCATACTCATACATATGCTTGCTCTTTGCTTTCTCTTTATTTATTACAATTAGGAAGTTGAAAATATTTTCATGATCCTCTCAGCCATTCTGCACATTGGGGATATTCGGTTTACAGCTCTGACTGATGCTGAAACAGCTTTTGTGTCTGACCTGCAGCTTGTGGAACAAGGTGATTAATGTTATCTAATTTGTCCATAAGTATGTGATAACTACACACAAATGTATAATTTAGGTCAACACTTGTTACTTTAAAACCACTGGAATTACTTGTTTGGATATATATTTGATATTGAAATAATTACATTTTGTGGCATCTTTCCCCTGAATATTGCACGTAGTAGACATCAATCTGATTATTAGATTACTCCTAGCCAACTAAAACTAATAGATACCATCACATGAAATGTAATATTTTTTGTTGCTGTGATGCCATGTGAAAATCTGGTTGTGGAATTATAAGAGCATTGTCTAGCTGTGTTGCAAATTAGTAAACCAGTACAGTGGATACAAAATTTTCGACGCTCCTGGTCAAAATGATTGTTACTATGAACAGTTAAGCAAGTTGAAGATGAAATGATCTCTAAAAGGCATAAAGTTATACGTAAAGAACACTTTTCAACATTTTAAGCAATATCAGTGTACTTTTTTTCTAGTTTGTACAATTTTAGAGTGAAAAAAGGAAAGGAGTATCTTGCAAAAGTATGGGAACCCAAGGAGATTTGACTGCTCAGATAACTTTGACTGAGGCCTCATACCTTAAATAGCCTGTTAGGTTTAAGGATTGTTCATAATCATCATTAGGAATGGCCAGGTGATGCAAATATCAAAGCATTATAAGTACCCACACTCCTCTAACCTTGCCCAAAAAAACAGCAGCCATAGGTTCTTCTAAGCAGTTGCCTAACATGAAAATGGTTGAGGCTCAGATTCTCTCAGTTCAAAATGTAATTAAGAAATGGTAGTTAACAACACCAGCGGAGGTCAAGAGAAGGTCTGTAAGACAAAGAAAAATTTCAGAGATAGCTGTTCGTATGATTGCTAGAAAGGTAAATCAAAACCCCTGCTTGATTGCAAAAGACCTTCAGGAACATTTAGCAGACTCTGGAATTGTAGTATATTATTCTAGTGTTCAGAAACACCTGCACAAATATGGCCTTCATGGAAGAGTCATCAGAAGAAAACATCTCCTTTGTCCTCACCACAAAATTCAGCCATCAGAAGTTTGCAAACGAACATCTAAACACATCTGGTGCATTTTGTAAATGCTGTGGACCCATGAGGTTAAAATAGAACAGTTTTGCCACAATGAGCACAGGTATTTTTGGAGAAAAAAGAGGTCAGCATTTCATATTAAGGACACCTCTCCAACTGTTAAGCGTGGGATTAGCTGCGATACTTGCCTACTAGGCACTAACCATGCAGGGTGTCCAAAGTTTTGCCTTATGCCCTTTTTCTTTTTTTTTCTTTTGAAAATGTAAAAGATGAAAACAAAAAATTTTTTTTTTCCTTGCAGATAGCATGTATATACATGTGCAGGCAGAGCTTTAATCTCAGCGCTGGGATTAAGGATCCTGCTCCTGCAATCTAACAGGAGCAGGTCGGGTCCTGGCTCACAGACAGAGCGGGGACCCTGAGGAGAAGACAGGAGCAGTTTATTACCGCTTCTGCCTTCTCCTTTGCCTGGACGAAAGCGCTGCTTGAGCGCATGGTGGAGGAGGAAGGAAGCAGCAGAGCAGTGCTGCAGGGTCTAAGGAGATCAGCTCTGCTTGTGTCTAATGCCCCCACAGGGGGCTGTTTTCCCCTGTAACTGGGGCGCCTGTGGATGCCCCAGTTACAGTGGAAACAGTGAAAAAAAAGTGTTAAAAAAAATATAAGTAAATATATATATAATATATAAGTAAAGAAAAAAAAATTAAAATACAAATAAAAAGTGTAAAAAAAAAAATTAAAAACGCAGTCGCCAACGAAAACAGTCACCATAGTCGCCCCGTTCAATAAAATCTATACATGTTATATATCAAAATGATCGTCATCAAATAGGGAACCCATAGCAATAATTAATTTATGTGTCAGTTTTAATATTTAAAAATAAAAATCTATAATTAAAAATAATTACTTTTTTATTAGAATTAACGGTTTTCGTCCAAATTAAACCTAAAAAAATGTAAAAAAATCTTTAAAAAAATCCATTCTAATAAAAAGTCCTAAAAAATAAGTCCTAAGTGTCAAGCAAAAAAAATTGCAAAAATTTAGTTTTGGTATTCAAACAAATAAAAAAAATTAGGGTCACTAAACCACCATGTGCCGAAATCACAAAAAGTTGCCTGGACATTCAGGCCTTTTATAATGTGTCATCTTTAAAGGGATTCTGTCAGCACGATTTTGCATATAAAGGTAATGCCACTACTGGATTCAGCTGAGCATGTTGAATTCAAAAATGTTATTATTAAAGTTCCTAGTAGTAGATTTAATGCTGAAAAAACGTTTTTTATATAACTCACATAAAGAGCCCAAGGGGATGTGCCCAGCAGCTTTCGAGCCCGGGCCCAGGAGTTGGAGCCCAGGACCGCCCACCTCATTAATATTCACTTCACTGCTTCCAGCAGTGAAGCTCCGTCATCGTTGTAATCCCGCACAGGCGCAGTACCTCAAGCGGTCTGCGCCCGTGCGGTCTGCGGGCATCGGCCTCAGAGAAGGTACTGCGCATGCGCGGGATTACAACGATGACGGAGCTTCACTGCTGGAAGCAGTGAAGTGAATATTAATGAGGTGGGTAGTCCTGGGCTCCAACTGTCTTGGCGAGCCCGGGCTCGAACGCGGCTGGGCACATCCCCTTGGGCTCCTTATGTGAGTGATTGACACATTATAAAAAACGTTTTTTCAGCATTAAATCTACTACTAGGAACTGTAATAATAACATTTTTGAATTCAACATGCTCAGCTGAATCCAGTAGTGGCATTACCTTTATATGCAAAATCGTGCTGACAGACTCCCTTTAACTTTATGCCTTTTGGAGATCATTTCATCTACAACTTGCTGAATAGTAATTTTGACCAGGGGTTCCCAAACTTGCATGATTTTTATTGGTGTATGAGTAATTTTTCTGGTGATATCAGTATTTTTCATCAGTATTTGTAAGCCAAAATCAGGAGTGGAACCTAAATCACAAAGAATAGTGGAAATATTTATGCTTCTTCTATGTTTTGGACCCACTCCTGATGTAGGCTTACAAATACTGCTGAAAAATACTGACCACATGTTGACTGTTAAAGTGGCCTTAGGCTGGTGTCATGGCATTTATTTTGTTTTCATTTTGGCGGGTTTGTGGCTTTTAGTGCATTTTTGCAGGTGTCAATAGTTACTAGCTCCAGATATTACATAGAGGTTAATAGAATATATTAATCCCTTATTGACCACCAATACAGTTTTTTTTGGTGGTCATTAAGTAACCCTAAGCTAGGCCGCCATCTTTTTCGATGGCCTAATCTAAATGCTGCACAATTCTCCTGTGCAATGGGGAGCGGAAGCTTGGCAATTACATGACAGCCAAGCTTCAGCTCTAATGGTCCAGATCTGCAAAAGCAACTAACCTTTTAACCCCTTAGATGATGCAATCAATAGCAGCCATGGCATTTAAGTAGTTTCAGAGGGAGGGGGCTCCATCTGTCAGGTATCTGAACCACTACAAATAAGAATGCAGAATGCTGATGTCTTTGCATGGCAGTTGTGGGCCTAATGACAGCATAATACATAGCATTACAAGTGGTACAGTGTGTTACAGAAGCTATAGCAGGGACTAATAAATAGTAAAAAATAACAGTGAAATAAAGTTTTAGTTAAAACAAAACTTAAAGTGAAAATAAGATTGCAAAAAAAAGGTTGCAAAAATTTTTTCCAAAAAATGGAATGGATACAGCAAATAAAAGCAATAAAGTCTTTATAGCTTCTGTTTAAAAAGTACAAAATCCCTCCTGTAAAAAATATGATGCGTTTCAGCCTATACAGGTCTTAATTATAGATCAAATAATATCTCATTTTTTTACAGGAGGGATATTATTTGTTTGCACTTTTTAAACAGAAGAAATAAATACTTTATTGCTTTTATTCGCTGGATCCATTCTGTTTTTTTGGCATATTTGGAAGGTGTGAATACAGCCTGGATTTGTGCTGAATTGGTCAACTGACCTTTCCTCCTGAACGCTGGACATCGCTATCTCACAAGGCAAAAATAAAATCCCCTCCTCAAATTTGATATTGCTACATTCATAACCAGACTATACAATTATGTAGTTTATCCTGCACTGTAATAGTGGTGAAAATGAACCACAAAAACAATGCTATCATTGCTGTTTGCTTATTCACCACCAAAAACTCAGTAAAATTGAATGAAAATCAAGCCCTCATACAGCTCAGTAGAAAGAAAAAAAGAGTTATGAGCATTGGGATGTGTGATGGGATAACATTTTTTTCCGAAAGGCTTTCTTTGTGCAAAAGTAGTAAAAAAAACTCAATGACAGTATTGCTGGTTTTCCCATCAGCAATCTGTTATATGCACCCCAAAATATTGCCATTAAAAATTACAATTTTTTACACAAAAACAAGCCGTGTTATGGCTACATTGATGGAAAAATAAAAAAAAAGTTATTGCTGTTGGAATGCAATGATAAAAAAAGGAGCCGGTCACTAAGACATTAAACACAGCATACACAAGCATTTTTGTAGTGGCACTTTTCACTCTTGAGATGTGTTTAATAAGCCACTGACATTTTTCTTTTAAATCACAGCATGCTTTGGCTCTGGCATTTTTATCTCATTATCTGCTTTTTTGAGAGCCATAAAAACTCACAAACGCAAAAAATTTAAAAGCCCTAAAAGTATAAAAGACAGCACATTTTTAAGTTAGCCATTTGAGCTTCAATCAAATAACTTTGAAAATTATCGGGAAATTTTCCTTAAGAAAGGGAATCTGACTTGCTTGCCAAATCTCAGAAGTGTATTGAAGATTTTAATTGTTCTGTTTTGATGTATGCAAATTATGAACGACTGTAATTTTATTCTAGTGGCTGGAATGCTGCAGATATTACCTGATGAGCTGTCTACTGCCTTAACAACAGATGTTCAATATTTTAAGGGTAAGAAGTAACAACTAGATATATAATTAAGATTAAAAGCTGTGTTTACACTGTCACATTATTATGACCAACAGCTAGAGTAACTGCAACAAGCCCCTTAGGAGCTGCTGTAGAGGATGGGAGTGGAATTGACCCTGATGAGATATTGTGTACTCCCTCAGGTAGATGCTCCCTGGGGATCGATGCAGTGGATTTGTGGTTTGAAGAAGCAGGCCAGAAGAGAAAGTATAAAAGTCGATAAAAGTCCAAACTAATGCTTATGCTATATCCAACAGTAGTAGGTACAAAGTGCAGTTTCAGCCACCAGATGATGAGGTATGGTGGCTTGTTAGGTGACATTTAAAGGACGCTTGCAAGCACATAGGTTTTCACAGTAAGGTATAGGCTTGATATTTGACTGGCCTGGAAGAGATTTAGATGATGGGTGTCTGATCTGTAGTCCCTCACCAGCAGCAGGGCCCGTAAAGCTATGATTTTGCTGATCACTCCACTATCTAGACACACTAAAACGTCTTGGGAAACAGAGTTTTGATTCTGCCAGTTTTACTGGCGTTGCAGTCTCATAGATGCACTTGTTATATTCCCTATGAGCAGGAGCTCTGGCATGTGGTTCCTCCCTCTTTGCTGTCTCACTGGAACTCCCTACTTCCTGCCAGAAGGGGAACAGCCTACTCCTACCAAGAGGGGAGGAATAGGGTGCTTAACCCTGTTCTTGCCAACCATTGGCAACCATACCTCTCATGATGATATGTATGTCAGAAACATATAATAACATAGCATCAATTGTATATACCCCCAGGTCTGGGGTACTGCATAACTGCCGTGTACAGTACGGACAGTAGCTACACAGGCTGGAAGTGAATTCTGACTGCAGTGCATCCCACAGCTCCTAGAGGATGTGTGTGGGAGGATCCATTAAGCGAACACAATGATCAAGGTGGTTCGAGAGATGCTAATTTGGTTTCTGGGGAATTAAAGGGCCAGGATACTAATTGAAAGTCTTGGTCAAGCTCTTCAAACCAATTTTAGACATTTCTAGCCATGTTAAATGAATGATTGTACATGATCTGCAAGAATGTATTCATACCCTAATCAACTGAGAGTACCTTCTACACAGATTAGCTGGCCCAGACAATGCCATGAGGACATTTCCCAGACCATAATGCTACCACTAACAACTTGTATTTTTCCAGCAATGGTGGCAGAGTTTTTGTTCTCTGATGTTTCTCGGTCAAGGTCCATCCATTTGATGAAGCAGACAACTTGACTCAGCAGATTTTCCAACCTTTTTCCAATTCCGATACAACCACAAAAATTGAAGCCATTTCTGCTAATGCAACTTCTTTGGAAGAGATGCCATGAGCATCCATCTGCAAAGCCCCATAAGCAGTAGGGTTTGCTGAACTGTTGTTTTAGACATGTCTGGAAGCCCCCAAGTTCATTTTGGTCGTGAGCTGCCCCACTGTAGTGAGCACAGAGCAGGAGGTCATGGCACATACCTGAGACCCAGCATAGGAGGCGGCAGTGATGTTATTACTGTGGCAACTGCCTGTGGCGGGATGTGGCAACAAAGGCGACAGACCGAAATGGTCTGTGGCCTGCATCCTGTATCACAGACATCTGTGGGGAAAAGGAGTTAGGAGATAAAACAGCGGTCTTAATAAATGTGGCCCTTAATGCTTCAGCTCACCTACACTTCAGATAACCTTATAGATTGGCCTTATTTCTACTGGGGCTTGGCTTCTATTGAGGGCACTATAGAAGGGACTTTATTTCTACTGGGGGCACTATGGTGACATTATTACTACTGGGGATACTGTGGGGGCATTATTATTATGGTGCACAATATGGAGTGCATTGCTACTAATGAGGGCACTCTTGGGGAGCATTATTCCTATTGGGGATACTGTAGGGGGGCACTATTACTATTGAGGGCAGTCTGTTAGCAGCCTTACTATAGGGAAACTATCTTTATGGCACTATAATTTTTGCAGTATAGTGTTTGTTGGCATTAGGGAGCACAGCTGACATATTATTGGGGGTAGCAGCAGGATAACAATATTGGGTAATGAGGAGGGGGAAGATGATGGAAAAGTGAGGAACCTAAGATATCTGTGTTGCAAACTCTACAGACAAGATGTGGCTGAAAGAAGTTGTCAAGGTGGTCTGATTGAAATGGAGAAGATAAGGAAAAAGCATACAGGATGTAATCGGTATGCAGCGCTGTAATCTCCTGTTCTCTCATGGACCCAACCACTAGAGAGGCTGGTGCTTTTTCCTATATTGTGCAAGCACAACTGCCACTGCTGAATTATAGTGGTGGCCATAAACCCTGAAAATGTGCAGTGTATAATGCAATTGGAAAAAATGCCGTTTGCTGAAGTGAGACAAACCCTTTAATGAGCAGAATCTGGCCTAAACTCTTATAAAAAAAAAATGCCACGAAAGGTATGTTTATACTGCTCTCCCCAGCCCCTACCTATCTGGTTAGCGTGGTCAAAATTGTTCTTTATTATTGGTGTATTATTTATGCTTTAATTCTAAGTTCATGTCAAAATAATCATTGTAATTACTTCAGGAGGTTTGACAAATATGATGTATGAAATATGAAATAAGAATACCTATTCGTACACTTGTATACATATTAAAAAAAATGTAAAAACAAGAAATTAAATATTTTTTCTCTGATATTCAGGAGATATGATAACTCGCAGACATTCTATGGGAACAGCAGAATTCTACCGGGATCTACTTGCAAAATCGCTGTATTGCCGTCTGTTTAGTTATTTAGTAAACAATGCCAATTTCTACCTCCAAAATCAAAGCGAACAATACAGGTAAGACCTCAGAATGGAGCAAAATATTACATTTGCAATTTCATAATGGTGGATCTAATTTAAAACTATTATCTATAAACATGTCCTTTCCTCACTTTGTTTTACTTCTTATTGTATTGTCTGACAAATTAAGCTAACTGAAAGGACTACCAGATGTAATCACATTTTATGATAGCCATTGGGCCTTATATAAAGCTTGTTTCATAATCATAGCAACTAATTGCAGCTAAGAATTAATGGTTATGTACATATTTGGAGCCATTTATATTTCTCCAGTAAATTAAAGAGGTTGTGTCCCCCCCACACACACACACACACACACAGTAATGCCGATCGTGGATATTTAACCCCTCGGATGCCGCGGTCAATCCTGACCACGGCATCCGAGGGATTAAAACACCAGAAGTGCGCGCTTCTGGTGTTGCATTGGCTCCCCCGTGTGGCAATCGGAGATGCAAGGAGGCTGCTGCATAGACTTTCCTATG
Source organism: Rhinella marina (assembly GCA_900303285.1). Lineage (NCBI taxonomy): Eukaryota > Metazoa > Chordata > Amphibia > Anura > Bufonidae > Rhinella > Rhinella marina. Next base: position 280,931 of record ONZH01002761.1, read on the forward strand.
GAGCCCTTCTGTGTAATAGGGCTCCATAGGAAATCAGTAAAATCATCATAGACTCCAATGCTAATGCATTAGCATTAGCTTATGATATAAGCAATCAGATGATTGCTTGTAATAGTTCCCTATGGAAACTATAAAAAAGTGTAAAAAAATTAAATAAATAAAGTTTAAAAAAATAAAAATACATAAAAGTTCAAATCACCCCCCTTTTCCCAAAATAGAAATAAAAGTAGTACAAAAGTACACATCGTGGGCATCGCCGTGTGCGAAAACGCCCATATTATAAAAATATAAAAACTTCTTTTCCGTACGGAAAACAGCGAAAGGGAAAAAAGCGCCAAAACGGCCAATTCGCTATTTTTTGTCGCTTTTTTTCTAAAAAAAAATAAATAAAAAGGGATCAAAAAGTCATACACACCCCAGAATGGTATCAATGAAAAGTTCAGATCGCCCCGCAAAAAATGAGCCCCCATACAGCTCCCTACACATAAATACCAAAAAGTTATAGGGGTAAAAATATGGCGATGAAAAAAAAAATTCCAACTTTATAATTATTTTATCACTATCAAAACGCAAGAAAAACTATACATATTAGCTATCGCCGGATTCGCACTGACCTGTAGAATGAAAGTAACTGGTCAGTTTTAATGAACATCCAACATCGTAAATAAAAAAAACCTGTAAAACTGTGGTGGAATTGTTTTGTTTGTTTTGTTTTTTTTGCAAATTCACCCAATTTGGAATTTTTTTCCTGCTTGCCACTACATCATATGCAATATTAAATGGTGACGTTGGAAAGTACAACTTGTCCCGCAAAAAACAAGCCCTCATACAGCTGTGTGAACAGAAAAATAAAAAAAGTTATGGCTGTATGAAGCCAGGGAGCACAAAGCGAAAAAAAAAAAAAACCTCCGGGGCTCAATGATGCTTCCCGTTGCTGGCTCCCTGCTCCTTCTCCTGCAGGCCTCCAACGCTAAGGCTTCCTCGCTGTAAGCATCCAGTTTGACTTTGCTGCAGCCAATCACTGCCAGCAGTGGAAACCAGATCCCCTTGCATCATGTAACCATTTGCACTTAACCTATATTCTTCTTTATACCTTTCTGAAGAAACTCTCACAATATCATAAACCTGTTACAGTTTTTATTTGTATCAATAAAATAAATAAAAGGGTGGTGGTTAATGAATACATTTTTTTGCCAGCCTTCTAAAACCTGAAGTCTTGCTAGGCTGCTTTTTCAATGCACTCAGTGATACATCATTCCTAATAAATCTGCTGCTCTGTTTTTGTGTGTTCAAGCAGAGAGAAATATCTGATTGATCTCTTTGAACATTAACTGACTGTGAAGGAAAATAGAGGTATTTTTCTTCTCTTGATGCTAGAAGAACATGCATTGGGAGATTTGATGACAAAATCCTGATTTGGACATTGGGAATTTTCATGGTATAAATCAGCTTTGATGGTGTTCCTTTACACCCTATACATCAGCTACACATTACCTACATAAACATTTGTAATATCCCCAAGTGAACCCTGTAGCAAGGAACATAGTCAAGTTAAACACACTGAGCTCAAGCGATACAAGTCATAAGGGAATCATCTGCAGGCTGACAAGCTGATTTATATCCTTACTGTCATTACGGCAAGTCATTGGTGCACTATTTATTATCAAATCTACAAAAATATACAGTATATGTACTCAAATATATATATATTAATACATTTTATCATAAAACTCCCTGAGCATTTGTACACAGCCCAACTTGCCACTTATATGCACTAATTGTTTCTAATTTTGATAATATACAGAAAGGCTAAAAAGCATATTTAAAGACAATATTTAGAGGATTCAAAAACACTACATACACAATAGCTACTATATATGTGGCCTGCAGAGGAGGCACAGATGATGAAAGGAGCGGTAATGGCTATGACGATGGTAGTACTCACAATTCATGGTGGTAATTGTCTCTCTGGTGCTCCCTAGGCCATGCACATTGAATGGAGGGTGCACCCTTTTCTTCCCTCATGGAACTTCCTGGCTTCCTGGGGCTACTGCCTGGTAGTAGTTGGGTTGCACTTGATGATGAATGGTTGGCAGGATGCAAGGGAGGAGAAGAGTTGCTGGTGAATGATGGAGGCAATAACCAGGCCCATTTAATTAGAATAAATAAAGACTCAGAACTAAAGTTTCACTACAAACAGCAGCAATTGACCACACCTGAGGTATCTCACAGAGCTTACTTCTTCCCAATGGCTGTGTATAGACATTAGCTATGATGCTAGTTGTAGTCCTGAGTCTAACTCTAAATAATTAGCAAGATAACCACAGGCATGCTATTCTGTACTTCTTAACTAATTCTGCAATTTCCATCTGAAGGGGCAGAATTTATATCCAGATGGCCAATCCATCTCAAAGTATGGTGGATGTCGAGTCAATTAACCATTTCCACAGCGTTAAAGTCTTTTGCCAAAAATGAGCCATATCTTACTGATGTTATTTTGCACAGCCTTAATGGTTATGGATGGACCTTCTAAGATGGCTAGTCTCTTTCCTTCAGGGGTATTCTGATGATAAAGTATCTTCTCTGGCAGCTGTAGCCCCAGAGCTAAAGGTTCTCAGCACTCTGCTCTAGCTTGCAGGTCTTGTCTATAGCTCTGCTCAACTAAGACTCTCCAACTAACTAACCAGCAGGCAGAACAAAAACATCACTCTGGTAACCTAACCAGATATTGCCCATACACCATTAGGTATGCAAAGTGCATGAATAAATAAGTGATTCAACAACTAATCGCAACATTTGACTAAACACCATTTCATTTAAATTTTTTAGCAATAATTAACCCTTTGCAGTGGCCCACTAGGGCACTGCATATGTCAGAGAGAAATCACAAAAAATATAACTAAAAACTTTTATTACCACTAGTATTAAAATGATTATTTAACCCCAAAGGGTTTTAGACTTTACACTATAGTATTTTTTATTTTTTTATCCCTGCTTTTTGAGTGACTGGTTGTAGTTTTCAATGGCACCATTTTGGAGTACTGTACAAATAACCTATTGATTAACTGTTATTAACTTTTTGTGGTATTTTTTATGTTATATATATGAAAGTTTTCATCATTCACCTTGCAGCATAAATGTTACCTTTTTTCTGTGGGTCAGCCTTAATAATACCACATATGTATAGTTTTTTTAAGGTTTTGCTACTTTTGTACAATAAAAGCACATTTCATTGGAAAAAAAAACTGTTTCTCTGTCAGCACATTCCAAGAGACATATTTTTTTTTTTAATTTTTATGTTATTATAGCTTTATATGAACTTTTTTTGAAACAGGTTATATTTTTACCAGAACCATTTGGGGTGTATGTCAATTATAGATTCACTATTATTATTATTATTATTATTTTAGGGAGAAATGCAAAACATAGCAATTCCAGTAGTGTTTGTGTGTGCGTGTTTTTGTTGTTGTTGTTATTTTGCTTTTTGTAACATTCATCTCAAGTTTCAAATATTATGTGAACTTTATTATCTGAGCCATTTTTATTCTGGCGATACCACATATGTTTTTACAAAACCACTTTTATGGAAAAAAATACATACATACATACAAGATTTAGCGGCCCCCAGGCTGCCATGCCAGGTACTGTACCTTTTGATTGGGCTTGCATTGGGTCGATGGGGACTGAAGGAAAGCCTGCCTCTGTCAAATGACTGTTACACACTATTATTTTAACTACATCAATGCAAAAAATGCTCTCCAACGTCATTTTAACTCTTTTATCACATTTTACTCACCCCATCTGCAACTCTGGTCTCTTCAGTTTTTGTGGGTGGGCATCAGCTCATGACATAATGCCATCAAGCACCTGCATCACCCAGGAATGTAAAACAGCCATATTCATTGTATAATAACACACAATGGAATAACACCTTAGTATTAGAGATGAGCGAATCATTCAAAAAATTATTCGCCGAACAGTCGCCGAACTTTTCCTAAAATTCGTATATTTGACGAATAGATTTGTTGTATTTGCGTACAAAATATACGTTATTATGTGCTATTAGCGAACATTCGCTCACTAATAACGAACCTTCATTTACAAAATGTATACAACTTCTTAGAAGACGTACGCATGAGCCTACAGATAGCTTACGAATCTCAGGGTACTATTGTCTAAGCGATTACGTAATACGCAGGCACGTACGAGGAGAGGCCGCGGCGTGCACTCCTCAGAGGCAGAGCGAATATTCGAGACATATATATGGTAAAGTGCAAATACATTATTATAGGTATAATATAAAAATTTTAAATGTCACCTGCCTAGTATGCTCACGGACACGTTTAAGTCTCTTTTCTTCTGACGCTTGTCATAGAACTGGAGCAGAGTCCCAAACTCAGTCGCAATTTGTAATCCACATAGGTAAAATTGTAATCCAAATGGGTAAAAAAAAAGCAGCAAAGATTCCTTAAAAAACCCTCTTTCAAGGGGCTCCCCAAATAACCTGAAAAGGGGGACAAAGGGATGAGTCGCACGAATGTGCAACTTAATTTCCTGAGTTGCCTCGTCATCCTCCCGCGCTGGAGAAAGGGGCGGAATTACCAGGGAGGAGTCTGCATCGCTGAATTGAATTCGTACACAACAGCGTATAGAGTAACTACCAGGGAAAAGTCTGCATCGCTGAATTGAATTCGTACGTGACAGCGTATAGAGTAACTACATTATACGTAGAATAGCGTATAATTTATAGGACACACTACGTAGCGAATGCGTACAAAAGCGAAGTGAATCACCTAATATTCGGATTCGCTTCGCAGCTGAAAAATCCCAAGATTCGATACAAATCTACGATGCGGCGAATAGATTCGCTCATCTCTGCTTAGTATAAAATAAATCTTATGATAAACTATTCGTCACTATTATGTATCTTGTCATATATAGTATCAGAAACACATTGAGGCGATTGACAAAACTTGTCTAGTAGTTAATAATTGTAAACCAGCCAGCCATAAGATGTGCCACATTTATCATATTGACTCACACTGAATGATAAATGTGGTGAATTTTTAGATACTTTTATATAACTTTAAACAACATATTAGTTGTCTGACTTTGTGCCAATTTGTTTCTCCTTGATGAATTAAAACACATAATAAATGAGGTGCAAGCATTTTTGATTCAAAATAAGGCAGAATTCTGGTGCATTTATCTTAGTAATGCCCTTTGCAGAAGAGCGTGTGACACGCACGTCTTCCGCATCGCAGCCCCTGGCCTGAACTCCCGGCACTGACGGGGTCACATAGCATTATACTGATTTATGATGCTATGTAGAGATGAGCGAAACTATTTGCCACTTCGTAAATTCTATACGAATCTTTGCAATTTTCTACTCTGAAGCAAATCCAGATCTTTTCAGATTCGCTCCGTTCGAATCTTAAATGTTCTTAAACGTTTGTACGCAAACGCTACGTACTTGTCCAATGAATTGTACGCTAATGCTAGGTATAAGTTAATTTACACGCTGATGCATACGAATTCAGTTAATTAGCGAACCTTTACTGTATGTTCGTTATTTGTGTGGCAATGTTCTCAGTGAGAGCGGCAAAAACCCCCAGAAGAGCCCGGTCACCTGACCTAGTGGGAAGGGCCTGCTCTAATTGGCCCATAGACTCGGTAAACCAGTGACGCATCATTTGTGCTGCGACTGCTGAGACAAGCAGAAGCACTGTGAAGTTGTGAAAGACACAAAATAGTTTTATGGAAATTGCGGTGTTGTTCTGGGCATCCATAATAATACACATATCAGGGCCAGTGTATAGCTAGTAATATTAATCAGGCAGGGAGAGAGACAGGGAGAGAGACAGGGAGAGAGAGACAAAGACCTGCAGGGCCACAGTCAAGTGAAAATGTCTGGCATGGAAAAGGGTTCCACTTCCAGCCAGACCTCGAGCTCCAAAAAAAAGAAGGAGAAGGTGGCACAGGCCAGCAGTGGCAAAAGACATGTAGCCGCAGCTTTTACCGGTGGAATTCATAGTAGTTGGCCACTGTTCTACCAGGCTAACCCACCAAGGCGCGAAATTGTTGTAGAGGAGAAAGTGGAAGAGGTAGGGGAGTGGATGGCTCACTCATCTCAATCGCAGCTGGATGACGTGCTTTCTTCTGCTGATACAGTATCATGTAGCCAGAGGTCAGACTCAGAGTGTTCCTCCTGCTCCACCATTCCGCTCCCGCAAAGCCCATCATTTTCTGCTACCTCTCAGCCTTTAGTGCCCCCTCCTAGTGGTGTCCCTCTGCATTTTTTCAAATAAAACGCCACCAAACCCCATTGCACAATCCGGCAGATGTGGAGGAAAGCCTCCCTGATGATTTTTTAGAGAGCAGTCAGAGTTTGGACTGCCCAGAAGCAGAGATTGGTGGGGAACAGCCGATATTGCAGTCAGACAAAAGTGGTGGGGAGTCTGATGATGATGTCTTAGACAGGAGGACCTGGGAGGCAGATCGGGCTGGTGAGGAGGATTTGATCCCAGGGCCAGGCCTGCCTTGGGAACTAGTAAGACCCCAAGTATAGTGGGGCCGACATCAGTGTCTAAGCATGCAAGGGCTACAAGCTCTCTGGAGGCCGAACGTCGTGTAAGGTTTTGAAGTATTTCACAACTCTGCCGGGAGACATCAGCACAGCCATGTGCAATTTCTGTAAGCAGAAATTGAGCCGTGGTAAAGCCTCAAATGTAGGGACCACTGCTCTGTGGAACCATCTGAAGCAGCGTCATGCCGCAAATTTGGCTAACCAAGGTGGATTACAGCAGCGCATTAATACTGAAGAGCTGGCTACTTCTCCCAGGGTACTTGCATCAGGTAGCCTGCATCCAGCACTAGTACATACACATTGTCGTCAACCGTGTGCATTTCTCCACCTCCTTTTACTCGTCAGCTGTCCATCGCCGAGTGCGTGGCTAGGAAGCAAGTTTACACAACCAGCAATCCAATAGTGCGTAAACTTAATTCTCACCTGACAAAGTTGCTGGCTGTGCAGTCTCTGCCGTACAATTTAGTTGATTGTACAGCTTTTAGGGAGCTGATGGCTTGGGCTCAGCCACGCTTGCAGATCCCTAGCTGGCATTACTTTTCAAACAAAGCTATCTCCGCCCTTTACTCGCACGTGGCAGACAATATAGGATGCTCCCTGCAGCTGTCTCTCTGCAGCACCATGCACGTCATGGTTGACAACTGGAGCAGCGCTTATGGCCAGGGGCAATACATGTCCTTTACAGCCCACTGGCTGAATGTTTTTAGTGGCAGCGAGGCAAGGACCCCCAGCAACAGGGCCAATTGCTTTTAGGACCTCCCCCTCTTTCCAGCCAGGATTGCAGACCACCCAACATTTATCCACTCCCTCCTCCACCTTCACGGGCAGTCTGCCTGCAGAAGCATCAGGGCAGAGAGTTGACCCCCCTCCTTCCTATCACACGTGCCAGGTTAAACACTGCCACGCTGTGTTACATTTAATCTGTCTTGGCAACACCAGCCACACAGGCCAGCACTTTATGCATCACATCAAGCAGCAAATAACACGCTGGCTGTCTCCCCACCAGCTGGAAGTGGACAAGGTCGTGAGTGACAATGGGGCAAATATAGTGGCAGCGCTGAACTTGGGTCAATTCACGCATGCTCCCTGTATGGCACATGTCCTAAATCTAGTGGTTCAAGGATTTCTTACAACATTCACTGGCCTGCGCACAGTGCTGGCAAAGTCACGGAAGCTTTGCACTCATTTGAGTCACTCTTATTTGTCCCGCAACGCTCTGCTGGACTTGCAGCAGAAAAACGGTCTTCCGCCACACCGGTTGATAGGTGACGTGCCAACTCGGTTGAATTCCACGCTTCACATGTTGCAGCAGCTCCTTGAGCAGCAGAGAGCAGAGGATGACTTTGTCCAGCAGCAGCCAGAATCGTCGACCATAGGGAGCAGGTGTGGATTAGATTTCCGTCAGTGGAGGCTGGTCCGAGATGCCTGCACCGTGCTGAAGCCCTTTGAAGAAGCCACTAAATTGGTCAGCCGGGACAGCTGCGGTATGAACGACATTGTTTCACTAATATTTATCCTTAAAGGGACACTGTCGCTCATGCAGCAGGGGGCAATGGGGGAAGGAAATCCTGGACATCTCTCTGCACGCCATGTTGTCAGTGTTGGGGAGCCCCAATGACAAAGTTCCATGGAGGTGCAGGAGGAGGCTGAGGATGAGGAGCTTCAGGGGGGAGGAGGAGGAGTTTGATGATGACCAGGAGGAGGAGGAGACACAGTTGGAGGAGCTGGAGGATGACGATGGCACCTTCAGGGACACTCAAGTGTCTCAGAGAGAGGCTGAGATGGAAAGAACTGGCTCCTCGGGCATGCTGGCCAGGATGACGAGCTTTATGCTCACATGCTTACGGAGTGACAGGCGTATCCTTAAAATAAGGTAGACAGAAGAATACTGGCTTGCGAGGCTTCTGGACCCGCGGTATCACTCCAACATGGGGGATTGTTTTCCTCCCCAGGAAAGGGATGAGAAATTAGCTTCATGCCGGGAAAAGCTATGTACTAACCTGGCCACAGCTTTCAGCCAGCCCCAGCCTTCTGCCAGTGTCTCTGAGAGGGAGTCCGGCAGAGTCACCCACCTCTGCTGCTGGTTATGGCTGCTGCCATAACCAGCAGCAGCCAGTTAAGCCTCATGAGTATGATGAAACAATTTTTCTCAGCCTCCCAACAGCCGCAACCAAGTGAACAGGCCCAGTCCACCTGCCTCAACGAACAGGTTCATGCTTACCTGCAGTCTGGCACGCAAAGCCTCTTCTCAGACCCACTGGATTTCTGGACAGCCAGAATACAACAGTGGCCGAAACTGTCCCACTATGCATTAGGGCTTATTTCCTGCCCAGCCTCAAGTGTCATGTCAGAGAGGGTTTTTAGCGCCGCTGGGGGGGTGGTGACACTCAAACGGACCAAACTATCACCTGGCAGTGTCCAAAAAAACACCCTTATAAAAATGAATCAAGGCTGGATTACCTCCGATTTTCACACTCCTCTTGCTGAGGCAGATGATTAGATCTGGCCTGGTAGGCCGAAATAGTCCGAGTGTCTTCCCACTGTTGCTGTCAGCTGGCCCATAAAGTTGCATGCCAAACGTCTCGTGTCATGGGCTGAGCGAAACCCGAACTCCCCAAACCAAAACCCCAAAATGTTATTAAAATCCAAAAACTGTTGTTTACCTCCGCCTCTGTTTTCAACATTTCAACAATATCAGCACTTAGCAGGCTAGCAGATGTTGTTATACACTGTCCTTAGTTCTATTTAGTATTCGTAAATTTGTTTTGAAGCCTTTCCTCCATAAAAATAATAAAATTAAATATATACATATATATATATATATATATATATATATATATATATATATAGTGCCTTGCGAAAGTATTCGGCCCCCTGGAATTTTTCAACATTTCATCATGAAGACCAAGGAACACACCAGGCAGGTCCGTGATACTGTTGTGGAGAAGTTTAAAGCCGGATTTGGATACCAAAAGATTTCCCAAGCTTTAATCATCCCAAGGAGCTCTGTGCAAGCAATCATATTGAAATGGAAGGAGTATCAAACCACTGCAAATCTACCAAGACCCAGCCGTCCCTCTAAACTTTCATCTCAAACAAGGAGAAGACTGATCAGAGATGCAGCCAAGAGGCCCATGATTACTCTGGATGAACTGCAGAGATCTACAGCTGAGGTGGGAGAGTCTGTCCATAGGACAACAATCAGTCGAACACTTCACAAATCTGGCCTTTATGGAAGAGTGGCAAGAATAAAGCCATTTCTCAAAGATATCCATAAAAAGTCTCGTTTACAGTTTGCCACAAGCCACCTGGGAGACACACCAAACATGTGGAAGAAGGTGCTCTGGTTAGATGAAACCAAAATCGAACTTTTTGGAAACAATGCAAAACGATATGTTTGGCGTAAAAGCAACACAGCTCATCACCCTGAACACACCATCCCCACTGTCAAACATGGTGGTGGCAGCATCATGATTTGGGTCTGCTTTTCATCAGCAGGGACAGGGAAGATGGTTAAAATTGATGGGAAGATGGATGGAGCCAAATACAGGACCATTCTGGATGAAAACCTGTTGGAGTCTGCAAAAGACCTGAGACTAGGACTGAGATTTATCTTCCAACAAGACAATGATCCCAAACATAAAGCAAAATCTACAATGGAATGGTTCAAAAATAAACGTATCCAGGTCTTAGAATGGACGTCAAAGTCCAGACCTGAATCCAATTGAGAATATGTGGAAAGAGCTGAAAACTGCTGTTCACAAACGCTCTCCATCCAACCTCAAAGAACTCGAGCTGTTTTTGCAAGGAAGAATGGGCAAGAATTTCAGTCTCTAGATGTGTGAAACTGATAGAGACATACCCCAAGCGACTTGCAGCTGTAATCGCAGCAAAAGGTGGCGCAACAAAGTATTAATGCAAGGGGGACGAATAATTTTGCACTCCCTACTTTTCAGTTTTATTATTACAAAAAAAGTTTAAATGATCCAATAAATTTCGTTTCACTTCACAATTGTGACCCACTTGTTGTTGATTCTTCACCAACATTTTAAAATGTTATATCTTTTTCTTTGAAGCCTGAAATGTGGCAAAAGGTTGAACAGTTCCAGGGGGCCGAATACTTTTGCAAGGCACTGTATATATAAAAAAATAAAAAAAGTAAAAATAGTATTAAAAAATAACTTACCTCCGCCTACATTAGCGGAGATTGTTATCCTCCACCGCAGTTAGTTGTATTTACTATTCACTCTCTGCTGTGCTGATATACTCCGTCCCATACTACTACTGGCCGTGGTACCCATGAAAAGCCCATATATAATTTTCACGGCCTATTTTTACCAGGTAGAATGTTTATGGGCTTGTTGTCCAAACAAGTCAAGCCTTTTTCTCTTACTGTAATACGAGAACCGGAGTGTGCGTAATTTATTATTGCTTGGCCTGAAGACACCCTGTGTTCATTAATGCGGGAAAATGGCCTTTACACAATTTTTGGAGGCCCTGGCCTAAACAGACAACCCTGTCTTCTTCACACTAATGCGGGCTCTGGCCTATGCACAATTTTTGTGGCTCTGTCCTAAACAGACAACCCTGTCTTCTTTACACTAATGCGGGCTCCGGCCTATGCACAATTTTTGGATGCTCCGGCCTAAACAGACAACCCTGTCTTCTTCAAACTAATGCAGGCTCCGGCCTATGCATAATTTTTGGGGGCTCCGGCCTAAACAGACAACCCTGTCTACTTCACACTAATGCGTACTCCGGCCTATACACAATTTTTGGAGGCTCCGGCCTAAACAGACAACCCTGTCTTCTTCAAACTAATGCGGCCTCCGGCCTATGCACAATTTTTGAAGGCTCTGACCTAAACAGACAAGTTAGACAACCCTGTCATCTTCACACTAATGCGGGCTCCGGCCTATGCACAATTGTTGGAGGCTCTGGCCTAAACAGACAAGTTAGACAACCCTGTCTTCTTCACACTAATGCGGGCTCCGGCCTATGGACAATTTTTGGAGGCTCCGGTCTAAACAGACAACCCTGTCTTCTTCACACTATGTCAGGAAGGTGTTAAAGGTTTTAAAAAACAATTAAAACACAGGTTTTAGAAGAATAATTTTAGAAAAATAAATAATAACTTTCAACAAGAAATAAATAAGTAAAAAAAAAGGAAATAAAAAGATTACGCTGGCCTTTGACGATGTCTGGCCATCATCGCCTGCCGCTCTCGGAGCTTCAGCTGCAGGCCGCGAATAAGCCGGGAGGCTGCATGGAGCCTGGTGTCAGAGAAGCATAAGGCTGCCTCCACCTCAAAGTCTGTCGGATATCTGTAGGGGTGGAAACAGTAATATAATTAGTATGACACAGTTAAAGGGGTTGTCCCACGAAAAAAATTCTAAGCTTTCAAACCAGCACCTGGATAATTACTTTAGCAATTGCATGTCATTAAATGTTTGGTATATCTACTGGAACGAGTTATTCAGTGACATGTATCTGAATTGAGACTTTTTTTTTACTTTGAACTGCTCACTGAGAAGGCCACACAACACACATGGTCAGTTTGGGGTTTGTACTTACTGGACACCCATACTGAGTGGTCTTCCCGTGGTCCTGGGGAAAACTCCTTCCTGACGGTTGGAGTTACAAAAGATAAAACATAAATTTAGTTTATATTTTGAAGACAGAAGGTTCACCCATTACACTTTTTATTTTACCAACCTTCTACCTCTGAAAGTTGGGCTGGTGGTGTTGGAGGGGTAGGTGGGGTCCTCTCTCACTGTTGTGGTGGAGGAGGGTGAGAGGGGCTCCTCTATGGTGCAGCAGCTGTCAAAAATCATAAAATAATGGCATTACATTCAATTCTAATGAACAGTTGTAACTTATGATGTTGATACATGTGAATAGTTTTGGGCTGGATCCCATTCCTAACCACTAGTGCTTTACTGTATCACTGTAGCTGCACTCCCACGTAGCCTGGATTAAAAATAAATTAAATATGTTTACACTTACTAGAAGCTAATGGTACTTTAGGGGCTGTCCGGCCTCGATGGTCACAGTGACGTCATTGACGTTGCTCTGCAACATAAATCCGTACACAATTGTTATGATGACCGTTTTTAATACTAACACTGTATACTACTATGAAGATATTATGGGTGAGAGGAGGGCCATATCCATTTTTTTCTTCTAAATGGGTATTTATCGCGATATATATCGTTATCGCAATACATTTCTTAATATTGTTAATGTGGGAATATTTTTTATATCGCCCACTCACATTAGCTGCAGCATGAGCACGTCTTTGAGTCTGTGTGTAGGAGGAGGAAGCAGTAACTATGAAGGGGCATATATCTAAGGGTACTTTTTTTCACACTAGTGCATTTGCCTGACACAAACGGGAGAACGGCCAGCCCCATTAACAATAATGGGGGACTGTGCAGATCCGGCCACTATCTGGCAAGAAGTCCGGGAATTGGCAGGACAAATACTGCAGAACAGCCTGCAGGATCACCACCACATATGTGAAAGTAGCCTAAGGCAAATTACTGGGAAGGGGCATGTATCTGAGAATACCTTCATTTGTTTGGGTGGAGTTAGAGTCGTGGCCTAGCATGAAAGAAAATTGCTGCAGCGCACTACGCACGCCCACGTTGTCCTTCTATAACAGGGGTACTCAACTGGCGGACCATGGTCCGAATCCGGACTGCGGTTGCCAGCTGTCCGGACCCCTGCATGCAGGCTCTCACAGGGTGCCAGAGTCCAGAAGCAATGAGCGCTTCTATCAATACAGATGGAAGCGCTCATTGCTGGAGCGCAAGGGGCTGACGTCACTCACCGGTCTGCTCCCCGCACTCCTCCCCTCCTGCAGGCCGGCTGCGCTGTGAATGGTGAAGCAGGAAGAGTTCTCCTGCTCCACCATTCAGTCTGCACAGATCGCGCTGCTGGCCGATGTGGGCGGAGCCTGCAGGCTGGAAATCTGCATAAGCTCTGCCCACATACTGCTGCAGCGTGATCTGTGCCTGCAGTGAAGTTTTTTTTAATACAGAGGGGGCACAGAGGACTTTATAACTATGGAGGGGGCACAGAGGACTTTATTACTATGGAGGAGGCACAGAGGACTTTATAACTATGGAGGGGCACAGAGGACTTTATAACTATGGAGGGGGCACAGAGGACTTTATTACTATGGAGGGGGCACAGAGGACTTTATAACTATGGAGGGGGCACAGAGGACTTTATAACTATGGAGGGGGCACAGAGGACTTTATAACTATGGAGGGGGAACACAGGACTTTATTACTATGGAGGGAGCACAGAGGTCTTTATTACTATAGAAAGGGGCACAGAGGACTTTATTACTATGAAGGGGGCACAGAGGGCATTACTACTATGGAGGGGGCACTGAGGGCATTACTAATGTGAAGGGGCACAATGGGCATTTTTACTATGGAGGGGGCACAGAGGTCTTTATTAATATGGAGGGAGCACAGAGGTCTTTATTACTATGGAGGGGGACAGAGGTCTTTATTATTATGGAGGGAGCACAGAGGGCATTACTACTATGGAGGGGGCACAGAGGGCATTACTAATGTGAAGGGGCACAATGGGCATTTTTACTCTGGAGGGGGCACAGAGGGCATTACTACTATGGAGGGGACACAGAGGTCATTACTACTATGGAGGGGGCACAGAGGGCATTACTACTATGGAGGGGGCACAGAGGGCATTACTACTATGGAGGGGGCACAGAGGGCATTACTAATGTGAAAGAGGCACAATGGACATTTTTACACTGGAGGGGGCACAATGGGCATTTTTATTCAGGAGGGGGCACAATGGGCATTGCAAAAGTAAAAGGGGCACAATGAGCATTGATAATGTAAAGGGGCACAAGGGGGCACAGAGGGCATTATTCCTCTGAATGGGGCACAGAGGGCATTACTACTATTAAGGCTACACGCCACTGGTGTTGTCCCTCCTTATATATTTTTTTGTTTTGCAGCTTGGACCTTCATCCTACAGCAGACTCAGGTAGGTGGACCTTTACCAAAAGTACTTGAGTACCCCTGTTCTATACGGTTTTCATTATTGGCACTGGTATATATAGAATACAGTTCACTAATTTTTTAACATGTTTTTACTTTTCAAATATGTTGTTACTCACCCTGCCATATCTCTGCGCGGATCTTATTAAGCCACTCTGGGCAATTGGACTTCAAATTGGACCATTTCCGCTGGATCTGGCCCAGGGTCAGGCCAGGGGCTGCAATGCCGAAGATGTACGTGTCACACGCTCGTCTGCAAGGCGCCTAAATCTTCACAATTGTCTTTTGTATAACTCACATATCCCAGACAATAACACCAGATACTAAGAATTACTGGAATTTTGGTTTAGATATACTTATGTATGTGTTCCTAGCACTATAACCCATAAGCTGAGCCTCTGAATTATATATTATAGTGGACTGGAATAAAAGCATCCTGTCATATCCCACTGTCTTACTGAGTCCACTCACAACATCCTGCTCTTCTCGGTGCACTATAGCTCAGGGCTCTCCTATCACTTCTTCTTCCACTCTCCACTGCTGCTGTCCTACTCTGGTCCTCTTCTGTTGCTTTTTGTTTTTGACCTTGTGTTCTTGAAGGGCCAGTGTGTGCCAAAGCTTTTTCTCTCTAGCCAATGTCCAGTCATTACAGGCTTCTTAACGGCCATTCCCAAAGCACCCAGTGCCTGAGCAATAAGAGACATTAGGTTCCTGTATTTTGCAAAGGTGTGCTGCTCTAGCTTCATTTGACAATGGTCTGATTTATTTGACCTTGTCTTAATAGTCTATGGCCAGTGCTATTCCTGTCTCCTTTTTATAACTGAAATGTGGCTTTCCCGATCTCTGCCCATCTGACTGTTTTTCCATAGATTTGGTACTGTGAATTGAGAACTGTAGAGTCCTTTTTGGAATGTTAATACCTCCTTGTAGGTGTTAAAGGGTTCCTCCGAGGCAAAGAACCCCTTTTCAAGTGGCCAGGCCATAAAAAACCCCTCTAACAGATGCTCTGGATGAAGAGCTGAGATCCTTTTTACTCTTCTTCTAGTCCCTGCAGGGCCAGATGTGCAACATGCCATCTACATGTACATCACCGCTGCCAGCCAATGAGTGACCTCAGGGTTCACATGTGCAGGCACAGCATGTGACCACTAAGGCCATTGATT
Source organism: Rhinella marina (assembly GCA_900303285.1). Lineage (NCBI taxonomy): Eukaryota > Metazoa > Chordata > Amphibia > Anura > Bufonidae > Rhinella > Rhinella marina. The sequence continues at coordinate 296,722 of ONZH01002761.1, forward strand.
GGCCAGCAGCAGTAGTGTGCATGTTCACAGCACATCACACTTCTGATCCAGCGGGGACCAGAAGCTGGGGAGAACGGAGCTCACTGAGAGGTGAGAATTTTTTTTTAATCTTTTGCACCATGCTTGACCATCTGAAAACAGGTTCCCAGTCTTTGAGAATCCCTTTAAGGCTTAAAGGGGTTATGCCAAGCTTTCAAGTTATTCCCTAAGGGATAACTAATTGATCAGTGGAGGTCCAACCACTGGGACACCCACTGATCCCAAGAAAGGGGGTCCCGTTCCCCTTTTCTGATAAAGCAGTAGACCAAGCATGCTGCCTGCTATTATATGTATTCTCTGTGGGACTGCCTTAGCACTGTACTAGGCTATCTCCAACAGTCCCATAGAAAGCGAATGGAGCAGCATGTAGTATGTTCAATTTGCAGCTCTATCAGGACAGGGGAACATGTCCTCGACAGCACCCCACCCCCTTACATGTGACCTCCACAGCACCCTGCCACTCTTACCAGTGATCTCAAAGTGCCCTTCCACCTTATCAGTGACCTCCACAGCACCTCACCCCTTAACAGTGACCGCTACAGTGGCCCACCCTCTTAACTGTGACCTCCACAGCACCTTACTCCCTAAACAGTGACCTCCACAGTTTCCTGTCCCCTTAACTGCGATCTTCGCAGCACCATTCCCCCTTAACAGTGACATCCACAGCTCCACAGCCCCTTAACTGTGACTTTCAAAGCACCCAAACCCTTAATAATGACCTTCACAGAGCTCCACCCCTTAACAGTGACCTATAACAGTGAAGAAAAATGGCTTAATAGTTATGGAAACCTGATGTAAAACTGTGTGTATGTAAGTGAGGCTAATACAGATCATGTGATGTGGTGTCATATTTGCATTTTTTGGGAATACATCATGTAGATTTAAAGCAAAATCTCCACTCTGCTGGTGATAACTAGAGTGGCTGCTCTTACCAGGTATGACCTAGGTATGTATACATTTTCACTTTTCCCCTGTTCCTGGATATTTGGCTTTCGGGTGAAATTTATGGAAAATGTAAAAAGTTGAAGCTACAGTGATATTATTTAATTAAAATAAGGCATTAGACACAAGTAGACACATGCAATGGTGGTGAGCGCGCCGGCATGACGTGAGTGCCGACGCGCGGTGACTCCTCCCTCCCTCCTACCCTCCTTCCCTCCGCTCTGCTGCCCCGTCGCTTCGTTCGGCGCTGACCCTCGCCGATATGTGTTCCCAGTCGCGGGTCTAAGTGCCGGGGAGAGGGCTTCAGCTGTGTGCCTCGGAGACGGCTGGAGACGGCCGGAGGTGGTTGTGCTCGGAGGAGGCGGCGTCTATGGTCCGGAGTTCGCTGGAGTCTGTGCCTCTTGGTCCTGTGGAGGACGCCTCCCCTGTGAGACGAAGTGTGCAGGAGGCGGTGAAGCGCCGGAGTGTGCCCTGTAGGCGTCTTCTTACCTGTGTCCGGCGGTGTGTAGGGGAGATCCTGGAGCGGTGGCTCATTTGCCCGGTGATTAGGCCTCATCTGTCCACGTGGCTACCCAAGACTGCCGGAGTGTGCCCTCAAGACTGCCGTGTTGTGACTGCTGGAGTGGGCCCCGAGACTGCTGCGCTTCTGCTGTTCCCCGGGCCTGGGGATTATTGTGCTGCTGCTTGTCTCCATTGGACTTCGGGGTTGGTGCCCTCTTTGTGGTGGCTGCGTGTGTCGGTCCCGGGATCCTGGAGTGAATCCTCTTCATCCGGAGCATCAGGAGGGATGAGTATATGTTATCTTGCTAATGAAACCCTATTTTTTAACAACAACTAACAAAGTCTAATATCCAAGGGAGATCTGGGGATCGCCAGGGAAAAAATATACTGCCCCGAGATGCCACCAAAAAACGCAGCGCGTAAATCCACTGGACAATCGCAAGTTAAGGAGGCCTCTAATAAATTAGATAAATTGTGGTCTTCACCATCTATGAAAACACGTCAGGACCAAAAAGTGCAGGATATGTCTGCTCAACCCCAGGACGATGTAAGTCAATCTATACAGGATCCCTCTGGCGTAATCGATGGCGCAGACATAACAACTAACATCATGTTATCAGAAATCCTGGCCACGGTTCAAAAAACCTTGCACTTGAGGATCTTACACTACAAATGGGTGGGGTTAGAGCAGACATAGCACTGATAAAATCTGACCTGATTAAATTGAGGGAAAAAATTGCGGAACATGAGTCCCGAGTGGAAAAAATGGATCGAGATCTCAAGTCTTTGAGGGAGGAAGTGAAAATGTTTACTAAAGATTTGGAAAATATGAAACAAAAATTTACAGAGGTAGAGGACAGAAACAGACGTTCAAATATTCGGTTTCTTGGATTCCCGGAAAAGTCAGAAGGAAATGACATAGTTCAGTTTATACAAAAATGGATTTTGGACTCTCTGGGTCAAGAGGGTTTCTCCAGGATGTTTGCTGTAGAGAGAGCACACAGGGTGCCAAATAAAAGACCTCCTCCTGGCGCCTCCCCCAGGACAATTTTGGTCAAGATTTTATGTTCAATTGACTGAGACACAATTTTGCGTAAAGCAAGAGAAAAGGAAACATTATTGTATAATGGCTCGAGAATAGCACTGTATCCCGATTTTTCTAAGGCTACGCTGGAAAAACGGCGTAGTTTTGGCGAATCTAAAAAACGTTTGATGGCTGCTAATATTAAATACTCAATGTTCTTCCCTGCCAAACTTAGAGTGATTTACAAAGATGTCACAAAATTCTTTAGCGATGTAGGGGAGTTAGCTGATTGGTTGGAGCAGGAGGGAATTTGACTGCGATAACTCTATTAGACTTTGCTTTGATTTAGTTTGTTCGCCGTCAATGAGAAAAATGTTAAAGGGTGGTGGAGGGAGAGGGGGGGAGGAGTTGTAGGGAGGTAACAAGGGGTCTGTCTCCTGGTCTTTGTAAGACGGAGCAAGTAGATGGTTGGGGAGGGGGGGGGAGGGGGATGGGTTGGGAAGTGGATGGCGGTGAGTGGGTTTTTTTTTTTTTTTTGAAAAATGAGTAAAATAATTGCCTGGAATATTAGAGGGCTTAATGATAGCATTAAGAGATGTGCAGTACTAGACGTTGTTCACAAACATTTACCGGGCATAGTGTGCTTGACTGAAACCCATTTGACGGGAGAGAGAAGAAGTTGGATTGAAAGAAAATGGGCGAAATATAAGTACCATTCATACGGATCTGTTTATTCCAGAGGTATTACTGTTTTAGTTTATGATAAGGTGCATTTTGATCCTCTGGATAAACAGATCGATATTGAAGGCCAATATATTTTTTTGTTTGGGAAGTTAGATAAGCGATTATGTATTTTAGCTTTTGTGTATATTCCTCCCCCATTTAAGTACTGTGTTTTACAGAAGCTTCTAGAGTTTTGTAATAGTAGAGAGTCATGTCCAATTTTAATAATTGGTGACTTTAACAGCGTCATGGATACTCAGCTCGATAGAGCCCGCCTCGAGTGCAAAAGTAATAATGTATTGCAAAAACACAGCAACTTGGCTGGCTTTTGCTCCGAAGCGTGTTGGATTGATGTCTGGAGGCATAAATATCCTACAAAACGGGTATATTCATGCTTTAATAAATCACACAATACAATGTCCCGGATTGATCTGATGTTGGTGAGCCAGGATTTAATGGGGGACATTGGTAAAATTATGTATGAACCATCGGGCATTTCGGATCACTCTTTGGTAGCTGTTACAGTGCATAATTATTTCGGTGAAAAGCGACAAAACTCTTTATTTCGCCTTAATGCTCACTGGTTATCTATAATTGATGATCATCTGAGCATTATGAATAGCTTGATACAATTTTGGGAGGAAAATGAGGGATCAACATCTCTAGTATATGTCTGGGATGCCCTAAAAGCTCACATAAGAGGCACCTTATTTGGGAGAATAAAAACTAAGCGCAAGACTTTCTTGAAGGAAGATAAGGAATTAAAGGATAATTGTCTCCTTAAAGAATCTGAGTTTATTAGGGATCCATCGAAAACTAATGAAACTGCCCTTAACGAGGCTCAAAATCAACTTAGAGAAGCGTGCATGACAAAGGCCCAACAGAAATGCAGCTTTAAGAATCAAAAATTTTATTTTGAAGGGGGCAAACCAGGTAGATTATTATCCTCGGTTATCAAGAATCAGGACAGAGTATCTCCTATTCTTGCTATTAAAAATGATGGTGGCCGCAGATTTTGTAATCAGGGAGACATCCAAGAAATATTCAAAGATTATTTCACTATGTTATATTCATCATCAAGGATTAAATCCGCTCGGGAGATTGAGGAATATTTATCCCAAGTGAGTTTTCCGAAACTCACCAACCATCAAAGGAACGATTTGGACACTCCGATCACTGTTTCTGAATTAGAGAAGGCCCTGAAGTCCATTTCGGGGAACTCATCCCCGGGCTCTGATGGTCTCCCCTTTGAGATCTACAGGAAGTATGGACCAGTTTTGCTACCTAGATTATCTAAGGTATTTAATGAATCATATAAAACAGGTCATCTTCCTGGCTCTATGAAAGAAGCAGTGATCGTGTCGTGAGGATAGGGAAGCATATAGGCCCATATCGTTACTAAACACTGACATTAAACTGCTTGCTAAAATTTTAGCTAATAGACTAAAGGGAGTTATTCTTGATCTTATTCACCCGGATCAAAGCGGTTTTATGCCCACTAGAAATATCACTGCCAATATCAGGGCTTTGTATGCTGCAATGCAGATGGGGGAAGGAGAACTCCGCTCGATCCTGCCTTTAGATGCTACTAAGGCCTTCGACAGGGTCGAGTGGAGTTTTCTGTGGCAAGCTATGAAGAACTTTGGGTAAAACTTATATATAGAGAGCCTTGTGCAAGGATTAATGTAAATGGCCAATTAACAGAAACAATCAAATTGGGCAGAGGAACCAGGCAGGGATGCCCCCTATCCCCATTATTATTTTCACTATTTATTGAACCACTGGTTATTTATATTAGGAATGAAGTGGAGATTAAGGGTTGTGGTTGTGGGGGAGTAGGAGACAAACTCAGGCTGTATGCCGATGACATTCTGATATGTCTTAGTGATTCTCCTAAATCAATTCCTAGGGTCATGTCGTTAATATCAAAATATGGGGAGTTTTCAGGATTAGATATAAATTGGACGAAGTCAAGTCTAATGCTATTGGATGGGAATATGGTATTATAGTGGTAATCTTAGAATTATTGGACAGTCGGAGTCCTTTGAATATTTGGGGATAAAAGTTTCACCCAAGATTGAGGATTTTGCTGAACTCAACATCAAACCAATTATAGAAAAAATTAGGCATAAAGTTAATATTTGGTTGAAGATTCCATTGTCGAGGGCTGACAGAGTCGCCTTGGTTAAGATGATTCTTCAGCCCCAGATAATGTATATTTTCAATGTTTCACCTATATGGATTAACGCTAAAACTTTTAGGATGATCGAGGGAATGTTAAATGACCTGATCTGGGGGAGAAAAAGAGTGAGAATAAAATTAATACATCTGTATAAACCAAAAGATCGTGGTGGCATGGCCCTCCCCTTTTTTCAGGGATACTTCCTTATGTCTCAGCTTCAAATATTAGCCCAGTGGAAGAGTTGTCTTGTAATTAGGAAATTAATGGATCTATATGGTAGGAATGTAACATCAATTTTTGAGCTGCTGGAAATATATAACGATAAAGGTTCGTCTATGAGAGCACTCCCTTTCGGGAAATTACTGGGTGGATGCTGGGTTATGCTTAAGAGATTAATAGGTCACAGAGGCTGTTTTCAGTTCACTCCCCTTTGGAAGAATCCTAATATGCAAGAATTTTATGATAACACTGATTGGAGATACTGGGAATCCCTGGGGATTAACAAAGTATATCACTTGTTTGATAGGGGTCAAATTATATTATTTACGGAACTACAGGCCAGATATAATGTAAAGGATAGTGGGTGGTTTAAATATTATTGTTTATATAATGTTTTTTTGGGTATGAAAGACAAAGGGAAATTAGTGGTTAACTCATATGATATTATTAAATTGTTACAGGATTCCACAATGAAGAAGAACTGTTTATCAAAGCTTTATAGGTGTTTTATTAGGGGTATCACAGAAGGAAGAGCACATAAAGCACAGGTTAAATGGGATGAGGTTTCATAGGCCGGGTTAGAGGGAGAATGGGAGGAAATATTTGGAAATATGAAATATATGACTAGAAATGAAAATCACTGGATGGTGCAATTTAATTATGTTTATATGTTATATTATACGCCAGTGTTATTGTATAAGATGGGAAAGAGGGGAGATGCAAACTGCCCTAAATGCGGTTCAGAGAGGGCAGATTTTTTACATCTTTGCTGGGACTGTTTATATGTAAGAGGCTTTTGGAAGGAAATTTATGGCTATATTAAGGGTATCATTGACATTGAGATTGGTTTCAACACAGAATGTTTGATTTTGGGACACTTTGGAAGAGTGAACGTCTCTTGGGGTATCAAAAATTTGGCCTCTAGACTGTTGTTTCTGGTCATAGCTAAGAATTGGATGGCTGATAAATATCCAAATTTAACTCATTGGAAGAATTTGGTGGATAGGGTAAAAAATTATGAGCTCCTGTGGTATAAGAAGCAGAACAAAGAAAAACGATGGCATATGATATGGGAAAAGTGGCATTAGGGTTTTTTTTTTTTTTTTTTTCCCTCCGTCGTCCACTGGGAAGGGTGGGTGTGGGGGTTCATGGGTGAATATTTAGGGGGAATTATGGCTGTGGTAGACAGTTATCGACTGTATATGATGGTATGACGATTTTTAAGAGGACTTCCCCACATGTAATAACGATTTTTTGTAATGTCTAATTTAAAATAAAAATAAATTTATTAAAAAAAAAAAGACACATGCAATGGTGATTTCCTCATTTCAAACAATTTATTAAAAAAAAAAGCAAACAACAGTGGTGGGTATACCTCCACAAAAAATGTCAATGTCTCCATAACTTATAATGTGGCCTTGAGGATAAATTACAGCTTGACAACAAAGTCTCATGCTGTTTACAAGTCTGCTGAGACATGGCATCCCAGTCTTCTTGAAGGGCAGCCCTCATGTCATTGAGGTTCTGGGGTACAGAGTAACGAGCCTCTACATGGCGACTCCAGTTGATCCCATAGGTTTTCAGTGGGATTAAAGTCTGCAGAAAGTGCAAGCCACTTGATTTGAGGTACCCCGTCTCTAGCAGCCGTTCCCTAATGATGCAACCTCAATGCGCTGGTTCGTTGTCATCCATGAAGATGAAATTAGGCCTGTGTTGCTCATGCAGAGATACAATACCTGGATTAATAATGTTATTAAACTGTCACTGCACCATTCACAAAGTGTAGGACAGTTCAGTATTGACTAGACACACCTGCCTACACAGTAATACCACCACCAAAGGCTCGTCTGGTGAAAACAGTGGCTGATGCATAGCACTCTCCTTGACGTCTCCATCCTTAACGGCCATCAATTCTGATCCGAGTGAATCGACTTTCATCAGTGAACAGCACTGAGACCCACAGTGCAGCGTAGATGCACCCTGCCCATGCAACACGATGATGCCCATGCCTGATAGTGTGGTCATGTAGCCTTGCAGGTCGTCTAGCATGCAGACCACACTGATGTAAACAGTTTCGAATGGTCTGACATGACACTTGGGTACCTCTCACTTGTGCTTGGAGTTGTGTGGCATTCCTCCTACATTTCTGCAGCGTTCTGCAGGGCATTGTTCAAAATGAAGCCATCAGGGATGTGGCCAAAGGACGTCCACTTTTATGACTTTCTGTGACTCTTCCAGTCAGTCTTTATCTTTGTTGCAACCTGCTGATGACACTCTGTGACACTATAAGCTCAGTGGCCACTTCCGTGTGAGAACATCCTGCTTGAAGCCTTGCAATGATGAGGTACTTTTGATCAATTGTTAGGTGTCGTCTTGGTCTCATGATGTCAAAATGTGAACAACATGATGAGTAGGAGTGTTTAAATCCCAATTCTAATTGAACCAGGAAATTTATTGTGAAATTTATGGATCAAACACCTGTTGTGAATTTTGCTCCTTGTTAGAGAACAGCAAGTTGTGCAAAAAGTACTGAAACATTGAACAGTTGGACATGTGCATTCAAAAATTTAGAGAAGGTTACATTAAGTTCACCTGTAAAGGTTAGAGTGCATTTTAGGTTCGTTCTGAAATTTCACCCACAAGCCAAATATCTCTAACTTTTTGTGAGTAGTGTGTATGTATATATATAGTAAGAGCTTTAAAGGTTTGTTTTAATTTTTATTATCAAGTTTATAATAATGAATCATACGATTTTGCCAATTTAATTTAATTCACTTTCTAACAATTAGCAGCATGAATAGTTGGAGTGTTTTTCCTATATACTTGAAAAGACTGTGAGTGTTCTGTTTACACATAGAGAAGACTTTCAGCTGGCACAAATTTTCCCGTAAAAGTACAGAGTCAAAGTTAGTTCTCTGTGGAAACAACAGAGTGGCTTTATAGCTAAAAAGTAACAGGAGCTTTATTTAAGTGGATCAGTCCTTACTCCTGGTAGCCAAAATGGCAAAAAAATTGTGTCATTGGGCTAATAGGAGTTCTGGAACTGCACTGTTCATACTAATCTATCTCTTCCTGCCTCCTTCCACTCCTCCCCACAATGATTGACAGGCTATTGTATATGGGGGAAGGTAAGGGAAATCTCTTCTCAAGATAGGGGATAACTATCACATTGATGGGAATCCTATTGCTAGGGTCCCAACTGATCACAAGAGGCCCTGTAACTCCTGCTGTCCCCCTAAAAAAAACAATGGAGTGGCTGGTCAGGCATGTGTGTGGCCGCTCCATTCATTTCTATGGAAATTCTGGAGATAGCCGATCTGATAGTTATCCCATATCCTGTGTATAGGGGATAACGTCTAACAACTTGAATACCCCTTTAACTTCCTCCCAACATCCGATGTACTTGTACGGCGGATGTCGGGTCTTGAAAGATTCAGCTTGCTCCGGTGCCATAGCCATAGGGTGCCTGCTGTTTCACACAGCAGGCACCCACGGCTAATGTCCGGGAGTGGCAGTAATGCCGACTGCAGACATTTAACCCCTCAGATGCCATGGTCAAATGTGACCATGGTATCTGAGGATGCTAAAACCCAGAAGCAAGCGGGGATGATCAGGGGAAGCACCCTGTTCTAATAATGAGCCAGAGCCAGTACTAGGCTTCCAGGCTCATTATTAGTATATCCCAGTTCAGGTCTGCAGGTGACAGCAGTAAACTGGGATATAATGATTTCTGTACAGAATAATGGAACAAATTCCATTATTCTGTAAAAGTTGCAATCTGATGATTGCAGGTTGTGGTCCACTTGGGGACCTAACAAAAAGTTTTTAAAAAGTAAAAAAAAAAAAAAATACTGTATTTTTTGCTTTATATGACACACTTTATTCCCACAAAAGTAGGGGGAAATGCCTGTGCGTCTTATAAAGCAAATACTAGTGAGAGCTTCCATTATGGAAGTGCTCACTAGTATGCATTAGGTCCTGGAAAGCGCTTCCGATACTCACCCTCCTAACGGCATTGTCCTGGCTGTTTCCTGGCATTCACCCTTTAATCCCTACACAGGGATCTGTAGTAGAAAAATCTATGGCACACCAATAAATTGCAAAAGTGATGTTTTAATTACTCATTTACACATATTCCAGAGGAGCATAATTCATTAAATGACCAATGGTGTCTCCAACGTTTCGGTCGAGACCCGACCTTTCTCAAGGGATCTTAGGTCTTATGAAAGGTAGCACAGACTCTGGAGCAGGACGCTGCTGTAGCGTGGGGCAATACTTCACGAATACTTCACGAAATATGAATTAAAACATCACTTTTGCAATTTATTGGTGTGCCACAGATTTTTCTACTACTATTTGACGTCTAGTCCTCTATGAGCACCCAAATTAAATTAAAGGGAGTGCAGATCTCATCTACCCTTGTGTTATACGGGGATCTGGACTTCACTACAGGAAACCAACCAGGCCTCTACCTCCTGGAGTTGTTCTGGTGTAGATGGATGCTGACCCACAGAGGTCAGAGACACCCTTGAGAAGCCCCATGGACTCGGGCAAAAAGGGTAGTCAGAACATAGTCCAAAGTCAGGGCAGGCACTTCCAATTCCAAGATCGGGGCAGGCAGAGTACGTAGGTAGTCCATGTCACAGTTCCAAGGTCAGGGCAGACAGAGTACATAGTCCACGTCACAGTTCCTAGGTCAGGGCATGCGGCAAGGAACAGAATTGGTGGACAGACAAAGTTCAGTACATGGGTAGTCAGACAGAAAATCACCATCGCTGGTTACTATCATCTAGAAAAAACAAAAAAGCTCAGGCGAGAAGGTGGATCCACAGATCAACTAAATAAGGAAGAAACCTTAGTTGCACCAAATTGGACAATTTATTCTTATTTCTTTCATGTTTGAGACAGATCCTAGATAGAGACGCATTAATAAATCAGGTCAATAGTCATAATCTCAGTATAAACTCAAAACCTGGCCACTAATTCAACACCATTCACTGGCTATTATTTTTTCCTAAAGGGATTATCTCACGAAAAATATTCAGCAGTTTTCAAACTAGAACCTGGATCTGAATATTTTTGTAGTTGCATGCAATTAAAAATTTAGTATAGACACTGAATTATTCAATGACGTGTATCTGTATAGTGCCACATGTATTCTCTGACCACCTCAGTAACATCTTTGAGGTGGATGCATATGCTCATTTCCAACTGCCAGACTGTTATTAGCTATGACAGTTACAGGGAGAGAGCTATACCCCCGAGAAAGGAAACACCCCCCCGAGCTGTTATAAGGAGAGAGCTAGTGTAGAAAGAACACACCCCTGAGCTGTGATAAGGAAAAACAGGAGCAGAAAGGACATGCTCCCTGAGAGGCCAGCCTGAAAAAAAAATCTAGCAGATCAATTGGAGCATTGAATAAGAAGATTTCAGGATCCATGTGAAGTACATGGCTAGTTCTAGCTTTGTTGGAAAGAGATTGTTATGTATTACAGTGCCTTGCAAAAGTATTCGACCTCCTGGAACTTTTCAACCTTTTGCCATATTTCAGGCTTCAAACAAAAAGATATAACATTTTAAATTTTTGCTGAAGAATCAACAACAAGTAGGTCCCAATTGTGAAGTGGGATGAAATTTATTGGATCATTTAAACTTTTTTTGTAATAATAAAACTGAAAAGTGGGGCGTGCAAAATTATTCGGCCCATTAACTTTCAGTTCAGAAAACTCACTCCAGAAATTCATTGAGGATCTCTGAATGATCCAATGTTGTCCTAAATGACTGATGAAGATAAATAGAATCCACCTGTGTGTCATCAAGTCTCCGTATAAATGCACCTGCTCTGTGATAGTCTCAGGCTTCTGTTTAAAGCACAGAGAGCATCATCAAGACCAAGGAACACACCAGACAGGTCCGTGATACTGTTGTGGAGAAGTTTAAAGCCGGATACCAAAAGATTTCCCAAGCTTTAAACATCCCAAGGAGCACTGTGCAAGCGATTATATTGAAATGGAAGGAGTATCAAACCACTGCAAATCTACCAAGATCCAGCCGTCCCTCTAAACTTTCATCTTAAACAAGGAGAAGACTGATCAGAGATGCAGCCAAGAGGCCCATGATCACTCTGGATGAACTGCAGAGATCTACAGCTGAGGTGGGAGAGTCTGTCCATAGGACAACAATCAGTCAAACACTTCACAAATCTGGCCTTTATGGAAGAGTGGCAAGAAGAAAGCCATTTCTCAAAGATATCCATAAAAAGTCTCGTTTACAGTTTGCCACAAGCCACCTGGGAGACACACCAAACATGTGGAAGAAGGTGCTCTGGTCAGATGAAACCAAAATCAAACTTTTTGGAAACCATGCAAAACGATATGTTTGGAGTAAAAGCAACACAGCTCATGACCCTGAACACACCATCCCCACTGTCAAACATGGTGGTGGCAGTATCATAGTTTGGGCCTGTTTTTCATCAGCAGGGACAGGGAAGATGGTTAAAATTGATGGGAAGATGGATGGAGCCAAATACAGGACCATTCTGGATGAAAACCTGTTGGAGTCTGCAAAAGATCTGAGACTAGGACGGAGATTTATCTTCCAACAAGACAATGATCCCAAACATAAAGCAAAATCTACAATGGAATGGTTCAAAAATAAACGTATCCAGGTCTGAATCCAATTGAGAATATGTGGAAAGAGCTGAAAACTGCTTTTCACAAACGTTCTTCATCCAACCTCAAAGAGCTCGAGCTGTTTTGCAAGGAAGAATGGGCAAGAATTTCAGTCTCTAGATGTGCAAAACTGATACAGACATCCCCTAAGCGACTTGCAGCTGTAATCGCAGCAAAAGGTGGCGCAGCAAAGTATTAATGCAAGGGGGCCGAATAATTTTGCACGCCCACTTTTCAGTTTTATTATTACAAAAAAGTTTAAATGATCCAATAAATTTCGTTCCACTTCACAATTGTGACCTACTTGTTGTTGATTCTTCACCAAAAATGTAAAATGTTATATCTTTTTGTCTGAAGCCTGAAATGTGGCAAAAGGTTGAAAAGTTCCAGGGGGCCGAATACTTTCGCAAGGCACTGTGTATAATGTCTGATTTTCTTTTTTGCAGATATTTTTCATCTTGAATGCTGCTCCTATGACCCTCGGCATTATAATGATTTATAATGCTGTGTGTTCCTGCCCGATCTCAGCTGTAATGAATTGTACTCACAGAATGCTGTCAGTACAAAACATTTCAGTTGAGGTCAGGCAGGAACACACAGCCTTAGCCTTATAGATCATTATAATTCCAAAAAAAGAGAAAAAAACATGGATTGCACATCACCATGCTATACATTGATCTATTATTGCTTCTCAGCACAATTCATATCACTTCTCAGTGTAAATTAGAGTCGGTACCCACTCGTAGAAGCAACCTTGGTGTGATGAGTGCGCCTATGCATTTCAAAATGTATACTAATGTCTCATGTGCGTTATGTAGATTAGGGCTTTGTATTCTATTATTTACGCTGAGAAGCGATATGGATTGTGCTGAGAAGCAATAATAGATTTATGCATAGCATGGGGATATGCGATCCATGCTTTTTTCTCTTTTGGGGGGATAAATCATTATAATATTCTGGCTCCATGTTATATGAGCAGCATTTAGGGTGGGAAATACCTCTGACACACGGAGCGTCTGTCTCGCACTAAATAGGCTCATGTGAAATTGACTTGGAAATGTCACAGATGTAGTCACTTTGTGTAGGAGACTTACACAAGTCGTTATTTTTTGTTTTATGCTTTGCATAGCCAACACTTATTGGCAAAAGCCAATGGGATAACAATCATATAGTCTTAAAATAAATATTATATACAATAAGTATATTAAAATGTGTCATAGACTTTATGGGCACTTATGAGCCAATATATCGAGAATGTAATATGAGGAGAGTATAGGAAATGCATGACTTGAGCAAGACAGATTCATTCCCTTTACAATTCTACACCATTGTTCTTAGAAAGTGAGTCACTGGAAGGTATTAATGACTTCATCAAGGTCATATTTTCCTGCCTGGGTCTTATCAATGTAAATTTCTTATACCGATGCTATTATTTCTTGTCTCCCAGGTGTAATATATAAGCTTACTGAACACTGTTTATTAGATAAGAGCACAATCTCAGAAATCTATATTTATAATCTATGGTATATTAAGGGAAAGACCACTACTACATATCTATGGATCTTGTATCTTCACAGCTAATGCCTAATGTATTCTGAATGAGTTTTCCTCTTGCAGGGGGATGGGATCGAATTGCAGGGATTTATACATGTCTGTATTTTATTGATATGAATCCTCCTCAGTTGCGAACTGATTAACAAATGTAATATGGATTATCTGGTGCAGTTTATCAATCTAAGCAAAATTTCCAGTACATTAAATATTTTATGAGATGTCCAAAATTCCTATCTTTATTTTACTAACTAGCAGAAGGACCAGACTTCGTCCGGGTATATTTTATTTAATGTTTATGTGTGTGTCGTTAAAAGATATCGAGAGTGACCTCTACAGCACCCCACCTCCTTACCAGTAACCTCCACAGCCCCAACCCTTTCACACTGACTCCCCCCACAGTACCGCATCTCCTTAAAATGGGACCTCCACAGCTGCCCACCCCCTTAACTTTGACCTTCACAGCAGCCTACGCCTTTAACAATGAGTTCCACAGCACCTCATCCCCTTGACAGTGACCTCCACAGGGGCCTGCCCTCTTAAGTGACCACTACAGCACCCACCCTTCAACACTGACCATTGGTTACAGTCCCCTTAACTGACCTCCAAAGCGACTGCCCCTTTAACAGTGACTGTCACAGTACCCCGCTCCCTTAACAGTGACCTCACAGTACCCAGCTGCCCCTTTAATAGTGGCCTCCAAAGTCCCTTCCTCCTTTAACAGTGACCTCCACAGTGTCCACCGTTTTAACAGTGACCTCCACAGCAGCCTGTCCCCTTAACAGTTACATCCACAGCGCTCAGCCTTTAACTGTGACCACAGCAGGCTGTGCCTAGGGTGGCCAGAGGTCTCTTTTTAGGCTGGACAGTCCAGCTTTGAGACTCCCTGTCCTCCATCCGGTGCAGGGCCTGGATGGACACAGGGATGTCCTTTTAAACAGCTCACTCTCAGACAGCAGCACTGTGCAGTCTGAGCATGAGCTACAGGGAGAAAACCACCCTCCCACCCCTGCAGCTGACAGAAGTTGATGTTTACCTTCATTTTTGCAATCCCTGTTGGCTGCGAAGTGAGAGGGGGTGTGGCCTGACTGTGTCGGGGTGTGGCTTAGTGGTACATGAGGGCTGGGCTTTTAAGTCCTTCTTTTGAGAGTGACTTGGATTGCAGGTCGATGCCATGGTAATTTATGAGAAAACACAGTGAGTAGCAGTGGAAGAAAACATCTTTTACTACTACTGAACAGTAAATATGTGACATTTACATTATATTAGGTAATGATTGATGATGAATTAGTCTAAAACATAAGGTATATTTATGGTAACCGGAATACTCCTTTAACAGTGTCATCCACAGCGCTCTGCCCTTTTAAAGCAGACCTACAGCAATGAAGAAAACTTGCTGGGTTGTAAAACTGTCTGTATGTGGAGGCTAACTGCCTGTGAGCTTCTATTGGCTGATAAGGGTCATTTGACCAGGCTTCTATTGGCTAATGCATTTTTTGGGAATATCTCAGGAAAGGTATGTCCTGGAGAGCTGTGACCCAAATGAACCTGTGTGCCAAATTTTGTGATTGTAGCTTGGACATGAGTGGTGGCCATGCTTATATATCATAAGGTAAAGTACCAGCCTATGAGAGCTCCCACGGTCCCAGCCTCTACAGAGGCCAGCGATTTTTCCTACAATATGCAAGCACGACCACCACTGATGGATTGCAGAGTGGTCGTAACAATGGAAACAAGTAGTGCATAATGTGATGGAAAAATGAATCTAGCCAGCAAAGGAAGCAATATAGATTATAACAATGCATTAGTAAGTGCCTTGCATTAACTTTCTCTACATAATAAAGGTCACTTGCTGAAGTGAGACAACCCCTTTCTTCTGAGTGACAGCTGTAGTGGCCATCTGATTGGATGCTACAGCTGTCACTCAAGCAACTTGATGCAGACACCATTTCTCAGTGAAGTTTCCTCACAGTACTCTTGATTATAAAACAATGTGTGTGGCCAGCTCCAGAATTGCTATAAGTGTAGTATAAAGCTTTTGTTTATTCTTGTAAGGTCAATCATCATTATATATTGGACAGCAAATTGGATTTTTTAAAATGTAAGATATTAAATAATTGTATTTTTACAGCAAAAATAATGCATGTTCAAAGAATTGAGAATTATCTCGTCAAACCTCATGGAATTCTGTTTTTTTTAAGTTATTTATTTATATATTCTTTTTTTTTTTGTAATTCTATCCTACTGAAATCCACAGTAGATACAGGTGCATAAATAAAACAGGAAGCTATAACTCTAGCTTGTCATTTATACATTGTTATATATACTATAGATCATATAAGTAGATCAGAAGAGGGCATTAAATTTTCATGTGTGACAGGGGGTGCAAATAACTGTCAAATTAAATTTGATGGGGTCAAATCAGTGTGAGACATCATTTTTCCCATATTGTCCTTAGTATATTTAGTTGAAAGAAGCTTAATTTCATTCTTCATTGTATGATAATGCATTGGGAATCAAAAATTATACTATTTATTGTTGTTGTGAACAGAAATATGAAAGTTTACAAGAAGTAAAATGTACCAGTCAGTTTACAAGTAATTTGTAGTATGACCCCCATAAATAAAATAAGCAAAGTTATTATGATGGTTGAAATAAAAAGTGTAATTCTAAATGTACCATTGTATTTCTATGTATGTATTTCACGACATAGTAAAAAGGCCATTTAGAACTGCTGGTTAAAAGAAATAATAATAATAATAATAATAATAATAATAATAATAATAATAATAATTAGAGATGAGTGAATCGATTTGTCGATTTGTTGATTCGTATCGAATCTTGGGATTTTTTAGCTGCGAAGCGAATATTAGGTGATTCGCTTCGGCTTTGTACGCATTCACTACGTAGTTTGTCCTATAAATTTTATGCTATTGCTACGTATAAGTTTCTGTATACGCTGTTGCGTACGATTTCAATTCATTAGCGAACTTTTACTGTTAGTTCGTTTATCATGCGCAAGAGCCCGGGAAGAAAGTGGTCACCTGACCTAATGGGCAGGGCTTGCTCTGATTGGCTCAGACTCGGTAAGCCAGTGACGCATAACTTCTGCTGCGACTGCTGAGACGATCAGAAGCACTGTGTGTAAAGTTCTGAGACTCTGAGACCTGTTATATTACAGATTACAGATATCAGGGATACTGCAGGGCAAGTGCAGGGCCAGTATTTAATCAAGCAGGGAGAGAGAGACAGGGAGAGATAGGGAGAGACAGGGAGAGACAGCGAGATACAGGGATAAAGACCAGCTGCAGGGCCACAGAGTGAATTGAAAAATGTCTGGAATGGATAAGCAAAAGGGGTCCAGTCAGCCAGACTTTGAGCTTAAAAAAAAAGGAGAAGGTGGCACAGGGCAGCAGTGCCAAAAGGCCTGTAGCTGGAGCATCTACTAGTAGTATTTGCAATACTTGGCCGTTGTTCCACCATGCTAACCCACCACAAAATTGTAGTGGAGGAGAAAGTAGATGAGGTAGTGGAGTGGATGGCACGCTCATCTCACTCTCAGCCGGATGATCTGCTGTCATCTGCTGATACAGTATCCATATGTAGCCAGGGGTCAGACTTGTCCTGCTCCACCATTCCACTCAAGCAAACCCCTTCATTTTCTGCCACCTCTTGGGCTTCAGTGCTCCCTCTTAGTGGTATCCCTTTTGCAATTTCTAAAAAAGAAGCCACCGAAGCCCACCTTATAATCCGGCGGTTATAGATGACAGCCTTCCTGAGGATTTCTTAGAGGGCAGTCAGAGTTTGGACTGCCCGGAATTGTCAGTTGGTGGGGAACAGCCTAATTTGCATTCCCAAAAATGTGTTGTGGAGGAGTCTGATGATGAATCTGATGTGTTAGACCGGAGGACCTGGGAAGCGGATCGGGCTGGTGAGGAGGATTTGAGCTCAGAGGAGGAGAGTGGTACTAGTAGTGGCAGCAACAGAGGGCAGAGGCGAGTTAGGCCCAGGACTAGTGCTTCCCTGGGAACTAGCAAGACCCCAAATATAATGGGGCCGGCACCAGGGTGTAAGCGTGCAAGGGCTACAAGCTTGGCCAGCTGTGGAGGGCGCACGTCGGGTGTGTGGAAGTATTTTACCACTCTGCTGGGGGATAGCAGTATGGCAACATGTAATTTGTGTAAACAGAAATTGAGCCGTGGGAAAGCCACAAATGTTGGGACCACTGCTCTGTGGAACCATTTGAAGCGGCGTCATGCTGTCAATTTAGAGCAGCCCATTAATACTAAAGAGCTGGTTACTTCTCCCGGGGTCCCTTCTGTCAGGCAGGCCACAACGACCATAGCTCAGCCCGCATCCCGGTGTGTAACTAGTACATCCACCTCATCATCGGCCAGTGCGTGTATTTCTCCACCTCCTCTCATTCGGCAGCCGTCCATTGCCGAGTGCATGGCCAGGAAGCAGTTTTACACCACAAGTAATCCGACAGTGCGCAAACTGAATGTCACCTAACAAAGTTGCTGGCTGTGCAGTCTCTGCCGTACCAGCTGGTTGACTGCCCAGCTTTTAGGGAGCTAATGGCTTGCGCTCAGCCACGCTGGCAGGTCCATAGCCGGCATTATTTCTCCAACAAAGCTATCCCTGCCCTTTACTCCCACGTGGCTGACAATATTGGACGCTCCCTGCAGCTGTCTCTCTGCAGCACGGTGCACGTCATGGTGGACACCTGGAGCAGTGCTTACGGCCAGGGGCAATACATGTCCTTTACTGCCCACTGGCTGAATGTATTTAGTGGCAGCGAGGCAGGAACCCCCCAGCAACCCGGTCAATTGCTGTTGGCACCTCCACGTGCTTTCCAGCCAATATTGCAGCAGACCACCCAAAAACTATCCACTTCCACCTCCACGGACAGTCCGCCTGCTGGAGCATCAGGGCAGCAAGTTACCCCCGCTCCTTCATATCACATGTGCCAGGTGAAACACTGCCATGCAGTGTTAGACTTAGTTTGTCTTAGCAGTAGCAGCCACACAGGCCAGCGCTTGCTGCATTACATGAAGCAGCAAATAGCGCGCTGGCTGACTCCACGTCAGCTGGAAGTGGGCAAGGTAGTGAGTGACAATGGGACAAATATAGTGGCAGCGCTGAACCTGGGTCAATTCTCGCATGCTCCTTGTATGGCACATGTCCTAAATCTAGTGGTGCAAAGATTTCTAAAAACATTCACTGGCCTGCGCACAGTGCTGGCAAAGTCGTGGAAGCTTTGCACTCATTTCAGCCATTCATATGTATCTCGCCATGCTCTGGTGGAACTGCAGCGTCAAAATGGTCTTCTGCCACACCGCTTAATAGGTGACGTGGCGACCCGGTGGAATTCCACTCTTCATATGTTGCAGCGACTCCTAGAGCAGCGTAGAGCAGTGGATTATTTTGTCCAGCAGCAGCCAGAATCTTCCAGAATAGGGAGCAGGTGCGGCTTTGATTTCCGGCAGTGGAGGCTGGTCCGAGATGCCTGCACTGTTCTAAGGCCCTTAGAAGAAGCCACCAAATTGGTCAGCCGGGACAGCTGCGGTGTGAACGACATAATTTCAATAATATTTGTGCTGGAAAAGACACTCATGCAGCAGGCGGCAATGGGGGAAGGAAATCCTGGCCATTTGTCTACCCGCCATGCTGTCACTCTAGGGGGGCCCCAACGCCAAAGTTTCCTTGTGGAGCAGGAGGAGGATGAGGATGAGGATCTTCAGTTAGAGGAGGGGGAAGAGGAGGAGGATTTTAATGAGGGTGATGATGACCAGGAGGAGGAGGAGGAGGGGACACAGCTGGAGGATGAGGATGATGAGACTTTCAGGGACACAGCAGTTTCTCAGAGAGAGGCTGAGATGGAAAGAAGTGGCCTCTCGGGCACGCTGGGCAGGATGGCGAGCTGTATGCTCACATGCTTACGCACTGACAGGCGTATCCTAAACATAATGCAGACTGACGAATACTGGCTGGCGATGCTTCTGGACCTACAGTATTATTCCAACATGGGGGATTGTTTTCCTCCCCAGGAAAGGGAAGAGAAATTAGTATCATTGCAGGAAAAGCTATGTAGTAACCTGGCCAGAGCTTTTAGCCAGCCCCAGCCTGCTGCCAGCATGTCTGAGAAGGAGGTCCGGCCGAGTAATCCACCTTCTGCCACAACCAGCAGCAGCTAGTTAAGCCTAATTAGTATGATGCAGGAATTTTTCTCTTCAGGCTCCCAACAGCTACAGCCAAGTGAGCAGGCCCAGATCACCCGCCTCAATGAGCAGGTTCAGGCGTACCTGCAGTCTGGCTCACAAAGCCTCTTCTCAGACTTCTGGACTTCTGGGCAGGCAGATTACAACAGTGGCCGGAACTGTCCCACTATGCACTAAGGCTTCTTTCCTGCCCAGCCTCAAGTGTCATGTCAGAGAGGGTTTTTAGTGCCGCTGGGGGGGTGGTGACACCCAAAAGGACAAATCTGTCACCGGGCAGTGTTCAAGAAAATACCTTTACAAAAATGAATAAAGGCTGGATTACATCCGAATTTCATACTCCTCTTGCTGATGCTGGTAGTGATTAGATCAGGCCTTGTAGGGCAGAATAGTCTGAGTGTCTTCCCACTGTTGCTGTCAGCCGGGCCATAATTTTACAGCCAAATGTCTTGTGTCATGTAATGGGCTGTGCGAACCCAAAGTCTCCAAAACCCTATTTCAAAACCAAACACTGTTGTCTACCTCCACCTCCGTTTTCTACGCTAAGTAGGAGAGTAGGAGAGTAGGAGAGTAGCTGTTGTTAGTTAACTTTACTAATAGTTCTATTTAGTATTGTTAAGTTTTTTTTGAGTCTTTATTCCCCCCCTCCAAAAAAAAAAAAATATTTATGTGTTATATATATTTAAAAAAAAAATAAAATTTTACACTGCCTCTGCCTCCCGTACAAGTTATATTAGCGGACATTGTTATACACCACTGCAGTCTGTTGTATTTATTTTACCAATCACTCTATGCTGATATACCCCATCCCCTACCACTACTGGCTGGGGCAGCCATAAAAAGCTCATATATAATTTTCACTGCTTATGTTAAGGTAGAATGTACAGGCTTGTTGCCCAAACAAGCCAAGCCTTTTTTATTTTTCTGTCTGTCGATTGTAATCAGTGAACAGGAGTGTGTGTGATGTAGTAATACTTTGGCCGACAGACACTGCTGTGTTCATTAATATGGGAAAATGGCCGTGGGAAAAAAAACTCTGTCTTCTTCACACTATGTCAGGATCAGGAAGGTGTTAAAGGTTTAACAAAACACTCAAAACAGGTTTTTCAAGAATATTTTAGTAATAAATAAAAACTTCTCTTTAACAAATAAATAATATAATAAACAAAAGAAAGGAACAAAAAAATAAGATTACGCTGGCCTTTGCCGACCTTGGGCCATCATGTCCTGCAGCTCTTGCAGCTCCAGCTGCAGGCCATGAATGAGCTGGGAGGCAGCGTGGAGCCTGGAGCCAAAGCGCCGTAATCCAGCCTCCACTTCGAAGTCAGTGATGGAAACAGTTATGTACTTAGTTTGTATGATCGAGTTACAGTGGTTGTCCCACAAAAAAAATCTAAACTTTAATGTACTGGAGCGACTTATTCTGTGACATGTATTCTGTACTGACTGAGTCTTTTGTAGTACTTACTGGACACCCATACGGCGTGGTCTTCCCATGGTCCAGGTGAAAACTGCAGAGACATGTATTAGGATGGAGTAAAATGGCTCAATGCCTCTTAAAGGCTTCCATTTTGCATTACGTCCTAAAATTCTGTTATATTCAGTCATAACGGAACCTAAGACGCAATTCTGTAACACCAATGCGAACCCGCCCTAACAGGTTCATCAGGTAAGGATGTACACAGGCACTTTTAGGCAATGAAGTCCATATGTGTGCCTTCTATCTCTTGTGTCAGCATTTTTATCAGAAGTTTTAAACAAATGCAAAATGTCACGAGACCAATTTTTGATCTTATGGATTATTACTTTAGCAGTGATAGGCCTGTTTCGCATTTGCTGTAAACAGATCTGGCAGGCTGTTTCGGGCCTGGCAAATCCCACAGGCTGCCAGATCTGGGAATACCAGGTGCAGACATGCGCTACCAAGATACTGTCCGACTCCTTTCCCTATAATGGGGACCGGCGGAAATCCAGCCACAACCTGGTAAATATGCATGCAGCAGTTTTCGTCCAGCCCGTTATAGTGAATAGGGCCTCTCCTATAGTACATGGGACCGAACGGAATCTCGCCAGTGCATGTTAGCACCTAGTATTCACAGATCTGGCAGTCTGTTTGGTAAGGGCATTTTCTGTAGAATTGTTGGGTGCGAAAACCATATTGTAATGGATTAAGGTGAGAGTTAGCGGCGAAAGTAGACCAGATGCTCCCGGAATTTAGAGATGAAGGGAAGATTAAAGACAGGTCTGTAGTTAGGTGCACAGGACGGGTCAAGAGAAAGGTTTTTTTTTAATGACGGTGTTATGACAATATATTTAAAAGAAGAGGGTAAGAAATCAGAAGAGAGAGATTAAACATTTTGGTTAAGTAAGTCGTGACAGCCGGGGAGAGAGACTAGAGGAGGTGTGAGGGAATAGGGTCAGTAGTGGTGTTGATCGAGCACCATAGTGCTCGGGTGCTGGGGTCGAACACTAGGTGATGCTCGAATGCTCCACCGAGTACCCGAGCACAATGGAAGTCAATGGGCGAACCAGAGCACTAAACCAGGCACCCCCTGCTCTGAAGAGGGGAGGGTGTCTGGTTCATAGGGAAAGGTCAGAAAATGATGGAAACACCACTAAAATTGTTTGGGAACAGCATGGGGAGGATGTCTGGATGCATCTTGGACTCCAAAGTCACTGCTGGGAATGATGTTGTCTGAGTATTACGCCACTTTTACAGAATAACAATAATACCCCCAAAACCGAAGATAAAATCGATTTTAGAGGAAAAATTGTTAGGAAATTACACTGAATGTCACAGGTATTTAGGATGTTCAAACGTTATACAGCAGGCGTACCTCAAGTAATATCGCTGTCTCTAATGGCAGAAAATATTACACTGAATGCCCCAGGTATTTAGGATGTTCAAACGTTATACAGCAGACGTAGCGCAGGGAATATCGCCGTCACAAACGGCAGAAAAAATTACACTGAATGTCACAGGTATTTAGGATGTTCAAACGTTATACAGCAGACGTAGCTCAGGTAATATCGCCGTCACTAACGGCAGAAAATATTACACTGAATGTCACAGATATTTAGGATGTTCAAACGTTATACAGCAGACGTAGCTCAGGTAATATCGCCGTCACTAACGGCAGAAAATATTACACTGAATGTCACAGATATTTAGGATGTTCAAACGTTATACAGCAGACGTAGCTCAGGTAATAACATCGTCACTAACGGCAGAAAAAATTGCACTGAATGTCACAGGTATTTAGGATGTTCAAACATTATGCAGCAAACACAGCATAGGTAATGTCGCCTTGATTAGCGGCAGAAAAAAATACACTGGATGTCAGGTATTTAGGATACACAAACGTTATACAGCAGATGCTGCGCAGGTGGTGTTAAGGGCAGGCAATTTTGTGCAATTCTTGCCCCAAAAAAATATATATTCCAGACAGATATAACAATAGTCCTTAAAAGGACTTTTGGGTCTTTTGAACAGAAAAACTAACCCTGCCTAACAAATTCCTATACCTACACTATCTGTCCCTCCTTGCACAAACGTTATACAGCAGATGCTGCGCAGGTGGTGTTAAGGTGAGGCAAATTTGCGCAATTTTTGCCCCCAATAAAAAAAATATATTGCATCCAGATAAAACAATAGTCCTTAAAAGGACTTTTGGGTCTTGTGAACAGAAAAACTAACCCTGCCTAACAAATTCCTATCCCTACACTATCTGTCCCTCCTTGCAGCAGCTCTCCCTGACTCAGACTGAACCGGGTCACATGTTACCGGGTGCTATATAGCACCCGATGACGTGTTCCCTGCCAGCTAATAACTGTAATGCCAGTGGCCAATATGGCTACAGCATTACAGTGAATGCCAGTACTCTCCCGCACGCTGATTGGCTGCATAGCAGACAAGAAAAGTGCGGGGAGGGGACTCGAGCATGGTGCTCGAGCACATGCTGTGTTCAGATGAACACCGCGTGGTGCTGAGCACCGCCATGCTCGACCGAATACAGTATTCGGCCGAGCATGCTCGCTCAACACTAGTCAGTAGTCTATGTGGCAGGACGAAAAGAGATGAGCCTGGAAAGACTTATTCTTCTGTGACTGGGTCAAATGTGGTGAGTGAGCCAGAGGAGATGCAGGTGGGAAAGGGATCGATGACAGAGGCTTGGAGCTGATTTCCTGCTGGATAGTAATTTTCTCTTTGAAGTAGATGTCCAGATCTCTAACATGGAGGTCTGTACTAGCTGCCTGCACTTTTGGACTAAGAAGGGAGTGAAAAGTGCCAAAGAGTTTTTTACTTTTATTGGATGGTGAGGGCATCAGGGTGATAAAGTAGGTCTGTTTGGTGAGGTGAAGGGCAGAGTTATCAACATAAATTTATAATGGAAGAAATATTGTGATGAGCAAGTTTTTCCACATAGGTGTTTGGGACTTCTGAAGCATTTCTGTAGGAAGCAAGTTTGAGGTGTAAGCCATGGTTACTTTTGTATCTGTTTGGAAGTCCTGAGTGTATGAGGAGCTACTTCATCCAGGCGGAGGGAGGAGATTGGGGACAGTGATTACTGTAGATAGTTATAAATAGGAGTGAGACTTTTGACAGGGAAGGAGAGAAGGTTGTGGTCAAACAGCGGGAAAGGAGAGTTAGTAAAGTTTGAAACTGAGCAGAGCTGAAAAAAGACCAGGTCATGTATCTTATTATCTTTATGTGTTTGAGAGTTTGAAAGTTGTGAAATCTAAGCTAGGAGGTTAGATATAGAAGATGGGAGGCAGATGAGCAGATAGGGCTGTCAATGGGGATGTCAAAGTTGCCCAAAATGAGAGTTGGTAGTTCTGAGGACAAGAAATGTGGCAGCCAGGCAGCAAAGTGATCCAGGAACTGTGTGATGAGCCAAGGGGTCGGTAAATAAACACCACTCTGAGAAAGAGGGGGTGTGGACCTCAAAAGATGGGCATGAGAATAATGATACTAGGGGAATGACCTGAAAAGTTGATTGACGGGAAGGAAGTAAATGTACTCCACCACCATGTCTGTAATTATAGATGTAAAGTAGATGTAATTTCCAGACATGGACTATTGCTCTTATTCCTAATTTATATTATTATAATTTATGCATGACTATTTTTATGTTTTAGGTGGAAATTCTCTGTTAATTTTTTTCTGGGAAGCCCCAGTGTGACATTAGGTTTGGTTTGTACTGTATACCAAGCCATAAACTCTTGCAAGCAGGCAGAGGCTTAACTTGAAGCTCTTGCGCCCTAATGGAAACTCTCCAATAGTAACCCCCAACTATCAAATATTTGTAGTACTACTGTTTTCATATAGGGCAGAGGGACCTATTGTGCCTCCTTTGACTTGAAGGACCATATATAACTGCCCCTGTACAGCTACACCCCTGTAACACTTATAAGCCAATATATATGTAATATACATATCATTGCTCTGGACCTTTGGGGCTAGACAA
Organism: Rhinella marina; assembly: GCA_900303285.1. Classification (NCBI taxonomy): domain Eukaryota; kingdom Metazoa; phylum Chordata; class Amphibia; order Anura; family Bufonidae; genus Rhinella; species Rhinella marina. The sequence continues at coordinate 322,260 of ONZH01002761.1, forward strand.
TGACTTATTGTATAATAACATGTATAAATATAATAGGTCCTTGAGTGTTTTGACTACAGTTGTCTTGTTAGCATTTCTATATTGTAATTCAGTAACCTGATTTCATTATGTTTAGCTATCCTCACCTCACAATTGGAATTCTGGATATGTTTGGCTTTGAAGACTTTCAGAGGAATTCATATGAACAGGTTGGTCTCTTTCAATATTTTTCTATTATTATTTGATTAAAATGTTTTTCAGAGATTCTCATATTGATGACCTAGCCTCGGGATAGGTCGTCAATATCAGATCTGCAGGCATCTAACACCCAGGACCCCTGCCAACCAGCTGTTTGAGGAGGTTGATGCACTGCCGTGAGAACCGAAGCCTCTTCGCTGCTTACCAAGCATTGTGCATTGGTTTTGCAGCTCAACCCCATTCACTTGAATAGGACTTAGCTGCACTAGGTCATGTGACAGATAAACGTGACGTCACTGACTTTGAAAGAGTACTGCAGCCCCTTCAGACAGCTGATTGTGGCTGATCTCATATTGATAAGCTATCCTCAGGACAGGTGAAAATCACAGAAAAACCCTTTAATGGAATTTTTTTGTTTATAGAGTCCATGTTACCCTCTTATACAAGAATATGGCATATAGTCTGATGTACAGTATATACATAGGAAAAAGACAAAAATAATGAAATTAGTAAAATCTATGTAACTGCATTGTCACTTCCATGTATTTTTAGACAGCAGTTAACAAATTGCCACTTTGATTTTCTTTCAGAATTATGCTGAAGCTGTTAGTTTTCTTAAGAGTAAATGTGAAGAAAAGTGATAGCAGCATTGCTCACAATTGCGTGTGTCATTGTCACTAGTGTTGAGTGAAGTGAAACATTCAAAGCGGAATTTGTTTCAAAGTTTAGGAAAACTTTGATTTGCAATGAATCCGAATTTCCTTGCTTTTCGTGGTAATGAATTAGTTTTTTCTAAAATGGCGGCGACACGTGTTGCAAAGTGAAAGTAAGAAGCCCAGAAACGCAAGATCACCCATAATGCTGTGCAGCCAGCCAATCTGAAGATAGCCATCCCCTGTGATGTTACAGCCCTATAAAACCCTCATCCCGCACAGTATCCGTCATTGTCCTGTGAGATGAGCATAGGAAGTGACGTGGCAAGCACTCATGCGCTAGGGACAGTGTTGCTGAAAATTATAGGAATATTGGAGAGGGAGAGTGCAGGGAGACTTATTCTGCGTCAGTTTTATTTATTCCTACGTTTACTTATTCCTACATCAGCAGTAAACTAAGATATGTAATTAAATACCAATAAGATGGAAGACTTTAATATTCCAGATCCCAACACGCAACCAATACCATACAGTCTGCACCCCTTAGGCGTACCAAGTCTTAATGATGACCATCCTCATTGTTTGCTGGATTTAGTTCTTTCAAATCATCCTTCGAAGTCTCCATGCCCTAGAAAAGTCAGCAAGATGCAGAGAGAGGAGTAGCTGGATGACTTATTCTCATTGATATTAGATGATGTGGAAAAGGAAGAAAACAGATGGCAGAAGAAGGGCTCCCACCTGTAGGGCAGGGGAGCGCTGAGGCTGGAGAAGTGGGTCTGCTAGAGATGATTAACCCTTTCCTGACTAGGCAATTTTCCGTTTTTTGCATTTTCGTTTTTTCGCTCCCTATCTTCCCAGAGCCATAACTTTTTTTTATTTTTCTGTTCATGTAGCTGAGGACTCGTGTAGCTGTAGAAAGTTGTACTTTCTAATGCCATCATTTAATATTGAATAGGATGTAGCGGGAAAATAAAATTCCAAATCGGGTGGAATTGGAAAAAAACTCAATTTTGCCACAGTTTTATGTTTGTTTGTTTTTTTTGTTTTTTTTTTACGCCATTCACTATGCCGTAAAAATGACTTGTGTTATTTATTCTCCAGGTCAGTATGAATCCGGTGAATGCGTTTTCATTGTTATTTTCTGAGTTTGACCCCTATAACTTTTTTTAGTTATGTGTGCAGAGCTGTGTAAGGATTTTTTTGTGAGGTGATCTGTACTTTTTATTGATACTATTCTGGGGTATATACCATTTTTTTAACACTCTTTATTTTTTTTGTGGGAGGAGAAGTGACCAAATAACGGCAAATCAGCCATTTTGACACTTTTTTTTTCATTTTGCCTTTTTCCATATGGGATAACTATTTTTATATTTTGATAGTACAAGCATTTTTTCATGTGGCAATACCCATGATGTGTATTTTTTTGTTGTTTTTTTATTTTCATTTTGGGGAAAGTGGAGTGATTTGCATTTTTATATATTTTTTAATGTTTTAACATTTTTAAAAACCTTTTTTTACACTTTTTTATAGTTCCCTTAAGGAACTATAACAAGCAATCATTGCATTACTTCTCTCATAGACTTCATTGCATTAGCATTGGAGTCTATGATAATTTTACTGTGTTTCTATGGAGCCCTGTCAAAGGCTTCTGGTTTTTCACGTGCTCAGGTTTGACCACGGCATCTATTAAATGTTTGTGATTGACATTACTGCTGGTCGGGGACATTAGCCACGTTCTGAAATGGGTGCCAAACGGGTGCCAAGACCTGACATGTGACATCACATTTCAGAAAGGGCTTAATATTCAGTGTTTACTGTCAAATGACCTGGAGGAGATTGCAGGCAAGAACCGGCAATAATATGCATATTGTGCCCCCACCTAACCAGCCAAATCCCATACCAGAAACAACCCAATGTTTACAGATGCTGCACGGACATTAACAATGAAGACTGACTATACAGTGCGGTCTTCATTATAAAATGAAAGAAAGCTGAGGGCTAATTGGCCGTGCAGTTCTTTAACGCAGCGTGACCACAACCCGCTCGCAGCACAGCCGCTCTGTATGATCGTACCCTAAAGGCTCATGGACACGACCGTATGTAATTTGTGGTCCGCAAAAAATGGATCCGCAAAAAATACAGATGACGTCCGTGTGCATTCCGTATTTTGTGGAACAGTACTATCCTTCTCTGTAATGCAGACAATAATAGGACATTCTCTATTTTTTTGCGGAATGGAAATACAGACATACCAAAACGGAATGCACACAGAGTAACTTCCGTTTTTTTTGCAGACCCGTTGAAGTGAATGGTTCCACATATGGTTTGCAAAAAAAACAGAATGGACACGGAAAGAAAATACGTTTGTGTGCATAAGCCGTAAGGCAGAGTGGCCTGTGTATCCCTGATTTATAGGAATTTGTGACAAATTAATTCATAAGGAATCAAATTTCTTGGCGAAATTGAAGTTGCCGAATTGAATTTTACAAAACTTCGCTCATCTCTAATTGTCACACTGGTTGCATATTTAAAGGGCTTTTTCAAGCTTTAAAAATGTTCAAGCTGGTTTACTCCCCTTTGAAATCCCTCAACAATCAGTCTCGTGGTGCCCTGCTGATCTTTGTATACAACATTGCAGCAATGACATGTAGTCCTGACACATATTACCATGATAGACTGTCAGGAAAACACATTATTGCTGAAATGTTGCGAAGAAAGACGGGTGGGGAACCAGTGAACAGGAGAGTTGGTGATTTGAAAGGTGATGAAATAATTATATGATATTTCACTTGGACATGTTTAAAGTCTTGAAATCCTATCTAATCTCATCTATATAAAAAAAAAGTCTGATGAAAATTACCCTGGCTAAAATGTTTTTATCACTGCCTTTAGCACATAAACATTACAGGGGTCATTTATCAAACTGGTTTAAAGTAGAACTGGCCTAGGTGCCCATAGCAACCAGTCAGTTTCCACCTTTCATCTTGGACTTGAAAAAGAAAGGAGGAATCTGATTGGTTGCTTTGGGCACCACTTTGATAAATGACCCCCTAAAGCTTTGATCTGAGTACATTGCTAGAATACATTGCCCAACAGCCATGGGTTTTTATATGGTTGTTAGGCTATGTCCAATTATCCAATCTTTAATACAACACCAAATTTTCATTGAGCTTAAGGTAGAGTAAGGACAAGGCGTCTTTGTTGTATGCAAACCCCACTTCCATGTCTTTTACTACCATATCAATTATATTTGTGTAACAAAAAAAGTTTGAGAACATTTTAGAGTAAATATACATATTAATACACTATTGCAGAGATTTCCACTGCAAATCAGTTTTGAATCAACCATAAATCCACTGCATAATACACTTTAAATACAGGTTTTATTCCTGATTTTTGTTCAAATTTCCTGCAGATTTAATCCGTTGCATATTGAAAAGAGAGAAATCTGCAGTGAAAATTCAACATGAATTAAGTGTGGATTTTTTCTGCTACATCTAAATGGGAGTTAGATAGATACCCCCATTCATAGTTTGAAAAGCTCTGGTAGATTTATTTCAAACTGGCAGATTAGGTGGTGTGCACTCTCAGATGTCCTTTCTACCGCAGCTGATGGCATTTGAAAAATGAAACTAAGCAAGTTCTTCCATCTCAGTGAGCAGGACAGAGAAATTAGAAAAATTGCAAACAGCAGGTGGCGCTCTACAGAATGATTTCATTGAATAACTCGGTGGCAATACAAAATTTTTAATTACATGCAATTAGAATAGTATTTAGATCCAGGTGCTAGGGTGAAAAATGAGGAATATTTTTTGTGGTACAACCCCTTTAAAGATCTAAAATTGACATAGCTGAACATTTTGATAAATCAGATATGGCTTTTGTAAGTGGTGTATTCTCAGTAAATGATATAAAATTCAGCCTGTCGATGGAGCTACAGTCTATTATTTTATACAGAATATTTTATGTCAGTTCTGTTTGAAGTTCAGACCTACTATACTCAGTGATTTCATTAATTCTAACAGAATTGACATGCTCAGCCTGAGGACTGGTGATAGCTGAAATTTTCTCCAGTCAAAGGGCGTATTCTAGTAGAGAACATGCATGGAAAGGGTTTAATGAGGTTCCACTTGTATGAAATTAAATACAGTAATAAACTATACAAAGGTGTGATGTTGTCCTAGATTTTGGTCCTGCACAAGATTTCTGATTTCTGTGTAGACAATTACTGTTCACTTTATGTTTGCTTTTGGTTCGGATCCTCATTTTACAGTCAAGTATATTTGACAGTTAACAGACAATGTTTATTATGTTCTGTTTCCATTCACAATGTATAGTAAGATAATGTATTGCTGAAACATATTGTACAATGATGATGTGTTTTATTATGTTTCCCTTTTATATTTACATAACATGTTACTTGTATTTACAGCTATGCATTAATCTGACCAATGAAAAAATCCATCAGTATATCAATGAAGTGCTATTTCTACAAGAACAAACTGAATGTGAACAAGAGGGAGTTTCCATGGAAACCATGTATTGTCCTGGAAACCACACAACAGTGCTAGATTTTTTCTTCCAGGTATTCTACAATTTTGTAAAACTCAATTCCTAATATTATATACATTTTCTGTGCACCGGAGTGTCGACCCTTCGTGCTCATAAAATTACTGTATTTGAAGAAAACCTTCATATAAATGATTACCTGTACATATGAGTGCAATCAGCACATGTATAATCTATATGAAAAATAATGTACTTTCCCCTGAACTTTTAGATTATGCTTTCTAACATATGACAAATTCAAGCTTCTATAACTATACTATTTATCAGGTCATCAGTATTAAACACTTGGACAACCCCTTTAAAAGGAACCTGTCATCAACTTTGTGCTGACCTCACTGAGGGCAGCATAAAATAATGAGAGAAATGCTGATTTCAGCGGTGTGTCACTCATGAGCTAAAAGTAAGTGGTTGCCGAGAATCCGCATCATAATCATTGCAGCCTGGGCCTGGAAAAGAGTCCAGTCTGCCTGAGAAGAGTCATGGTTATTCACAATCTCCTGCTCTCCCTCTTATCTGCTGATGATTAGCAGTTCTCTCCTAGACAGAAAGGGAGAAAACTAGGTAGAAGACTGTCAGTCATCAGCAGGTGGGCAGGGAGAGCAGGAATTCATGAATGACCATGACTCTTCTCAGGTGGCTGTGACTCTTTTTCAGGCCTAGTCTGCGATGTTTGTGATGTTGGTTTTCGGCAACCACTTACTTTTAACTTATAAATGACAGACCGCTGACATCAATTCACCTGTCTCTACTTTATGCTGCCATGAGTATGGGCAGCATAAAGTTGATGACAAGTTCCCTTTAAGTATGAGGTTAATTTATATCAGGCTCCATACAAAATAAATATAATATATATTATTGCAAATGGAGCAGAGTATACTTTCCGCTCTGTGCTACCCAAAAAATAATCATGTCTGCTCTCTATTGAAAAGGCAATAGCCATTAACCCTAAGAAGTGTTTTTTGACATTATGTGAATCTGCAGTACCATACGCATTTCCTACTTGAAAATAATACAATGAATGGATTTTAGACAGACTGGTTAACTGTATACAGCAAAACCTCTTTGAGGCAACCACCTAAAATTGCATTGAAAAATGGCCTTCTAGTGAGGTGGTCCTCTCAAAGAAAAAACATTTTCTCAAAGATATTTTGTATGAGAATGAAAAAAAAAATCAAAGAACATCCAGACGGGTATTCTAGTCAAAAATAGATGGGCACTCTCAGTTATTTGGTTAGAAATGTATTTATTTATTTTTTAATGTCATGTTTGTGGTTCATGTAACATAAAGAAATGTATGCTGGGGTTAATGATGTATTTATAGCAAAATGCAGACTCTATTATTTTTTCCATACCATAGACTATACCATAGACCATAGACCAGGGCTGGCCAACCTGTGGCTCTCCAGCTGTTGCAAAACTACAACTCCCAGCATGCCCAGTCTGCCTACAGCTATCAGCCTACAGCAGGGCATGGTGGGAGTTGTAGTTTTACAACAGCTGGAGAGCCTCAGGTTGGCCAGCCCTGCCATAGACTATACTCCATGTGCAAAAATAATGTATTCTGTTTAGAGTGGCATAAATAGTTTTTGCACTTAAAGGGGCTGCCTGTTGTAAAAAAAAAAAAAAAGCTTCAAACTCAAAATAAGAGAATAAGTTATATTCACTCTACCGATCCTCCATGGCTCCTGTTCCAATTGGCTGAGTTTGTGAGTTGTTTCCTGTGTTTCAGAAGTAGAGAATTGGAAGTAGAGCGAATCATGCAAAATTTTATTAGCCAAACTTTTCCTAAGATTCGTGTATTCGACAAATAGATTAGTTGAATTTGCGTACAAAATATGCGTATTTATATGGCTTTTAGCGAACATTCGTGCACTAATAACGAACGTTCAGGTAAAAAGGTACGCAACCTCTTTGAACACGTATGCATAAGCGTACAAATTGCGTACGAAAATGACGGGCTTTGCTGGAGAGTTATGGTGGAGCAGGAGGAATGCTCTGAGTCTGACCCCTGGCTTCATATGGATACTGTATCAGCAAATGACAGGAGATCATCCGGCTGAGACTGAGATGAGCGTGCTCATCTCAGCAGTCGCAGCAGACGTGATGCGTCACTGGCTTACCGAGCCTGAGCCAATCAGAGCAAGCTCTGCCCACTAGGTTAGGTGACCGCTTTCTTCCCGAGCTTTTGCACACTATAAACGAACTAACAGTAAAATTTCGCTAATGAATTGAATTTGTACGCAACAGTAACTTATACGTAGCAATAGTGTATCATTTATAGGACAAACTACGTAGCGAATGCGTACAAAGCCGAAGCAAATCACCTAATATTCGGATTCGCTTCGCAGCTAAAAATTTCCAAGATTCGATACGAATCAACAAATCGGCGAATAGATTTGCTCATCTCTAATTGGAAGGAGACCAGGAAGTGTCAAAAAGGTAGTAGTGGCGGGTCAGTAAGATGAGTATGACTTATTATTACTGTTATGAACCTTTTTATAAGAAAAAAATAATTGGACAAGCCCTTTAATGTGCATACATTTATCTTTTAGTATTGTAATACTTTTAAATGCAGTAGCACAAATTCTATTTTAACTATCTAGGATCATATCTACTCGTCAGTCCTCATAACAATAGGTGTGTAGACCTACTACTGTACGCTTATTGGTATTCCTTCAGTGTTATCATTGTGACATGAAAATACACGAGAATAATGCTAGAAGTCAACAGCAAGGTTTATATTGACGTAAAGAAATCTAATGAAATGCACTTATGATAGAAAAGAAAATAATCAGAAGGGTCATACTACAGAAGGAGGGGGTAAGAATAGCAAGTGAAACCTTTTGATCCCATTGTTCATTCTGCAATGCTGTTAAACTGGAAGCAAGTCTCTTCAATTCTGCAATCTTTGATACACACACAACAGACTATCCTTTACGAGGACTTACAATATGTAACGTTAGATAGAAGTTTCCTTTTATTCACTGTGAGGCCCACAGATAGTCACAGCTTTAATACTGTATAGGGCAAAAAAAGTAGAAACCAAGAAAAAGTGCCATTGAATAATTAATCTGTTACAAGTAAAAGTCATGTTTTTTGGCATTCACAATATACCAAACAGAGATTATGTAAAGGCACATGAAATATTCATCACCACATAAAATTAGAAGATTTCACTCACATATGTCTATATGTATAGTTGTAGATAATTTTTACACATAAGTACCAAGGAAATGCACAGTAGATCAGACAATATTTTAAAGGTCATTTGTAAGTGGCTGTCACTTCTCCCTTTAATTATTTGTATATGGGTATGAATTAAATGGTCACAGATGTAGGCCTCAAGGGTTCATTTTCTGGACCAAACCACTATTAAAGGGGTTGTCCGAGTTATGAAAAAAAAATATAGTACTGTAAATCTGATGGACAGCAATATATAATTAAGTTAAGCAAGTTTTAGGCAAAAAACAATCTATATTTCCTCATTTCCCAGGTTCTCTTCTGGCCTTTGTTTACATGCAATAATAACAATCTCTGCCCCTCCCCCTTCCTGCTCTGCAAAAGGGAGTGAATACTAGAGCTGCCCTGAGTGAAATTTCTGCTGGGATACTCAGCAGCATGTTGTATGTGTAGGACTACAAGTCCCAGCTGTACAATGACACTGCTGATACACACAGGATCTTCCCCCTACCTGTTCTTGCTTAATACAATACTCTCCAGATCAGCTCCAGTGTCAGCTCTGTGTCTGTAGGGTGAGGAGGGCAGATCCTGTGTCTCTTTACATCTGCATCTGCTGTTGTAAAGCCTTCAGTGTGTTCTGGCTGAAGGGGTTAATGTTTTATCTGAAAGAATAGAAATAATACAATGAATGGATTTTAGACAGACTGGTTAACTGTATACTGCAAAACCTCTTTGAGGCAACCACTCAAAATTGCATTAAAAAATGGCCTTCTAGTGAGGTGGTCCTCTCAAAGAAAAGACATTTTCTCAAAGATATTTTGTATGAAAATGAAAAAAAAAATCAAAGAACATCCAGGCTTGATAAACGGGCATTCTAGTCAAAAATAGATAGGCACTCTCATTTATTTGGTTAGAAATGTATTTATTTATTTTTTTAATGTCATGTTTGTGGTTCATGTAACATAAAGAAATGTATGCTGGGGTTAATGATGTTTTTATAGCGAAATGCAGACTCTATTATTTTTTCCATACCATAGACTATACTCCATGTGCAAAAATAATGTATTCTGTTTAGAGTGGCATAAATAGTTTTTGCACTTAAAGGGGCTGCCTGTTGTAAAAAAAAAAAAAAAGCTTCAAACTCAAAATAAGAGAATAAGTTATATTCACTCTACCGATCCTCCATGGCTCCTGTTCCAATTGGCTGAGTTTGTGAGTTGTTTCCTGTGTTTCAGAAGTAGAGAATTGGAAGTAGAGATGAGCGAATCATGCAAAATTTTATTCGCCAAACTTTTCCTAAGATTCGTATATTCGACGAATAGATTAGTTGAATTTGCGTACAAAATATACGTATTTATATGGCTTTTAGCGAACATTCGCGCACTAATAAAGAACGTTTAGGTAAAAAGGTACACAACCTCACACGTACACATAAGCGTACAAATTGCGTACGAAAATGACGGGCTTTGCTGGAGAGTTATGGTGGAGCAGGAGGAATGCTCTGAGTCTGACCCCTGGCTTCATATGGATACTGAAGCTATCCATCTATCTATCTCACTGTCTATCTATTATCTATCTATCTATCTATCTCTCTATCTATCTCTCTATCTATCTATCTATCTATCTATCTTCTATCTCGCTGTCTATTATCTATCTATCTATCTATCTATCTATCTATCTATCTATCTATATATCTATCATCGGACTATCATCTATTTAACCATCTGTCTGTGTTATTGAATAACATTTTCCAATCATTTTATATGCAGAACAGTAGTGATTGTTATTTATGAAGTACCTCGTGGTGTTAAATGTTAATAAACCCAAACAAACATGTGCTTGTTTTTCAGAAACCATTAGGTTTTCTGTCTGTTCTAGATGAAGAAAGTCAGTCCATTCATCCAATGGAACAAAGCCTTTCCAAACGTCTTCAGTCACTCCTGGAGACATCAAATTCAAATACAGTGTATACATCAGCAAAAGATGGAAATGGCAATGTCACATCCAAGGAACAAGGTCCTGTCTTCACAATTATGCATTATGCTGGAAGGGTAAGCTACATAGATTAAAACGGGCAACTCCGTGCACCAGGGCTTTGTGCTACCTTCTCCTCTGAATAATGGCTTTGCTCACACAATAAAAATCTATATTTCAGCAGCTTGAATCTTTTACTTACTGGTAGATTTATTCATGGGTGTCACTGTTTTAAAATATTAATGTTCTTTTTTAATGCCCTTCATTAAGATACTGGATCAAGAATTGAATAACATTTCTTATAAGATCCTTCTGATAGGCTAAGAGAAAAATTAACTAATTAACCATTTGGGTGACATTCAATAATTCTTTCTTGGCCTGGTGCACCGCATTCTAAATCTGCTGTGACTTGTCATTGGTGTAGGAGCTTTGTGATCTGCCAAACAAGCAGAATGTATATATGCACAGTTTCCCCATAATGATGTTGCTGCCACAACATGTCTACAGTTCATTAGTGTAATATGTGTCATGGCTTGCCAGCTGAGCCATGGGAGAATACTTGCTGAATATCACTTAATATTTCTCACAAATTACTAGGCTTGGCTCCCAATAAGGATACCTTCAAGCCTTAATATACTCATCTCCCCTTGCTTTGTAGAAGGTTACATGCCTTAAGGAATAAGAAATAGGAAATTCTAATCAGGATTGGCTAAGTTTGCAGTTGAGTGCACGTTTGCAATTTTCACAACCCAGCACCAGCACATTTGGGAGGGAGAGCGGCAAAAGGCCAAGATAATTAAATAAAAAAGCAAACATGTTGGACAAGATATCAGTTAAATTGTGATCTACTCATTTCTTAACATTCTGTACATGTTTATATGGACTGGGGAGTTCTGTAGCAGAGCAGATATAGTATTATGATAACACTATTATAATGGAGCAAGTTTGGTCAAGTTGTAAAAAAAATCTCCAATATTCAATACCGTCTTTTGTTAGGGTCACGTTGCGTGTACTACGTACAGCATATATGCCGGGAAATTCTCCTGGTGCACATGTCTAAGGCTACTTTCACACTTGCAGCAGCAGGGTCCAGCAGGCACTGACAGGGGAACAGCCTGCTGGATCCGTGCTAATGCTAGCCCACCGTGCCACCGGAAGTCTGCTCTGACCTCAGTCACTATAATGGGGGCGGGCCGGAGGTCTGGCTGCAGGAGGCAAACAAGCCAAGACCCAGCCGGACAAAAACTGCAGCATGCTGTAGTTTTTGTCTGACCGCCTCTCGGCATTTTTGCCTTGCTGTGGCCAGACCTCTGTTCCGCCCCCATTATAGTGAATGAGGACGGAGGGCTAGCACGGTGGGCGAGCGTTAGCACAGATCCAGCAGGCTGTTCCCCTGGCAGAACAGCCTGCCGGATCCTGCTGCCGCAAGTGTGAAAGTAGCCTAAGACTGGGTTTACATCACATTTTTATCATACATTAAAACAGATACCCAAAAATTCATGCAAATGAAGGTCATCTATTTTCATCTGTTTTACATTGACTTCAAGGTTAAAAAAAAACAAATCTGTCACTGCCCATTTTTTGTTGGGCACAAAAGCACTGTGCTATTGGGTCTGCTAAAAAAGGACAGTGACAGATGTTTTTTAAACAATAAAGTCAATGTAAAACAATGTGATACATGATGTGAACCTAGGTTATCATGTCCTTCACTTTTCTTAACCAAACATATGACGAAAGAACGCTCTATCTGGTTTGGCTGGTATAGGTTGCCATAGTTTTTCCTCCTTGGCATTCCAAGGCGCAGTCAAATAAGCTAATCAATACAACTCTACTTAATACAGTCCTACTTTTGGAAAGCTTGATGTTCTGGGCAATACAATGCCCATAAGGGTTTGCCATTTAGCAATATTCCTACTTCCTCAGTCTACTAGTACTGTATACAATCCATACTGGAACAGTAATGGCAGCAATATTAGTTGTCACTCAGCTTTCAGAAACTAAAATTAGTAAGAATCTGCTTATTAGAAGCTTTAAAGTTAAAAAATGAATGTAAAACGTATCCGTCACCAGGTGTTTGCTGCCATTTCTGAGGGCAGTATTATAGGAATTGTTCACCACTGGGGGCCTTACAGGCAGACCCCACAGTGTCATGCTTACCTAATCCCTTACGGTGGGTTCCAGCTCCTTTGTTCTCCCTTTTCTGCAGCAACTCTCAGATCTCCAGGTGTCAACACCTGGTTTGGTGCAGTTCACATGGCCACTGCCACCAAGGACTGGGTGCAGCTGTGACATTTCCCCCAGGCATAATGTGACATAATGCATAAGGGATTTATCACTGCTGCAGCCAGTCATTGGTTTCAACAGCCACATAACCTGAGTCAAACCAAATGTTGACACAGAGAGACCTGGGAGCAGCTGAAATCAGCAGCAGGGATCAGTAAGGCATGAATTCTTCCCCAGGGGTGAGCTACCCCTTTACCGTAATGACAGACACTGTGAATACTTGTCTGTCACTTACTTATCTATATGCAGTCAATTGCACAAAATTACAGTGTATCAGATGTGGAGCCATCCAAGTGCTGTGTGATCCTGGAACCCTTGTATTTATGAGCATAGCCCCTGTTCCTTCCTGCCACAGATTGACAGCTTTCTCGCTATTACTGTGCATAGGGAGAAAGATGCCAATCAGTCACAACTGACTGCTCATGAATACAGGGGACTTCAGAGAGTGTATACACTCTTCAGAAGACTTTGTTTTTCGAAAAACTACTGCACATGGAAATTGTCACATACCATTATAAAAGATGCCTCTTAAACCCGGTGACATATTTCCTTTAAATTTCTGTTCCTTTTTTCTGTATAGATACAGTACAGACCAATAGTTTGGACACACCTTCTCATTCAAAGAGTTTTCTGTATTTTCATGACTATGAAAATTGTAGATTCACACTGAAGGCATCAAAACTATGAATTAACACATGTGGAATTATATACTTAACAAAAAAGTGTGAAACAACTGTAAATATGTCTTATATTCTAGGTTCTTCAAAGTAGCCACCTTTTGCTTTGATTACTGCTTTGCACACTCCTGGTATTCTCTTGATGAGCTTCAAGAGGTAGTCACCTGAAATGGTTTTCACTTCACAGGTGTGCCCTGTCAGGTTTAATAAGTGGGATTTCTTGCCTTATAAATGGAGTTGGGACCATGAGTTGTGTTGGGCAGAAGTCAGGTGGATACACAGCTGATAGTCCTACTGAATAGACTGTTAGAATTTGTATTATGGCAAGAAAAAAGCAGCTAAGTAAAGAAAAATGAGTGGCCATCATTACTTTAAGAAATGAAGGTCAGTCAGTCCGAAAAATTGGGAAAACTTTGAAAGTGTCGCAAAAACCATCAAGCGCTACAAAGAAACTGGCTCACATGATGACCGCCCCAGGAAAGGAAGACCAAAAGTCACCTCTGCTGCGGAGGATAAGTTCATACGAGTCACCAGCATCAGAAATCGCAGGTTAACAGCAGCTCAGATTAGAGACCAGGTCAATGCCACACAGAGTTCTAGCAGCAGACACATCTCTACAACAACTGTTAAGAGGAGATTGTGTGCAGCAGGCCTTCATGGTAAAATAGCTGCTAGGAAACAACTGCTAAGGACAGCCAACAAGTAGAAGAGACTTGTTTGGGCTAAAGAACACAAGGAATGGACATTAGACCAGTGGAAATCTGTGCTTTGGTCTGATGAGTCCAAATTTGAGATCTTTGGTTCCAACCACTGTGTCTTTGTGCGACGCAGAAAAGGTGAACAGATGGACTCTACATGCCTGGTTCCCACCGTGAAGCATGGAGGAGGAGGTGTGATGGTGTGGGGGTGCTTTGCTGGTGACACTGTTGTGGATTTATTCCAAATTCAAGGCATACTGAACCAGCATGGCTTACCACAGCATCTTGCAGCAGCATGCTATTCCATCCGGTTTGCGTTTAGTTGGACCATCATTTATTTATCAACAGGACAATGACCCCAAACACACCTCCAGGCTTTGTAAGGGCTATTTGACCAAGAAGGAGAGTGATGGGGTGCTACGCCAGATGACCTGGCCTCCACAGTCACCAGACCTGAACCCAATCGAGATGGTTTGGGGTGAGCTGGACCGCAGAGTGAAGGCAAAAGGGCCAACAAGTGCTAAGCATCTCTGGGAACTCCTTCAAGACTGTTGGAATACCATTTCAGGTGACTACCTCTTGAAGCTCATCAAGAGAATACCAAGAGTGTGCAAAGCAGTAATCAAAGCAAAAGGTGGCTACTTTGAAGAACCTAGAATATAAGACATATTTTCAGTTGTTTCACACTTTTTTGTTAAGTATATAATTCCACATGTGTTAATTCATAGTTTTGATGCCTTCAGTGTGAATCTACAATTTTCATAGTTATGAAAATACAGAAAACTCTTTGAATGAGAAGGTGTGTCCAAACTTTTGTTCTGTACTGTACATTTATATAAGCCATCTAGTGTGTGGAAATGAGTAGGGATGAGCGAACCGAACCGTAACGAACCAGATTCGTTACGAACTTTCCCAAAAGTTCGGTTCGTCACCGAACCGAATTTTGAGAAAGTTCGTAACGAATCTGGTTAAAATAACGGCAACGCAAAATATATGCATATTTATTGAGAATGTATGCTAATGCGTACATATTCAGTTAAGTAGCGTACAATTGACAACGCTACACTGTATGTTGGTTACTTGAGTAGGAATGTTCGCAGACGCAGTGTATGCGTACGCTAATGCGTACATATTCAGTTAAGTAGCGTACAATTGACAACGCTACACTGTTTGTTCGTTACTTGAGTAGGAATGTTCGCAGAGGCAGTGTATGAGTACGCTAATGCGTACATATTCAGTTAAGTAGCGCACCTTTGACAACATTACACTGTATGTTCGTTATTTGTGCGGGAATGTTCACATTAGCGTACGCATTAGTGTAAATTCTCAAATATGCGTATATTTTGCGTTGCCATTGTTGAAGTCACTTTTTTTCATTGTAATAGCAACTGCAAGTAAACAAAACTATACCCTATCTGACTCCCATTATTGTAGAAGCAATTATTCAGCCGTTATAGCAAGGTTTGTTTTAGGTTCGGTTCGTACGAATCCGAAATTCAAGAAAGTTTGCCGAAGCGAAGCGAACCGAACTTTTCAAAAGTTCGCTCATCCCTAGAAATCAGTCATTGTAACTAACTATAGCTTTATTTTTATTCTTAGTTCTCATTCTCCACATTTGTATTTACATTTATGTTAGCATTTTTCTATTTTCTCATGCTATACATTTTTCTTCATTCCACTTTGAGTGCAGTAAAAGGGAACCTTCTTCATCAAATATTTTACCTTATAGCTTTTACTACTTTTGCAGTCAGTAGCACAATTGTATCGTGTATACTGTAAATTTAAGTGTAGCTGTCATAAGTTACCAATTAGATGAGTTGATTCTGCTCTCAGTATAGAACCATGCACACCCCACATTAATGTGAATGTTAATTATATATCAAAGTAAATAACATCACCAAAAATTTTTAATGGAATTAATCAGGTTACTTTCAAAAATACCATTGCTAAAGGGATGTTACACTGATAATGTGAATGCAGCATTATACTGCCTCTGATGGTAAAAAAAAATACAACATTGTGTGACATATCCTATTCATGCTTTCTCAATCAAATAATGCTAATAAATTAAATATTCTATAAAGAATTTCTTGTATGAAAGTTGTGGGAAATGATTTTCCCCCTTGAAGATACTTAGGGGATTGGTACATGAATAGCTTTCCCTGTAGTTTCATTTTAACTTTCAGGAAATAATTGCCAGACGACGTCTGGCTTCAAGGGTATTATTTTCTTTTGCAAGCACTGTTAATTAATATTTCTTGGATCCTTGTGACAATCACATGGTACATTCCAGACGTGTGTTGTTCAACCTTGTCTTTGTCTTTGCTCTGCAGCTAAGTTATTTTATTTCTTAGAATACACTGAAGTAATTGGTCAACAACATGCCGTAAGGTTAATGCCAGAGTTAATGAAATATGATTTGATCACATTCACGTGTTTTAGAAATGCGGGCAATATTTTATAGTAATAAGTTTTGAAAAATTTTACTTTTCCAATCAGTTTTGAGACTGTGTTCTCGTGATACATTGTACTTCTAATCAGTAGAAAATGTTGCTATTTTCTAAATGTGAAAGTCTCTGCTTTTAAGATTGATAGTTATTCCTCATAAAATAGTTAACTAACATTCACCATATGTCTACTGTATGTTGACATGATATTGTAAATGTAATTTAATTTTTTAGGACTTTAGAATTCTTGGAATTTTTAGAAACAATTTTTAACGTTTTCAAAAACATTTCCAAAACTCACATTTTTAAGGTACAATTCAGTTATGAAGTCACTTAGTGGCGCTTACATGATAGAAACCACCAATAAATTACCCCATTTTAGAAACTACACCCCTCAAATTATTCCAAACTGATTTTACAATCGATGTTTCACATGAATTAAAGAAGAATGAAGGTGATATTTTAAAATGCCACCTTTTTTTCCTATAACACAGCAAGAGTTAACATAAAAAACCTCAATATTTATTATGCCGATTCTGCAGTTTACAGAAACATCCCACATATAGTTGTAAACTGCTGTATTGGTACAGAGCAGGGCTCAGGAGGGAAGGATCAACCTATTGTTTTTGGAGGGCAGATTTTGCTGTAATGGTTTTTGGTTCCACGGCACACTTGAAGAGACCCTGAGACCCTTAAATGGAAACCACAAAAAATGTATCACATTTTGGAAACTACAACTCTCAAGGAATTTATCAAGGGATGTACTTGGCACTTTTATTTTACAGGCATTTCATAAAATTTAGAAACACTTGGCTATGAAAATGAGAAGCATTATGTGGTGGGAATACAAGCACATCAATAGATTTTAAAAAATGTTATGAAAAGACAGTGATTGAACAGTTTGAAGCAATTTTAGGAAATCTCTCTATCTCTTTCTCTCTCTCTCTCTCTCTCTCTTTCTTTCCCTCTCTCTCTCTCTGTCTCTCTCAGAATCTAAACTTTTTTTGTAAATCCAAAATGGTACAAATTATTCACTCATCCTTAGGGCTGTATTATATCAACAGGTTATCTGACAGATTTTCTGACCAATCATTGGTCAGGTGATCGTTTACACGCAGATCTTTTTTTAATACAAACCAACTATTGGTCTAATTGGACAAAAATTGGTTTTTGGAAGGGCCTGTCAGCAATCTAAAGTGTGTGGGCTTCCCAACCTTTCTACAGCAAATGGGAAAGAAAAGAATTACTGTAGGCGTGCTCAATTTCAATCCCCGATTCTTTTGTTCTCCTGGGAAATAAGCCACCACCAGAGGTATCTGGCAGTGGCTTTCTCCTCTCTCCCCATTCACAACATATAGATCCTTGGCTGAGCAGGAGAGATAGCTGTAAGCCAAGTGACCTTTTGGGCAACATCTATAGAAGCTGTATGGGAACCTTTAAGACATCTGCTTTTAAGAAAAGCAAAGATCCAACTTCCTAAATCATTCTAGTTTATCTGAAAAAAAATTTTTCTAGAAATTTGTAGCGTAAGTGGTGAAATTGCTTGCTAGAAGGATAGGCAGCACCAATGTCATGCTAATGGATGCTTGTAGAATCATATTAATAAATAGCCAAACTACAAATTTAACCTACACGCTATTGAATCTCTACCTTTGTCTACCTTGGCCTACCTTGAGTAAAAAAATAAAAGACTGATTCAGGCTGCCATGGTGCTGGAAACTAACAGTCTATGGGGGGGAAGCAAACTGTGATCATTTAAGACATATCTGGAGGATATATCAATATCTGTACCCTAGAGAACTCCTTTAAAGCACGTACACAAAAAAACAAAAAAAAATGAGAACAGCTCGCCACTATGTGCCTAACATGCCTGAGCCCTGCATACTTGTTTAGAATGTCTTTTTTACACTCATAAATAATCTGAGACATGTTAACTGAGATAAAATAAGGGATAATTCTTTACACATTTTTCTCCATTTCGTATTCCAGACACGCTGTGATCATTTAAGACTACTGGATTTTATCAATACAGCACCATCCGCCTATCTTTTCACCCACTACAGAAAATCCTTTTTTTATCAGGGATTACAGTGATTTGTTATCATAACCTTACATAGTTGACTTTCTTCGTGTGGTATCTGAATTACTACATTTTTTAAACAAGCTGGTCTACATGAATAGACTTTATCACATATATGTGCCATTGGTGTCATATGTGTCATTGCCTGTAAAAATGGAACTACTATAAATGTACTTGAACACGAAATGTTTTACACACACACACAGTGTTGTATGATCTTAGTGAATCCTCATAGGCGTAGAAATATCTATTAGAGATGTCATTTGATATATGAATCCTGTTTTAATTCCTGCTTTTTTGTAGTTTTTAGATGTAAGAATATTTTAATCATTCTAAATCTTTGTTATCTTACAATATTTGCATAAAATCATGTGTTATGTCATTAACAACATTTTACAGATTATAACCACCGCTCACACAAAAATCTAATTAATTATAAGCAAATCATTTAAGCAGTGCAATATTGGAAGCTGCATTGTGATTTTTGGGCTTTGAACTAATCTCCTGTAGAAAGTGATTTGTTTTTCAATATAATGAGCACAAGAAACAATGAACGTTCCTATGCACAGATGAAACTATTTATTATTTATTTATAGATTTGCTTAAAATGTGTACAATATAACAATCTTCCATTTATACTAATGCTACTGTATATAATACGTAAAAGGACTGACTAGAGGAGAAAGATGAATGCAACCACAATAAAAGCAAACCATTTTTATTAGCTACACAATTCATGCCCCATGTGCTTGGAAGGAGATGTGTGTGGTCAACATGGAGATAATCTAAAATACATAATGTAAATCTCTCAAAATCCAAGACATGGGCAAGTCCAGGACTGAAATCTGGTTGGGGGATGGGGGGAGGGAAGAGGGAAGATCAGTTTTTACTTTTTTTTTTTTTTTTTAAATACCTGCCAACAGTCACGAAAAGGGACAGGGTTTATAAAAGCCTCAACCAAAAGAGGGTGTTGTGGGCATTCCTATGGGGCTAGGCTTAAATGTCCCTATTTTATTTAATTAATGGAAAGAATGTCTAGCATACCTTTTGCCTTAAAGCTGGTCTATGCAAAACTACTGACAGCACAAGTTAGGGGGATGAAGACAGCAGGCCAAACATATATAAATATGAAGTTTTATTTTTTTGCAGTTTCTGTTCCTATAAGAGCAGTGGAGGTGAGGCTTCACTCTGAAGTGCTGTCACAACCCCTCCCCTACATTCTGAGTGACAGCTTTAGTAGTGTCTTGGGTGAATTTTACAGCTATCAATCAGAGCAGAGGGGAGGGGAGGGGCTATGAACAAGATCAATTCAAGAGCAGGAAACACTTCACAGTGAAGCTCCACCTCCAATGCCCATTCAGGAGCAGTGCCTAGCAGAGTGAAGGTTCGTATTCACAAATATTCCTGAGAATAAAAACTCTGCAAATAGTTTTTTTCCCCTGCTTTCTCTACCACCTACCAAGGGCTGTTATCAGTCAAAACTGCTGTCAAGCTCCCTTCAAATATTTACAGTGCCTTGCGAAAGTATTTGGCCCTCTGGAACTTTTCAACCTTTTCAGGCTTCAAACAAAAAGATATAACATTTTAAATTTTTGGTGAAGAATCAAGAACAAGTGGGTCACAATTGTGAAGTGGAACGAAATTTATTGGATCATTTAAACTTTTTTTGTAATAATAAAACTGAAAAGTGGGGCGTGCAAAATTATTTGGCCCCCTTGCATTAATACTTTGTTGTGCCATCTTTTGCTGCGATTACAGCTGCAAGTCGCTTGGGGTATGTCTCTATCAGTTTTGCACATCTAGAGACTGAAATTCTTGCCCATTCTTCCTTGTAAAACAGCTTGAGCTCTTTGAGGTTGGATGGAGAACGTTTGTAAACAACAGGTTTTTTTTTTTTAACCATTCCATTGTAGATTTTGCTTTATGTTTGGGATCATTGCCTTGTTGGAAGATAAATCTCTGTCCTAGTCTCAGGTCTTTTGCAGACTCCAACAGGTTTTCATCCAGAATGGTCCTGTATTTGGCTCCATCCATCTTCCCATCAATTTTAACTATCTTCCCTGTCCCTGCTGATGAAAAACAGGCCCAAACCATGATGCTGCCGCTACCATGTTTGACAGTGGGGATGGTGTGTTCAGGGTGATGAGCTGTGTTGCTTTTACGCCAAACATATCGTTTTGCATTGTTTCCAAAAAGTTCGATTTTGGTTTCATCTGACCAGAGCACCTTCTTCCACATGTTTGGTGTGTCTCCCAGGTGGCTTGTGGCAAACTGTAAATGAGACTTTTTATGGATATCTTTGAGAAATGGCTTCTTCTTGCCACTCTTCCATAAAGGCCAGATTTGTGATGTGTTCGACTGATTGTTGTCCTATGTACAGACTCTCCCACCTCAGCTGTAGATCTCTGCAGTTCATCCAGAGTGATCATGGGCCTTTTGGCTGCATCTCTGATCAGTCTTCTCCTTGTTTGAGATGAAAGTTTAGAGGGACGGCCGGGTCTTGGTAGATTTGCAGTGGTCTGATACTCCTTCCATTTCAATATGATCACTTGCACAGTGCTCCTTGGGATGTTTAAAGCTTGGGAAATCTTTTGGTATCCAAATCCGGCTTTAAACTTCTTCACAACAGTATCACGGACCTGCCTGGTGTGTTCCTTGGTCTTCATGATGCAGAACCCTGAGACTGTCACAGAGCAGGTGCATTTATACGGAGACTTGATTACACACAGGTGAATTCTATTTATCTTCATCAGTCATTTAGGACAACATTGGATCATTCAGAGATCCTCAATGAACTTCTGGAGTGAGTTTTCTGAACTGAAAGTAAATGGGCCGAATAATTTTGCACGCCCCACTTTTCAGTTTTATTATTACAAAAAAAGTTTAAATGATCCAATAAATTTTGTTCCAGTTCACAATTGTGAGCCACTTGTTGATTCTTCAGCAAAAATTTTAAATGTTATATCTTTTTGTTTGAAGCCTGAAATGTGGCAAAAGGTTGAAAAGTTCCAGGGGGCCCGAATACTTCTACAGAACAATCAAAATAAAAGTGAAATATAGAAAAACCTAATCATACTTTATTCTTTCTTTGACAGACATTGTCTTTAATTTTAGTACAAGCATATCCCTCAACTATACATTAACCAGTTTAACGGGTGTACACCGGCTGGCTGCAGGCTATAGATGTCTGTATCTATGTCTGTAACGTCTATAGATAGACGTTTTAGTAGGCACTTGAATTTACCATGAGATAAGAATTAAGAAGGACACTTTCTGAGAACTCTGCATTGATTCACAGATGTAGTGGAGTTAAGGCGGTTCTCACGTGTACATGTTGATTGTATTAGTTGCTGTCTTTTATAATGATCCTGAATATATTTGCAGTTAATATTTTGTTTGTTGCATAACATTCCACCTCCAGGTAACCTACGACATTTCTGGAGCAATTGAGAAAAATAAAGATGTATTGTCTCAGAATCTCCTCTTTGCCTTGAAGAGTAAGTTCTATCAGTTATTACATTATAGACTACTAAATATATTTTTCTGTATAGACATTTAGCTTCACTACACAACTGCTCTCACTTTTACCCAAGCTCTGGACAATAGAATCATATTATTTTATTTTACAACTATCTCAATTCAAGTGGTCGCAACAATCTAAAAAATTGCCATTGATATGAATGTCCATTTGTGACCGCACAAATCCCTAAGCAATGCCAAAGATGTTTCAAAAGGGTTTTCTGGTCCTTTTTATTTTGATATCCTATCATCAGGATAGCCCATTAATATTTGATCAGGGGGATCTCTAAACTGCACCCCCGCAGAACAGTTGTTCTGAAGTAGCTCCACTGCCGGAGCCGTGTCTATTAAACACAATAGATGGAGCTTTAGTTCCAGCACTGACTTCCGTGCCAGAGTTGCTACAGAACAACTGATCACTTGGTATGTCGGGTGTTGGACCCCTGCTGATCCCTGAGAATAGGCTATCAATATAAAAGGGTCAAAAAAGTATATATATATATATATATATATATATATATATATATATATATATATACCTGTATATTATTTTCAGTGTCTCAGATATAAACTCTAAATGTAAAATCAGATTGAATATGAAATGTAAGTCATGTGTTATGAGTATTGCTTGCATATTTATTGATCTGGAAATCCGTCCTCTTAAGCAGTGAATACCGATGAGAATAATGATTATAATCTGCTGTGGTTAGGAGACTATGCTGATCATACTAATGCTTTTCTTGTTTAGAAGAGCCCTAGTTTACTCTTGTCATTATATATTCATCATTCTACTAGGAGAGTCTCAATCAATAAATTATGTTTTATTACATTCTGTAATTGGTGCCCTGTCAGTTATTTTCATATCTGAGAAATACAGGAGTTGATAAGTGATTGTATTGTGGGTATTTTGGGATATATTTGACACATAAGAATCAAGCATTCAAGCTATGAAATTTGGGAAACTATATTTAACCAAAGTGTCTATAGAGAAAATTATGAAATTATTATTATTATCATTATGAATATTAAATTAGGCACAAGCCACTAAGATATTCTAAAATCTTTAAGGGTATCTGTCTTTTCAGACTTGTCAGAGTAGGCTGCCAAATGTGTATACATAAATGATAGCACTATCACTTACTATTATATGACTTGTATCTGGCATTTTTATTTTTTCTTATTTGCATACTGTTTATCGTATTCTCAGTTGTCCCTAAGCTAGTAAATGGAGACTAGCTGCAATGATGTCTGCCCATAGAGTATAGATATAGACAGGAAATTCTGCTCTATAACTATCCATCTTTCACTCAGAATCATCCAAAAGCACCATATAGGGCATTAAAAAGATGAACTTATCAGTATAGATGTGAATAAAGCACTTGGGGTGAGATTTAACACTTTTTATTAGCTGGTGAGATGCCTGTGTCTCTCTACTGACTCTTGCTGCTCACTGTCCCTTAGCCTCACAACAACTGAAAAGTGGAGAAAGGGAATCTTCTCTGAGGATTTATTATAATGTTTCTTATATTCACTAGACTACTGATATATACAATGTTGTTTGAAGTGACATTGACCATTAGTGATGAGCAAAGTCTTCAAAAAATCGATTTGGCTATTTCGCTGCTTGTTACTAATTACTTCGCAGGTCAAAGGAGAGCATTGGAGCATTTCAGGGGGGCTGCCTGGGTGAAAATGGGGATATGTTCGGGTTTAGCTCTGAACCCGGACAACCCCTTTAACCCCTCAGATGTCGCGTTCAACGTTGATTGCATCATCTGAGACTCACATTCAGCCTATCAGGGAGTTAATCAGGGGTTAAAACAAAACAAATACATACTCACTTCATCCATTAGATCACAGAGAGGCGGGGTACCAATTCTCGTGAGCTGACATGCAGTTATATTCTGTGCACAAGCCTGAGGGAGCAGGTCTGCCTCTGTGCACAGAATGTCACTGTGAAGGCTGTGCTGGTTGGAGTGACAAGCACTGACCCTGCATTGCCGATCTGCTAGACTAGCTGTCTGCCCTGCGTTCCTCCTCCAACTGGATTCTTCAACAAAGTTTAATCCCTTCCTCCGTCAGTAGCACAGATTCAGGGCTGGAGGCTCTGCCTCAGGAACTGAGCAGCTTCAGGGTTTCCTGTCCTTCAGACACTTAAGAGACAAATGCTGTGCACAGGATCCTCCCTCCCACCTCACCCTGGAAACACAGAGCTGACAGACTGGAGGAGTCCTCTCCTCTGTACTCTTCTGCTGCTGTGAGGAAATGTCTGCAGAGCATTGCACAAGAACAAGTAGGGGGAAAATCCTGCATGTATCAGTAATGTCATTGTCATCTGGGATTTGTAGTCTCACACATACAAAATGAGTATCCCAGCAGTCAGACTACAGACAGGGCAGCAATTTTATGCAATCCCTTTGTAGAGCAGGGGGAAGGGAAAGGCAGTCTGTGTTGACATCCTTAGAGTTTGTTGTTACATGCCCCCACAGCTCTGCAACTGCATATCAACAAAGGGCCAGAAGAGAACCAGGGAAATGAGAAAATATAATTTCCTCATTTAATATTATATCAATATTTTTTTTGCCTAAAGCTTGATTAGCTTATGTATATATTGATGACCATTAGATTTACAGTGCTTTATTTTTTCTTTTACATAACTCTGGCAACCCCTTAAAGGTTCTGAACAATTTGTCGTAGAAAATGTGTCATTTTTGGTTGAAGTCAATTTTAGTTAAAGTTTTGCACCAAAATATGTGACCTTCAGAAAACTGGAGCATTACACCTGAATTTTTTTGCTAGTCTCTTACCAGCGTAGATTTCATTTCAGGTACGTGGGCTTCCCTTGATGCCCCACAATTGTTAAGAGTTGTGGATTCTTAATAATTGCTCCACATTTCATGTCAGCACAGCACAAATAAATATTGGAGTACAAAACGATGGTCTTAATAAATATGATACGCACTAATTTCCCCATACAGATGCATTGTTTCTGGGCAGCGAATCCCTGTTTATCCACCACGCTGCCTGAAACAATGATTTAGGTGTCAAGATCAACAGTGCTTTCACCCAATGAAAAAGGGTTTACACGGGGCAATTACAGGAAAAAAGCATTCCTATGAAATCTCCTTCATGAAAATTGCCAAAGTCATTAGCCTTTATGAAGCAGCCTCTCCAATTTGTGTACAGATCTTGTAATTCTTAACAGCATTGCATAACTGAGCAAAATTGATTGTGTTACTGTATTTGGTTAAACATGTTTTTACGGTTAGTCTACATTGACCGTATTATAATTGTCATACAATTCTTTATAGCAAGTGAAAATGTGCTAATCAACCAGATGTTCCAGTCTAAACTCACACAGACAGGATCCCTTCTACCACCGTATCCTCCACTTAAACTTAGAGGACCCAAAGCAGCCTTACTGTATAAAAAAACATCAAGCACTTCAAATGGTGAGACTAAAAGAATATTGGAACTCAGTAAGGTAAGATACAGAGAGATAAAGACTTAATATATTTGATATTATTTAGAGATGAGCGAATCTATTCGCCGCTTCGTAGATTCGTATCGAATCCTCCATTTTTCCTACTCCGAAGCGAATCCGGATTTATTCAGATTTGCTTCATATTATTCGTAAATGTTCTTAAAATTTTGACGCTACGTACGCTACATACGTATTCTTCTTGCCCCCCCAATCCCCCCCCGGAACCCAGAAGTGACAATGACAATACGCCCCCTCAGAAGTGGGAAAAACCAGCCCAGCCCACCGGGAACTAACTATTTGCATGTATAGGGAGTGAAGACTCCTCCCTCATTACTCCGCCCTCCTCTCCAGTTCAAGCCAGCGGTGAACAAGATACCATAGCATGGCGAAACAACTGCGACCAAAGTGGGGAGAGATGGTGTTTGGTAGCAAGTACCCCGACCCACCGTCCATTTCAGAGGAGATCACAGTGTCACAATTGGCCAAGAGAATCCCACCGGCTCCTGACTAGATGTTCGCCGTGCCGGGTGGTGTGGCGGAGGCGGCTGGAGCGTCCACTCCGCCGCCCAGGAGGAGATCAACAACACCTTCCATGCGGTAATTTCCCATTGTGCCTGCATCAGTGACACCCACGCCCAGACTATATTGGACTACAAGAATGCGTTGGAGGACTGGGTCCAAGTACTGGACCATCCGAAGCCAGGAGACCCTACACTGGAACAGTGTAAGGGAACCGTCCTATGGTTTTCAATGGAGCAGGGCTGTGGCTTCCTTGCGGACGACAAGGACGAGGAGGAGTACTTTGTGGGCCGCAGGTCTATGAAACGGCCTTACCTGCCCCAAGCCCGTCACAGCCTATACGTGGGGGATCAGGTGGAATATACCCCCATGGCATCCCTGAAAGGCCCCTTTGCTGCAGGGTTTATGCTATTGTCTACGCCCCTGGTCCTTGCATCACCAGCAGAAGTTTGGCCGGATGATCCAGCAGCCAAAAGGACGTGTGCACTGCCTACAAGAAACAACAGATGGCACTCTCCATTTCAGAATGAAACCACAGCCACAGCCGGGGCCTCTGATCCCTGGATTGCCATTACACCACCACCACAGTCTTTTACTTGGGTCAGCTGACTACCTCATCTTTCACTTTCCAGCCCACGGTGATCCAGTACCAGCTACAGTGGAAAATGGCATCACCAGCAGCCCAGAGAGCTGGCGTTTCTTCCTTGGGTGCAGCATTGTCTCAACCGCTGCAGCCAGAAATCTTTACCTCTGTTGTCCCGGCAGGAGGATCCAGAAAGGTGAAGGCTCAAGTGGCAGCAGTGCTCACCAGTGTGACCAGTACCACCCGGTCAAGTCCAAATTCAAGCAGCAGACGGAGTGGGCAAGGCTGCACCCAAGGAAGAACCGGCAGCTTTCCGGGCTGCTGATGCCATTTTCCACGGTAGCTGGTACTGGATCACTCTGGGCTGGAAAGTGAAATATGAGGTAGTCAGCTGACCCAGGTGAAAGACTGTGGTGGTGGTGGTGGCAATCCAGGGATCAGGAATCCGGCCAAACTTCTGCTGGTGATGCAGGGACCAGGGGCTTAGACAATAGCATTATCCCTGTAGCAAAGGGGCTTTTCAGGGATGCCATGGGGGTATATTCCACCTGATCCCCCACGTATAGGCTGTGAGGGGCTTGGGGAAGGTAAGGCCGTTTCACAGACCTGCGGCCCACAAAGTACTCCTCCCCGTCCTCGTCATCTGCAAGGAAGCCACTGCCTCTCTCCACTGAAAACCATAGGACGGTTCCTTTTTGCCTTTCCAGCGTAGTCTTTCAAGCACTTGGATGACCCAATCCTCCACCGCTTTATTATAGTCCCATAGGGTCTTTGCGTGGGCTGTCACTGATGCAGGCACAATGGGATTCTGCCACATGGAAGGTGTTCTCCTCCTGGGTGGCGGAGTGGATGCTCCAGCCACCTCTGCCACAACAGCCGGCACGGCAGACTCCTCCGGTGCCCATGCGATTCTCGGGATCACTTGTGCCACTGTGATCTCTTCAGGACTCTCTGGTGGTTTGGGCTCAGTACCCCACACCATCTCTACCCACTTTGGGCGTAGTTGTTTCACCATGCTGTCTTGTTCACCGTTGGCTTGAACTGGAAAGGAGGGAGGAGTCTTCACTCCCTATGCTTGCAAACAGAAAGTTTCCGGTGGGCTGGGCTGGTTTTCCCCGCTTCTGAGGTGGGCGTATCTTCACTTTCCCACTCTTGAGGGGGCGTATCATCATTTTCCTGCTTCAGGGGGCCAGGGCTCAAGAAGAATGCGTACATAGTAGAGATGAGCGAACATGCTCGTCCGAGCTTGGTGCTCGTTCGAGCATTAGGGTACTCGTAACTGCTCGATGCGTACGAGTATCTCGCCATGCTCGAGGAAATGGCAACTTCCGCATCATGTTTTTTTGGCGCCTAAAAACACAGCCAATCACAAGCCAGGAGACTCTACAGTACACCCAGCATCACGTGGGGCCCTTACATGTCGATAGCAGGGGTTGGCTGGCCTGATCAGGTGACCCTGGAATATACTACCGACTGGCCGCGGCGCTCGGCTCAGATGCCGTCTGGATGTCGTTAGGGATAGAGCTGCTGCCTTTCAGGGACAGTGTTAGGGCCTGCATTTAGTTGTCTGTTAGGCAGGGATCACCCAAAAAGAACCCAACAGCCCTTCTAAGGGCTAGAAGACATTTTATTTATTTTTTTTTTGTCACTTGGCTGGCTGGCACTAGTAGTGCAGCTATCGCCATATCTAACCCTGTTTTTTTTTTTTTGTTCTATCTCAGTGATACAAATCCATTGCACACAGCACTGTGGAACCATTCTGTGTGTCACAGTTCAGCACTGACTCACTCCAATCCATATATACTGTCCAGGTGACACTTTCTGTACGTCACACAATACAACCAAGTCATTTGCTACCAATATCATCTACCGCTTGATCCAGAAAATTCTCTGTGTGACATTTGTCTGGGTCACAGACTAAATAACCACCGTTAACAGGGTGTCAGTCAGTTCTACCATATTTCATGCACGTCACGTTCCCAAAAAAACAAAATATAAAAAAAAAAAATTATTTCAGTTGTTTTAGCTCAGTGATACAAATCCATTTTACTCAGCTGTGTGTAACCTTTCTGTGTGTCAAAGTTCAACACATTCGCTCCCATCCGTATATACTGTCCAGGTGACACTTTCTGTACGTCACACAATACAACCAAGTCATTTGCTACCGATATCATCTACCGCTTGATCCAGAAAACTCTCTGTGCGACATTTCTCTGGGTCGCAGACTAAATAGCCACCGTTAACAGGGTGTCAGTCAGTCCTACCATAGTTCCTGCACGTTACGTTCCCAAAAAAACAAAATTGTAAAAAAAATATAAAAAAACAAATATAAAAAAATATATATTTTTTCAGTTGTTTTAGCTCAGTGATACAAATCCATTTTACTCAGCTTTGTGTAACCTTTCTGTGTGTCACAGTTCAACACATTCGCTCCCATCCGTATATACTGTCCAGGTGACACTTTCTGTACGTCACACAATACAACCAAGTCATTTGCTACCAATATCATCTACCACTTGATCCAGAAAATTCTCTGTGTGACATTTGTCTGGGTCACAGACTAAATAGCCACCGTTAAGAGGGTGTCAGTCAGTTATACCATATTTCCTGCACGTCACGTTCCCAAAAAAACAAAATATAAAAAAAAAAAATTATTAGTTCAGTTGTTTTAGCTCAGTGATACAAATCCATTTTACTCAGCTTTGTGTAACCTTTCTGTGTGTCACAGTTCAGCACATTCGCTCCCATCCGTATATACTGTCCAGGTGACACTTTCTGTACGTCACACAATACAACCAAGTCATTTGCTACCAATATCATCTACCGCTTGATCCAGAAAACTCTCTGTGCGACATTTCTCTGGGTCGCAGACTAAATAGCCACCGTTAACAGGGTGTCAGTCAGTCCTACCATAGTTCCTGCACGTTACGTTCCCAAAAAAACAAAATTGTAAAAAAAATATAAAAAAACAAATATAAAAAAAAATATTTTTTCAGTTGTTTTAGCTCAGTGATACAAATCCATTTTACTCAGCTTTGTGTAACCTTTCTGTGTGTCACAGTTCAGCACATTCGCTCCCATCCGTATATACTGTCCAGGTGACACTTTCTGTACGTCACACAATACAACCAAGTCATTTGCTACCAATATCATCTACCGCTTGATCCAGAAAACTCTCTGTGCGACATTTCTCTGGGTCGCAGACTAAATAGCCACCGTTAACAGGGTGTCAGTCAGTCCTACCATAGTTCCTGCACGTTACGTTCCCAAAAAAACAAAATTGTAAAAAAAATATAAAAAAACAAATATAAAAAAAAAATATTTTTTCAGTTGTTTTAGCTCAGTGATACAAATCCATTTTACTCAGCTTTGTGTAACCTTTCTGTGTGTCACAGTTCAGCACATTCGCTCCCATCCGTATATACTGTCCAGGTGACACTTTCTGTACGTCACACAATACAACCAAGTCATTTGCTACCGATATCATCTACCGCTTGATCCAGAAAACTCTCTGTGCGACATTTCTCTGGGTCGCAGACTAAATAGCCACCGTTAACAGGGTGTCAGTCAGTTCTACCATATTTCCTGCACGTCACGTTCCCAAAAAACAAAATATAAAAAAAAAAATTATTAGTTCAGTTGTTTTAGCTCAGTGATACAAATCCATTTTACTCAGCTTTGTGTAACCTTTCTGTGTGTCACAGTTCAGCACATTCGCTCCCATCCGTATATACTGTCCAGGTGACACTTTCTGTACGTCACACAATACAACCAAGTCATTTGCTACCAATATCATCTACCGCTTGATCCAGAAAACTCTCTGTGTGACATTTCTCTGGGTCGCAGACTAAATAGCCACCGTTAACAGGGTGTCAGTCAGTCCTACCATAGTTCCTGCACGTTACGTTCCCAAAAAAACAAAATTGTAAAAAAATATAAAAAACAAATATAAAAAAAAATATTTTTTCAGTTGTTTTAGCTCAGTGATACAAATCCATTTTACTCAGCTTTGTGTAACCTTTCTGTGTGTCACAGTTCAGCACATTCGCTCCCATCCGTATATACTGTCCAGGTGACACTTTCTGTACGTCACACAATACAACCAAGTCATTTGCTACCGATATCATCTACCGCTTGATCCAGAAAACTCTCTGTGCGACATTTCTCTGGGTCGCAGACTAAATAGCCACCGTTAACAGGGTGTCAGTCAGTCCTACCATAGTTCCTGCACGTTACGTTCCCAAAAAAACAAAATTGTAAAAAAATATAAAAAACAAATATAAAAAAATATATATTTTTTCAGTTGTTTTAGCTCAGTGATACAAATCCATTTTACTCAGCTTTGTGTAACCTTTCTGTGTGTCACAGTTCAGCACATTCGCTCCCATCCGTATATACTGTCCAGGTGACACTTTCTGTACGTCACACAATACAACCAAGTCATTTGCTACCAATATCATCTACCGCTTGATCCAGAAAATTCTCTGTGTGACATTTGTCTGGGTCACAGACTAAATAGCCACCGTTAAGAGGGTGTCAGTCAGTTATACCATATTTCCTGCACGTCACGTTCCCAAAAAAACAAAATATAAAAAAAAAAATTATTAGTTCAGTTGTTTTAGCTCAGTGATACAAATCCATTTTACTCAGCTTTGTGTAACCTTTCTGTGTGTCACAGTTCAGCACATTCGCTCCCATCCGTATATACTGTCCAGGTGACACTTTCTGTACGTCACACAATACAACCAAGTCATTTGCTACCAATATCATCTACCGCTTGATCCAGAAAACTCTCTGTGCGACATTTCTCTGGGTCGCAGACTAAATAGCCACCGTTAACAGGGTGTCAGTCAGTCCTACCATAGTTCCTGCACGTTACGTTCCCAAAAAAACAAAATTGTAAAAAAATAAAAAAACAAATATAAAAAAATATATATTTTTCAGTTGTTTTAGCTCAGTGATACAAATCCATTTTACTCAGCTTTGTGTAACCTTTCTGTGTGTCACAGTTCAGCACATTCGCTCCCATCCGTATATACTGTCCAGGTGACACTTTCTGTACGTCACACAATACAACCAAGTCATTTGCTACCAATATCATCTACCGCTTGATCCAGAAAACTCTCTGTGCGACATTTCTCTGGGTCGCAGACTAAATAGCCACCGTTAACAGGGTGTCAGTCAGTCCTACCATAGTTCCTGCACGTTACGTTCCCAAAAAAACAAAATTTTAAAAAAAATATAAAAAAACAAATATAAAAAAAAATATTTTTTCAGTTGTTTTAGCTCAGTGATACAAATCCATTTTACTCAGCTTTGTGTAACCTTTCTGTGTGTCACAGTTCAGCACATTCGCTCCCATCCGTATATACTGTCCAGGTGACACTTTCTGTACGTCACACAATACAACCAAGTCATTTGCTACCAATATCATCTACCGCTTGATCCAGAAAACTCTCTGTGCGACATTTCTCTGGGTCGCAGACTAAATAGCCACCGTTAAGAGGGTGTCAGTCAGTTCTACCATATTTCCTGCACGTCACGTTCCCAAAAAAACAAAATATAAAAAAAAAAAAATTATTAGTTCAGTTGTTTTAGCTCAGTGATACAAATCCATTTTACTCAGCTTTGTGTAACCTTTCTGTGTGTCACAGTTCAGCACATTCGCTCCCATCCGTATATACTGTCCAGGTGACACTTTCTGTACGTCACACAATACAACCAAGTCATTTGCTACCAATATCATCTACCGCTTGATCCAGAAAACTCTCTGTGCGACATTTCTCTGGGTCGCAGACTAAATAGCCACCGTTAACAGGGTGTCAGTCAGTCCTACCATAGTTCCTGCACGTTACGTTCCCAAAAAACAAAATATAAAAAAAAAAAATATTATTTCAGTTGTTTTAGCTCAGTGATACAAATCCATTTTACTCAGCTGTGTGTAACCTTTCTGTGTGTCACAGTTCAGCACACTCGCTCCCATCCGTATATACTGTCCAGGTGACACTTTCTGTACGTCACTTAATTCTACCAGACTGAACAAGTTTGTGGGTTTCAGTACACCAGGCCCGTTTAATTTTTTTTTTATATCATACACTTATATACAAACAATGTTGAACCCCAGGGCTAAGGGTCGAGGACGAGGGCGTGGGCGTGGGCATTCAATTACTGCAGGGGGCAGAGGCCGTGGTCCTGGGCAGGGTGAGACAGTACCTGCTGATGAGGGAGCTGTGGAACGCCGCAGAGTTACACTCCCTAGCTTCATGTCTCAACTTACAGGGACACGTGGTAGAGGACTGTTGAAACCACAACAGTGCGAACAGCTGATCTCGTGGATTGCGGACAATGCTTCAAGTAATTTGTCCACCAGTCAGTCTTCCACGCAATCCACCCACGTTACCCAAGGGAGCACTCCTCTGGCTCCTCCACCTCAACCTCCTTCCCCCCAGTCTGCCCCCTCCCAGGAAAATTTGGAATGTGATCCGGCATACTCTCAGGAACTGTTTTCTGGACCCTTCCCAGAGTCACAAACCACTTCTCAGGTTGCTGCTGACCTCGTTCCCGATGCCCAAGTTTTCCAACTGTCGCAGTCTGTGGGTGATGATGATGACAATGTTGAGTTAGTGGAAGAAGTTTGTAAAGAGGTGTCAGACGATGAGGAGACACGGTTGTCAGACAGTGGTGAAGTTGTTGTTAGGGGAGGAATTCCGAGGGGGGAGCAGACTGAGGAATCGGAGGATGACGAGGTGACTGACCCAAGCTGGGTTGATATGCCGAGTGAAGACAGTGCTTCTGAGGCGGAGGCGAGTGCTGCACCAGAACAGGTTGTAAGAGGCAGTGGTGTGGCCAGAGGGAGAAGCAGGGCCAGAGCTGGTGCATCAGCAGCAACTGTTTCACGTAGTGAAGCTCCCGTGGCGAGGCCTAGATGTTCGCAAGTCTGGAGGTTCTTTAAAGAAAGTGAGGATGACCGACGGACTGTGGTGTGCAACCTGTGCCACACCAGGATCAGCAGGGGTGCCACCACTACTAGCCTAACCACCACCAGCATGCGCAGGCATATGAGTGCTAAACACCCCACTCAATGGAACCAAGGCCGTTCACCACCTCCTGCGGGTCACACCACTGCTCCTTCCCCTGTGTCACTCGCTGCCTCTGCTAGTCAACCCCCTGCGTCACTCGCTGCCTCTGCTAGTCAACCCCCTGCCCAGGACCCCGGCACGAGCGCCTCCCGCCGGAAAACCACACCTTCGCCTCAACGATCCTCCACAGTGTCCACCAATGTGTCCCAGCGCAGCGTTCAGCTGTCTTTACAGCAGACGCTGGAGCGCAAGAGGAAATACAGTTCCACCCACCCACATGCCCAAGCCCTCAACGTCCACATCTCCAAATTGCTTAGCCTGGAGATGCTGCCCTATAGGCTGGTAGAGACCGAGGCCTTTCGCAATCTCATGGCGGTGGCTGCCCCTCGGTATTCCGTCCCCAGCCGCCACTATTTTTCCCGATGTGCCGTCCCAGCCCTACACCAGCACGTGTCGGAGAACATCATCCGTGCCCTGACCAACGCTGTTTCTGAGAAGGTCCACCTAACCACGGACACGTGGACAAGTGCTGCCGGGCAGGGACACTATATCTCACTGACGGCACATTGGGTTAACTTGGTGGAGGCTGGGACCGAGAATGACCCTGGGGCCGCTCATGTACTGCCCACACCGAGGATTGCGGGGCCTACCTCGGTCACGGTCTCTCAGACGTACTATGCCTCCTCCTCCGACCCCTCCTCCTCCACCGAATTACCATCCGTGGGCACGGCGCCTTCAGTCGGTAGCTCTAGGCGCAGCAGCAGTGCCGTGGGTAAGCGCCAGCAGGCGGTGCTCAAACTGCTGAGCTTAGGTGACAAAAGGCACACCGCCCAAGAGCTGTTACAGGGCATCACGGCGCAGACCGATGTGTGGCTGGCACCGCTGAACCTCAAGCCAGGCATGGTTGTGTGTGACAACGGGCGTAACCTGGTGGCGGCTCTGCAACTCGGCAGACTGACACATGTGCCATGCCTGGCCCACGTGTTCAATCTAATAGTTCAGCGGTTCCTCAAGACATACCCCAATCTGTCTGATTTGCTCACCAAGGTGCGCCGCATCTGTGCGCATTTCCGCAAGTCGAGCACAGATGCTGCCACTCTCAGGGCAGCACAGCGCCGCCTACAACTGCCCGCTCACCGACTGTTGTGCGACGTGCCCACGAGATGGAATTCCACATTAAACATGTTATCCAGAGTTTACCAGCAGCGCAGAGCTATTGTAGACTGCCAGATGTCATCTTCCACCAGAACTGGTAGTCAGGTCTCTCAGATTCCTCAAGTCTACAATGAGGAGTGGACGTGGATGTCTGATATCTGCCAGGTGTTGAGCAACTTTGAGGAGTCAACACAGATGGTCAGCGGCGATGCCGCCATTATCAGCCTCACCATCCCGCTGCTTTGCCTGTTGAAAAACTCACTGCTCAGCATCAAGTCGGATGCTTTGCGCTTGTCACAAGAGACGGTGGAGGAAGATACGTCGCTTGATAGCCAGAGCACCCTCCGGTCTGTTTCTCAGCGCCTATCGGAGGAGGGGGATGAGGATGAGGAGGAAGAGGAGGAGAATGTCGGCGAGACAGTAGAGGGTACCAGTGCTCAGTCCTTAACTCTTGAGCGTGTATGGGCTGAAGAGGAGGACTTGGAGGAGGAGGAGGAGGAAATGGAGAGTCAGGTCAGTGAGGAGAGGGAATTCTTGCGTGTTGGGACTCTGGCGCACATGGCAGACTTCATGTTAGGCTGCCTATCCCGTGACCCTCGCGTTAGAAGAATTTTTTCCAACACCGATTACTGGGTGTTCACTCTCCTGGACCCACGGTACAAGCAGAACCTTTCCACTCTCATCCCTGCAGAGGAAAGGAGTATGAGAGTGAATAGGTATCAACAGGCCCTGGTGCACAAGCTGAAACAATTCTTCCCATCTGACGCCGCTAGCGGCAGAGGGCATGGTTCTGTGGGCCAAGTAGCGGGGGAGAGGAGGCGAGCAGGCAGCTTGTCCAGCACTGGCAGGGGAACGCTCTCCAAGGCCTTTGCCAGTTTTATGTCACCCCAGCAAGACACTGTCACCTGTCCCCAGTCTAGGCAGAGTAGGGGGGAGCTGTACAGAAAGATGGTGAGGGAGTACCTAGCTGACCATACCAACGTCCGTAGCGATCACTCTGCTCCATACAACTACTGGGTTTCAAAGCTGGACACGTGGCCTGAACTGGCGCTGTACGCCTTGGAGGTGCTGGCCTGCCCTGCCGCTAGCGTGCTGTCAGAGCGGGTATTCAGTGCAGCTGGTGGCGTCATCACCGATAAGCGTACACGCCTGTCAACTGACAGCGCTGACAGGCTGACGCTTATTAAAATGAACAAAGCCTGGATTTCACCGGAATTCAAATCTCCTCCGGGGGAAAGCAGCTAAAGATTTAAATAACTTATGTATCCGATTCCTCTTCTCTACTCCTCTTCTCTACTCCTCCTCCTCCTCCTCCTCCTCCATATCGTCTTTGCCTAACGCTGACCCAAAAAACGCCATTTTTTAGAGGTCCAACTGGCACTCTTTTAGCACAATTTTTCAGGAGGGCCCCGTACAGGCCCTCTCTTCAAACAATTTTTCAGGAGGGCCCCCTACAGGCCCTCTATTCAAACAATTTTTCAAGAGGTCCACCTACAGGCCCTCTATTCAAACAATTTTTCCAGAGGTCCACCTACAGGCCCTCTCTTCAAACAATTTTTCAGGAGGGCCCCCTCCAGGCCCTCTCTTTAAACAATTTTTCAGGAGGGCCCCCTACAGGCCCTCTATTCAAACAGTTTTTCCAGAGGTCCACCTACAGGCCCTCTCTTCAAACAATTTTTCAGGAGGGCCCCCTACAGGCCCTCTATTCAAACAATTTTTCCAGAGGTCCACCTACAGGCCCTCTCTTCAAACAATTTTTCAGGAGGGCCCCCTACAGGCCCTTTATTCAAACAATTTTTCCAGAGGTCCACCTATAGGCCCTCTGTCCAAACAATTTTAACGGAGGTCCACCTACAGGCCCTCTCTCTCTCCAAACAATTGTTCCGGAGGTCCACCTACAGGCCCTCTCTCCAAACAATTTTTCCGGAGGTCCACCTATAGGCCCTCTCTCCAAACAATTGACGTCTTTTTCCTATCTTTCTCTCTCTCCAAACTATTTTTCCGGATAGCTGCCATATACGGTATTAAACTGAGAAGAATACGGAGAACACATGCTACACTTGATCAAATTCATAATTTACGACTGTACCGGTTAAAGCAACAGTTTTCCCAAATCCAGTCCGGCTGTTGTCACCACCACACACGCTAGCCCAGGGGGCACTCCTCTGGCTCTTCCAGCGAAACCTCCTTCCCCCCAGCCTGCCCCCCACCTACAGGCCCTCTCTCCAAACAATTGACGTCTTTTTCCTATCTTTCTCTCTCTCCAAACTATTTTTCCGGATAGCTGCCATATACGGTATTAAACTGAGAAGAATACAGAGAACACATGCTACACTTGATCAAGTTCATAATTTACGACTGTACCGGTTGATGCAACAGTTTTCAAAAATCCATTCTGGCTGTTGTCACCACCACACACGCTAGCCCAGGGGGCACTCCTCTGGCTCTTCCAGCGAAACCTCCTTGCCCCAGCCTGCCCCCCCCACCTACAGGCCCACTCTACAAACAATTTAGCCAGATAGGGGACGTATCAGAAGTTGCACTCATGTTTGTTTTTGTTCTTCTTTTATCTGCCTCCTGACCTGTGATAGGCAGAGCATGGACACGTCCCCTTAGCTGCAGTGGGAAAAACACTCCCCTGGCCAGAGCAAGCTCTTTTTCCGTTTTCCGTGTTCGAAAAATCCATTAAATATAGGGTCCCAAGATAGGGGACGTATACGGTATTAAACTGAGAAGAATCGATACTGCACCGGCTGATGCTAGAGCATTTCCAAATGCATTCCGGCTGTTGTCACCACCACACACGCTAGCCCAGGGGGCACTCCTCTGGCTCTTCCAGCGAAACCTCCTTGCCCCAGCCTGCCCCCCCCACCTACAGGCCCACTCTACAAACAATTTAGCCGGATAGGGGACGTATCAGAAGTTGCACTCATGTTTGTTTTTGTTCTTCTTTTATCTGCCTCCTGACCTGTGATAGGCAGAGCATGGACACGTCCCCTTAGCTGCAGTGGGAAAAACACTCCCCTGGCCAGAGCAAGCTCTTTTTCCGTTTTCCGTGTTCGAAAAATCCATTAAATATAGGGTCCCAAGATAGGGGACGTATACGGTATTAAACTGAGAAGAATCGATACCATACGGGTTAAAGCAACAGTTTTCCCAAATCCAGTCCGGCTGTTGTCACCACCACACACGCTAGCCCAGGGGGCACTCCTCTGGCTCTTCCAGCGAAACCTCCTTCCCCCCCACCTACATGCCCTCTCTCCAAACAATTTTCCCAGGTAGGGGGACGTATTAGATATTGTACTGATTTTGAATTGCCTCCTGCGATAGATGGGAATCGAACCCGCATCAACTGCTTGGGAAGTAGCTATGCTCACCACTATACCACCAGCAGGCACAGCAACTGATAAGAACAGATACTAAACTTGATTTTAGCTGCAGTGCCAGCATGAGTAGTGGTGTCACCTGCAGGCGGTGATGGACCTTCGTTGCACCTAGTTGGGTGCTTCCCTAACATGTGATGGGCATGTGCCTCGCCTTTCTTGGTCTGGGTGAGCACAATTGCCATGAGGGTAACCACCAGGCTGTTGCCTGAGAATTTGGGGTAATGGTGGGATTAGGCAGCCTCAGAGGCATCCATGCATGCTGCCCCTGCTGTTTCCTGTCCATTTCCGTGGTGTTTCCATCATTTTCTGATGTTTCCAGGTTTTCACCCAGCCTTCCCTAGGCAGAGCCTTGGTCCCCCGCAAAAATGCTCGAGTCTCCCATTGACTTCAATGGGGTTCGTTATTCGAAACGAGCACCCGAGCATCGGGAAAAGTTCGACTAGAATAACGAGCACCCGAGCATTTTAGTGCTCGCTCATCTCTAGTACATAGCATTAGCATACAATATTTTAATAACATTTAATATTCGTACGAAGCAAATCTGAAGAAATCCGGATTCGCTTCGTAGAAAATGAGGATTAGTAACGAATATACGAAGCGGAGAATAGATTCGCTCATCTCTACTAGAAATGTATGATTACATTTATAACTTGGTTTTACCAGTTGGGGTGTGTCCCTACATTGTCTAATACAGCCCAATCAGTTATGCCAGTGTAAGAAAATGAGATATATTCCTAGAGGGAATAACAGAGGAATAACACAACACAGAGTTATGTGAAAAGATGCTCCAGAATTCTCATATCATGGGTCTTAACATGTCCTCTTAAAGTAATTAAAGGATGTTTCCCGCCCTCCACCGAAATTGTAGTCATGGCTTCAAATCTGCTCTTCCTTAAAAAAGAAATACATTTGCCAATTGACCAGTGCTTATTACTAGTGCTAAGAATTCTGTAATCACTGCTTGCAGTCCACTGTGGTCCCATCCATTGTCATGTGCACCACTGCAGCCATTCACTGGCATCAGCAGTCATGTACCGCTTGGGGCCATGTACCTGCTCCTTCAGGCTAGTGAGTGGCTGCAGTGGTGCATGTGACAACGGATGGGACTTAACACTTCTGATACGCATTGGGACTAGACCCACAGTGCTTGTGAATAAATGCCTTTCTTCTTTAGGCAGAGCATATTTGGGTCCATAACTATAAATGCAACCCCTTTAATAAATCAGTGATAGATATGTACACAGGACAAATTTGCACAGGTTAAAATATATATTAACGATTTCATACTTCACATTTTTTTTTAGAAAGTGTGGGCTGTGCCATAATCCTGCCAAACAACTGCATCAATATAGTAGCAATTGTATCCATACTAATAACATAGTATCATATAATAGTATTAAAAGGTAAAATATTCATTTAATGTCATTTTTCATGCTTTTTTTCCTACTATTTTATTTTTTAAATGCTTCATTTATAATTCTATTTGCGTTGTTTTTTTTGTTTTGTTTTGTTTTGTTTTTTTTGTTCTCTATAGATGTATTTCACTGTTATTTTCTTCTCTCCAGTTGCTAAAAAAGAAAGGTTCATATTCATTTCTCCAGAAGCTGGAAAGAGGAGGGCCTACCACTGTGACTATACAACTCAGGGTTAGTATACTTTAGTACTACCAATGACATCAGAGAATCCTTATATTGCAAGGGGAGAGAATAACAAAAGATGTGCATTGATGGTTTTTGTGGACCAGCTGATCTGTGGTGAACAAGTTTTCTCTGTCTCTTTCTCATACAGAAAACTCTTACGGAGCTGATTGGAAAGATCCAAGCCAGCACACTACATCTTATGCACTGCATCAAGCCTAACAACTCGAGACTAGCAGAAACTTTTGATACTTTTTATGTGTCTGCTCAACTGCAATATATTGGTGTTCTGGAGATGGTGAAGATAATACGACATGGATACCCAATACGCCTCTCATTCCCTGACTTCTTGTCAAGGTAGGTTTAAAGGTCAGTTATTTTAGCAAAAGGCAGTCTTGCATTTAGAAAATAATTTTCTAGTTAATTCTGTATCTAGCTTAGAATTGAATAAGTTTGTACACACTATTTGTACCAATCATTAGAGAGACCATTTAGAGACAGACTTGTTTGAGAAACTTGCATACGGAATGACAAAACTGTGAAGATTATATGCTTAACCTCCTGCATGCAGACAGAAAATACTTGCATCTTCCTAAATAGCAATGTATATAAAAAACCTATTATCATTTAATGCAACACAGAGCCAAAATTTTTTTTATTTTTTTTTTTTTGTTTTTACCATCTATGTATTTTCTCTGCTGGGTTTTCACAGGATATTGTAAAATTATTTATTTGAAACTCTCAGTCATACAAGTTCTGGACAGTCTGTAAAAATAGTCAACTTTTTACTGTGTCCATGAAAAAAAATAGATGTGTCCATTTTTTTTAGGCTGGTGGTTCTTGACTGGATTATTTTGGTGGCAATTACCATTTTACAGTTTAAAGTAGTGTTCAGTGAAATGAAGCAATCAAAGCGGAATTTTTTCTGAAGTTTAGGAAAACTTTGATTCACAGCAAATCGCTTCGTGGTAACAAATCACTTTTTCCTAAAACGGCAACTGCACGTGTTACAAAGTGAAAGTAAGAAGCCTGAGAATGCGAGATCACCCGTAATGCCGTGCAGCCAGAGAATCTACAAATAGCCATCCCCTGTGATAGCACAGCCCTATAAAACCCTCATCCCGTGCGGTCTCCACCATTTTGCTGTAAGCTGAGCATAGGATGAGGTGTGGCAAGTGCCCATGTGCTAAGGACAGTGTTGCCGAAAATGATTAATAGAAGAATATTGGAGAGGAAGATGTCAGGGAGAGTGCAGGGATAGTGTATTGTCTTGTGCATACTGTTAGTGTGCCTTAGTATTAAAGGCAGGTGTGATATATTGTCATGTGCATCATGTTCTAGTGCACTGAATTAATCAGTATTAATCCTTTATTTTAGTGATATAGTTGTTGTACACTATGGCCAACAGACAGTTGCCTGG
Organism: Rhinella marina; assembly: GCA_900303285.1. Lineage (NCBI taxonomy): Eukaryota > Metazoa > Chordata > Amphibia > Anura > Bufonidae > Rhinella > Rhinella marina. The sequence continues at coordinate 363,780 of ONZH01002761.1, forward strand.
GCCCTCAAAAGGAACGGGCAGTTTAAAAAATGTAGCCGGAAGTAGCAGCAGATATGGGGAGGGGGGTTAGCAACTGCAGCAACAGGCCAGACCTGCCACTTTAATCTGGCAACCATCCAGCTGTACTTCACTGGGGGACATTAGTGTGGTGGTATGCATGATGTGTGGGCAGAAGGTAAGGCGTGGCCAGGGTACTAATGTTACCATGACAGCCCTGCGTCAACACATGGAGCATCACCATAAAGTGGCGTGCTAAAACCGTGCCACTCGTTTAGTGTTACAGCTTGATGCAGCAATTGCTCCATTTCCCACTGGTGCACACCCTCTCTCAAGCAGTCAGGGCTAGTCGACATCAGCAGAAAGAAGCTGTAATTCCTTCCCATCAGCTTCAGTGTTGTCTATTGCTCCTGATGCTCCTTGCTAATTGTTTCGACAGCAATCAATCACCAAGGCGATTACAAAATTACAACAGTATGCGTGCACTCATGCAATGGCACAGAAGCTGAACGTGCACCTGGCCAAGTTACTAGTACTACAGCCTTGCAAACGTACATTGAACAGAAGGTGGGCCAGTCCTAGGGCCTCTCGGTGTCTGGTAGAGTTCATGCCAGTGCTGACATATGGAGTTGTAACTATGGTCAAGGAAAATATATGTCATTCATAGCCCACTGGGTAAATGTTGTTCTGGGCCAGGCACACCAGCATCTTGGCCAGGTGATGGCAATGCCGCCTCCACGTTCTAATTGTGGGATTTTTGCGCCAATATCCTCCTCTGCCTCCTCATTCTCAGCCTTGTGCTCACCCTCACCTCTAGCCACAGTTCAAAGTGGTCCTCCAGCATTACTTATGCAAATCTAGACATTGTCACACAGTTCTGCACCTCATCAGCCTATCAGTGTCATCAATAAAGAAACTGAACACTGACTGTCTCCTTGCCAACTGGAGACAGGAACTATGGTTACTGATAATGGGAAGAACATTTTGTCTGCATCAGGGAGAGCTGACCCATGCACCCTGCATGGTGTACGTCTTCAATCTCATTGTCACCCAGTTCCTCAAGTCTTCCACTGAACTGCAAGAGCTATTAAAAATGTCTAGGAAACTGTGTATGCACTTGAGCCACTCTTACCGTGCAAAACACACCCTCCTTGAGAGGCAAAGGCAAAATGGTCTTCCCCAACATGAAAAAACGTGTGGGAAAACCAAGCAAAAAACCTGTGACTTTATACAAAATTGTTCAAGATCAGACAGAGAATTTTCTTGGCTTGTGGTTTCTGGTCACCAAAATGAAAAAAAAAAAAAAGAATAAAAGACGTCTCTAGTGCTGTTACCCTCACAAATCATTTTTGTACATACTCAACAACTAGAACACAAGGATAAGGCATTCACGGTAAGGTCATGTCACATGGACCATTGTCCATTGCCTAGAAATGAAATATATCTCTGCAGTCTAAAACCAATGACCTGACACTGTGGTCTATTTGTTATAAAGGGATCAGAAAGTGTTAGTCCCAAAATTCTAACAATGTCTTTCCACTGTTTACGGATTTCTACAGCTCTCATTGAATTCAGTTGGAGCAGTATGAATCTGTATGCAGTATCCTTCCCCTACTGATCACTGCATGTAGTCAGAATATTATTATTACAATAGATTGAGAGATTCAGAAGAGGCAATTTTAGGTGGAGGGCTGTGAGCCCCTTGAATGTGCCACGACCTCAAACAGTGCGCTATTGCAGATATGTTCAGTTCACTCTTGGTATTCTACAACATTTAGAGACCAGTATTTTTTAAATTTAGTTTCTAGTTAAAATGTTCATTAAAGGGGTTGGCCACTTTCTGGCTACTTATAACCAATGTGTAGATAAGATGGCTATTACAGTTACTAAGTCTTTGTTATTATTCTGTGCAGTTTGTTGTGTTTCATAAGCCATGCCCCCTTGTTAGACAAATCTTCTGCATAGAGGTCCCCAACATGACATTTTAATATGAAGCATTTCTACCCGTTGGAACTCCACACTCCATATGTCAGACCACCTCTACGAGCAGAGGAAGGCAGTCAATGATTTCCTAATGCAGCAGATGGGCAGGTCTACCCCCCAGTGTAACTTCCACGTTAGCCAATGTCAGCTTATGTGTGACACGTGCCTACATCTCACAGCCACCTGAGCCCTGTGGAGGATGAAGAGGAGGAGGAGGATTAGTGAAAGGAGGAAGACATGAATGCCGAAGGAATTTTATACACAACTAGGTGGTTTATTTACCCAAGCAACAGGAAAGGAGCAGAAGGAGCATGAGGAGCTGAAGGGTGACAATGAAGATGACTCGGATGACCCTGACAGACTGTGCACAATAGGTCATTATTATCGGATTGGTGAGGTTCTGACTCCTAGTAATCCCAGCTCTCGAATGTATATATATATATACTCAGTATACAATCCTCTGATAGAGGCAGATAACAGAGAACAGTGATGTGATTGGGAATACAGTCCAATAAAAATATATCCTGACTCACAGAATACTAATGAGGAATAAACTGTCAGCTCAGATAAGGCATATGGCTGATCCAACATGCTTTCCTATGAGAAGATATTGGAAGTAGAGATGAGCGAAGTTTACAAAATTTCAATTTGGCTGCTTCGACAAATTTCACAAAGAAACTTTCTTTGTAAGTGGCAGGCGCAATGACGAGGAACAGCGATTGTGCTGCCCCCCCATCATTGAACCCCTCAGATGCCCCGTTCATCACTGATCACAGCATCTGAGATACAAATAAGGGCTTTCAGGGGTTAATCTTTTGGAATAAAAAATACCCACCTTATCCGTTTGAGCACGAAGAGGCCGACGCAGCCATCTTGATTGAAGATCCGGCGTGAAATCTCGTGGGGTACACGATGACATCATCATGCTGGCCAGTGTGGTGACGTCATACGTCACTGCGCACAAGATTTCACCTCTGCGCTCAAATGGATGAGGTTAATATGATTTTTTTTTACCACCATTTCGTCAAAATTGATTCATTACCACAAAGCACGAGGAAATTTGGCTTTGCAGATTGAAGTCCACTTCAGGTACTTCGATTCACTCAACGCTAATTAGAATCAAGATGCCAGTGGCTGGAGATAGTGCCCTCCAATCATTCTTTTTGAGGCTTGGACATGTCTGGCAAGGTTAGGACCTTTACAAAACACCCTTTTGAACACCCGATTTACCTATGTCCCAGATTTGTGGCCAAATGGTTTAGGCATTTGGTTGCCTATAGATAGACATTCACTTTTATAGTATAGATGTGGCGCTCAAGCAGAAAGATGATTGGTAGATTGTTTTAAATAGAAAATGACTAATCTCACAGTAGTTTATTATGACCAGACTTATGATTTGAATATTTTTGCAAGATGAGGTCAGCCAGACTCTTTTTCACAAGACCTTCACATAGCTAAATATTTAATCCCACAGAAAAGGTTTAGTGTACGTATCCTGCACTTTTTCCTGGCTTTTGAAAAATTACAGCAGGAATGTTGTATTTTGCTGCCAGCCTTTAAGTGCAACTGAGGTCAATACATTTCAATATGCCTTCTGTTCTTGCTAATGGTTAATGCATTGTTCAAGTAGAAATGATTGCATACAATAAAATAATTAAGGCTGTGAATGGAGCTGTCACATTAATACTTTACTGCGGTTTTATTCTCAGTGCTCATGAATATCAGTTCCAGTGACAGTCAGACATATAGTCTAAGACAGCATATAATGAATCAGTAGATGCTATGCTTGGTCTGCTTTGATTTAAAGCGGTATTCCGATTTTAATGGTTACATTTATTTTTGTAGAGAATAGGATGTGGAACAATTTTCTAATTTACATATAAAGTTTTGCTCGCAGGCCTTATGGCCGCACATTTGCCTCTCCCTAAATTAAAAAAAAAAGCTACAGTCCATTTTAGTCCTATAAAATACATCCATAGAAGAGGTAGATAGGACTAAACATGGCGCCAGTCATGTGAGCAACCATGTGACCCTTAATGTATCATGTGACCTGACCTTCAGTCAACTGCCCAGGTATCGAAAAGGTCAATAGTAGTGTACTGAGGAGCAGAACTTGTACAGTATGGGGTGGGCAACCTGTGGCACTCCAGCTATTGTGAAACTACAACTCCCAGCATCCATACTTGCTCTGCTCTTCTCAGAACTCTCATAGAAATAAATGGAGCATGCTGGGAATTGTAGTTTCACAACAGCCTGAGAGCTGCAGGTTAGCAGTATTTCATGTCTGTCAATGTCAGTGTTGAAGCAGATCAGGCACATAATGACATAGTTACTGTAATAACCAAATAAAAATCTACTAGTCCAATTTACTTATCACAAGCATGTCATGTAACACTGCTGCTTACTGAATTCCAGGGTGTAAAGAGTGGCACATAAGTTCGGTATGGTCTGATACATGAGCTATACCTTTCTTCAGCATTTAGGGATCAACCGCCTGATGTAAGAAAGGCATGTATGCAGAATTTTAAATACATGTATATTAGAAAATTGTATGATTTCCTATTATATAAACAAATAAACAAAAGATAAAAATAAAACCCGGAATACCCCTTTAAATGACCCAGTTGTGTAACAATGCAATTGTTAAAGGGATAGCCTCGGCTGGGCTCATGCATCTTTTTTTTGTTTGTTAACCCCTTTATGACTTTTTTCAGTTTTTTTGCAGCTCCATATTTGAACATATGTAACTTTTTTTTTCACTGACATGGCTGTATAAGACCTGGCTTAATACAAGAGAAACTGTGTTTTTTTCATGTTACACCTACAAACTTAACTGTATTTTTCACTGAATGGCTGTATAAGGCTTTGCTTAATACAAGAGAAATTGTGCTTTTTTCATGTTACACCGATAAACTTAACAATTTTTAATTGGAATTTTATCTGATAGACCAGTGTTGGCGAACCTTTTAGAGACCAAGGCTCTGATTTATCACACCTTCACTCCAGAATTCTGTCTTCAAAAAGTCGCATGATAGGGCTTTTGCGACTTTTTGTGCATTTTTTTGCGACTTTTTGCATGTGTACACCACTCACTCCAGTTTGTAATATGGGTGGAAAAGTGGGTGTGGTTAGCCATGTTAATGAGTTTCACTCCAGATTTATCATTGCGACTTTTTTAAAAAAGTCGCAAAATAGTCGCAATCTCACTCCAGGAGGAGGGTGGAGTAGGAAAAGTGGAGTAGCTTCTCTAGACAGAAGTGTTAGCTTTAAGGACAAGCCACATTTATCAAACAACCTGTGACGTTTGATAAATGTGGCACAAAGTACTCCAACATAGATGCAAGCAAAACTGACTTCAAATATTCTCCTAATGATAAATTCCCCCCCAAGTGCCCAAACTGGAACCCAAAATCCACTTATTTATCGCAAACACGGCAATTTAACCTGAATACTAAAGTCCATTGTAGTATATCTTCCATGTACTTTATCATTTAGCTATAATAGCCTGCCTACATTCAATGTGCTGCCTGTGCCGTTCATAGCGTGCCTTGTGCTGATGAATGACAGGAAAAGTCTAAGGCATGTTGGTACACCATAGACTTTTTCCAGGGTGCCCACAGAGAGGGCTCTGAGTGCCACCTCTGGCACCTGTGCCATAGGTTTGCCACCACTGTGATAGACCAACGCAAAGTAGCAAGTATGTGTGGAAAATGATACAAAATTTTTAATAAATAAAAATCTGGCATGCATGCCCTCTTGAATCAATACTGTACTTTGTAGGACCACCTTTCGCTGCAATTACAGCTGCAAGTCTTTTGGGGTATGTCTCTACCCTCTACCAGCTTTGCACATCTAGAGGCTGAAATTTCTGCCCATTCTTCTTTGCAAAAATAGCTCTAGATCAGTCAAATTGTCTTCATAGCACAGGCTGTGTTTAGGACAACACTAGTGTGCCTTAAAACAAGATTACTGAACTATGTCCCCAGTGCAAAATGCAGAGTGTTAAGCTAACCTCAATCAGATCACTGTCACCCAGACAGTTGTTAGGAATGTGGCAATCAAACCAGTTGGGACTGGGGCTACCTCTAATCCTAGCTATAGAGCAAAAAGGCTGCTCTGAGAACTGGAGCTGTAGTTACAGTTTATTCATTGAGCAAGAGTGCTCACAGAAAAGCTATGCTCCCTCTAAAACAGCAATGATAAAAGACAGTAGGTTTTCCTTAAGTGGTTAAATGGATTATCCCATGAATTAAACTACCATACCATTCTCTCTTTTTTTATTATTAAAAAATGGTGAATCTTGTGTTTCTAATTTTTTTTTTTCCTTTATAGTGTTCACTGCACAGGATTTTTTCTAATATTTTAATAGTTCAGATATTTTCTGATGTGTCAATACCTAATATGTTTTTTTATTGTTTATATATTTTTATATTTAAAATTGGGAATGGTGAGTAATATTTTTGTTTTTTTTTTTAATTTTTTAAAACTTTTTTTTACTTTCTACTTAGTAACTTTCAGTCCCTGTAGGGGGCTAGTACATGGGATCTTTAGATCCCTTATTCAATTCACCCTAATAGAGATCTATTAGGGTGAATTGGATTTTGACGCGCTTCCTGCTGAGCTGTGCCTCGTACACAGGGCAACAGGGAGGTTACTATGACAGCCCCGGGAAGCCTCAGCAAAGACCCCTGGCTGTCATGGTAACAGATCAGAGCCCTGATTTCACAGTGGGGCTCTGATCGGAAGGCAGGGGGACCTACATCCCTTTGCCTTACCTCACAGATGCTGCAATCAGTGTTGAATGTGGTATCTGAGGGGTTAAATGATGGGGTTTTGTGTGATCGCCGATCTCCATCATTGCAGCCAGGTGCCTGCTGCATTATACAGCCAGCATAGAGCATGCTCACCGCTGCAGCCCACTCTATACAATTGCGGGCAGCCGGGCACATAATGCCGTACATGTATGCATTAAGAGATTAACTCAACAAGAAGCCAAATGGATATCTACTTTAAAGGGGCTGTCTGCTTTAAAAAAAACAAAAAAAAACAACATATTTTCTAATAATGGGGTCCTCCTTCAGAGGAGTATAACAGATGTCCCTGGATGACCGAACATGTTTGTGCATTAAATGGACTGTCTGACATTTCAAGGATATTAAACTCTTGTTGCCAGGTTTCTACCCAGTTTTCAGTTGATAGCCCCAGCAGTGAGACCTCTTGTAATTAGTTTATAGTTAGTAACTTTGTAACAAAATGGGATTGTCCAATGCAGATAATCCAGTTTTTAATGTTGTACATATTTCTGTACACAGTGCACCACTATTTATAGGCTGATTATTATATACTTATTTCTTGCTTCATTTCTGCGTGCCAGCATTCTAAAATCCAGGAAAGATTTACAGTACAAGGCTATTACTTTAACAATGACTTTGCAATCTTTGCTTGAGTCAGCAAGTAGATATAACTAGCTAAGGAAGTTTTGATGAGCCCATAGCTATTAATAATATCACAGGTCATATTTCATCACCTCTCAATTCCTGGATGTCTGGAAGTGACTGATAAGCTTATATTTAAAAGGGAATTCAGTAATGGCAGTAATTCATTGCAGAGCTTTCACTATGTAATTACTAAAAGTAAGTAAAATGTAATTGTTCCTATCAATCTGGCCAAAACACAATTCAACTATAAAGAGAAAATGAATCTAGAGATGTACAACTTGAAAAGAATGTATTAGTAGCAGTATGGATCACTGACCACCTAGATATCTAAATTGAGACTACGGTGAATAGTCAGAGACATAACTTGATAGTTCAGGGCCCAGTTGCAAAACATGTAACAGGGCACCCCCAACCGCTATATCATGTACTATTTTTTCATTTGGCTTCTGGCTGCCAAGCCAGGCATTGGATCAGTGAGGATGTCTGTCCCTGGCAATCAGTGAAGGGAGTGGCAAATGGTGAAAGGCGGAGTTGGAGCAGTGCTCTGAGGAGCTAGACCAAGCACCACATTAGCAAAAAAATTAAACAGTGAATTTCTCAAAAGCTACACATTGGATTGCTGGAAGAGAGGGACTGTTGATAAACATGATCAATACTACCAGGTTGGTTTAGTAGGTCATGCTAACGATGCTCTTTAAAACCAGCCACGATAGCTGGAAATAAAATCTGGTGTCTCTAACTGTATCACAGCCATCAGCATGATCCCTGTCTTGTTTTAAAGCTCAGATTCGTAATTTGGCTTACATCTGTGATTCAGTCTGCAACTGATTGAAATATTTCCCCTTCCTTTCAGTCAGCTTTCACCTAAGCCTTTATGTAGGAATAAGGGGGCACTGGAGGCTGTAGGAAGAGAATTAGAGGCATAATCCCTGTGTAACAGTGTATTACTCCATGGGGAGAGTGTAACATGGATTTCTGTGCATGTTATCAATCCCTTCAATCAGTTGGAGAGCATACTTGTCTGTCTTACTTGTCATACTTGTCTGTTTTCCCAAGGAATATGAAGATTATCACTTGCCCATCTAATCATCTCTCTACAACTAATTAAGCAGTTTATTGACGTCGCAACCCAGACTTCTTCTAGCATTTCGAGCATACTTACGGTCTTAAATAAGTTGCACCAAATACTTTTACCAGAAACATGTCCATACCCATACAGTAAAATATGCAGATGAATTTGCTAGGATTACAGTTTGTATAAGGGAATGGAAAATCAAATACCTGCATGTACCTCCACACTATGCCTAATGGCAATAGATGTTCTCCAGCCCTCCTGCAAACTCTGATGCAGCCATCAATGGCAAACAATAGTGTTCAATAAAGAACACCGGTTCTACCTTGGTACTAATAATGGCCCATTAGAGTTCACAGGAGGGCTGGGGAGCACCTACTGCCATTAAGCATAGTGTAAAGACACACAGGAGCAACACCAGGTGTCATGTTGGGGGGCACAATAAGCTACCATGGCTGTTCCTGTCTAGTATCCATAGATGGAATATTGACCAGCCTTTGGTATGTTGAGCACATCATGGAACCAGTTCTACTGCCTTTTTTGCCAGTAAGTTGTGGTGTTCCAACAAGATAACACTCACCCACACACTGCCCGTATTATTGAACATGCTCTTATGGATATCCAGCAGTTCCCTTGGCCGGCTAAATAACCAAATCTCTCCCCCACTGAAAATTTCTGAGACTGGATGAGGCAATGGATATGCATTGCAGAGCAGCCAACAACTACCTTGGCTGAAAGAGCTTGAAATTACATACCATAGGAATATACCCAGCATCTGTAAGATAATTACCATGCCATAGTGCGCAGCAATGGGAGATGCCACCTAGTATTAATGTGATCCAGCCTTATCATATACCCTGCTGTAGAACCCAAAATAAAGGGTGCAAGACCTTTGTTGTGTTATCATTGACCAGGTACCACAAGCAGTTTATACTTTGTCAGTCTCAGCTCAATCACAATGGAATTCATCATGGTGTAAAGAGAAATGGCTTAGTTGCCCATAGCAACCAATCAGATTTCACCTTTAATTTTTTTACAGCTCATTTGGAAAATGAAAGGTAGAATCTGATTGGTTGCTATGGGCATCTAAGCCAGTTCTACTTTGCACCAGTTTGATAAATCTCCCCCATTAAGTTTTCTAGGTGTTCTTTTTTCATTTCCAGTAGTGTACCTGTATATAGGTTTTGGCGGTGTACTTACTTTTCAAGGTGTGTAATCCCTGTATTTTAAATGTATACAGGTGTTCATCTGTATGCAGTGTACACAGGATATAGCTCACAGCATACATTTTCATTTAGTAACAATATGATTGATCTATGTAAAGGGGTTTTGCAGAGAATTTTCTTTGAAATGCCTGGATAGGTAAAAAAAAAAAAACAGACAACCCCTTTAATGTTTTCTGCCATGAAGCTTGTATATTTACCTATTAACCCTTCACCTGAATTTCAGATATAAGCACTTATCAGAAATCTTAACAAGACAGAAAAATAAAGCATCACCTGAAGAGAAATGCCGACATGTTCTAGAAAAATGCAAGCAGCAAGGATGGCAGGTAATATAAAACTACTCATTTGCATTAAGTAAAGTTAATAAGCTGCTTGGATTTCCCTCCTCGTTCCCTTCTTTGCTAGATAAAATTCACTCATTAGATGGATTCCCAAGTGTAAGGCATTCTAGGAAACACATATTTTTCGCTGAACTTTATATCTCCATTTATTAAGAATTTCCTTGAATTGCTTTATCTTATATCTTATTTAACAAGATGCTCAGGGCAGCTGTTAGACCATTGAAATAAGCTAATATATTTTTACTGGTCTGCCCTTCATCCAGAACCAAGGGAGTTATGCTTCTGTAGCAATTAATTAGTGAAAGTAAAAGCAACCAGTCTATTTTCCAGATAAGGAGAGATTAGTGTTGCTGTTGTGCTTCAATCACATTGTCTGGATTTGTTAAAACTAGTGTTGAGCGAATCAAAGTCCTCAAAGTGGACTTCCATCCGAATTTTTAGGATAAATTTGATTTGCCGCAAAGCCGAATTTCTTCATGCTTTGTAGTAGCAAATCGATTTGACCTGAAACGACCTCGCCGCCATCTTGCTGATGTCGGCTGCTGCCTCATCGTGAGCAAATGGATCAAGTTAGTATGATATATTTTTTTTTAATTTTACACTCTGTTATGTACATCAGATGCAGCTCCCTGTCATTGCACCCACTACTTCAAAGAAATGTGCTTCGTGACAAAGTAGTTTGTTACAAAGCTAATTTTTTTGTTAAATTTGGCGTAGCAGCTGAATCGGATTTTCCAATACTTCGCTCATCTCTAGTTCAAACCTTCAGCTCTGGGAATGGGTCTAAAGTTGGTCATTTACATGAGATAACTGTCAGCTGAAAGTCCTTTTGGCCTACAGCTATCTCTACCAATCCTTCTATACATATTCATGCTTGACTCAGTATGTATGTATAGGAAATGAGAGAAAGCTGCTCTCAGACACCTCTTGCAGAAGCTTATTTCTCAAAAAAACAAAAGGATCCAGCAATTGAAATCCAATTTGTCCTATCCTTATATCTCCCAACATCTGCTGTAGGGGAGAGTTGAGAAGCCACCATACACATTAGATGGTCACCCAAACATGCCAAAATCCACAGGTTTGGCCATCATAGATGTGATGTGTAATGCCAGCATAAAGCTATCTTCACATCTTTGCTTGAAGACCATGCCAAAGGTTTTTGCAGGGTTTCCATACTTTTTGATGGCCAGAATAGTGCCACACACAACACTTTTCTTGCTGTCAAAACAACAAAAACATCCACAGAGCCCTGATGTCCATGTTATATGTTAGGCTAGTGTAACACTAGCATTAGTGAGATCATTTACATGGACTGATTATCATTCCATGTTCATAGCAATTATCCATCCAATAATCCTCCATAAGGGTTCTTTCAACACGGGCCAACCACTGCTCATGATAATGCTCATTTCCATTCATTGCCCAGTGTGAACAGGGCAGTGATCAACTGACAAGGGATTTTTATATGAGCATCTCCCTGTGTAAACAGAGCATATGCTGCCAACAATATGCAAGCTGAATAGGGACAAATAATCTTACTAATGATTTTTTGCCCTTCTTCCAGTTTGCATCCGCCCATTATATCATCATTCAGCACTGTCTTTGTATCAATCAGGTTCTCACTTTGTAAAATTGAAGTTGCTTGTATGTTTAATTGCTGAGATCATTACATTTTCTCTTTATAGATTGGAGCTCGAAAAGTTTTCCTCAAATACTGGCAAGCTGATCAACTTAATGACATGTGTGTTCAGCTACAAAGGAAAATTATACTTTGCCAGAAAGGTAAAAGTAAAATATTAGCTGCTTTTAATTAATGTTAATCATCTTATTATTAAGCATTTGTTAGTGCTTATTTGATTTTGAGAAACTTTACCTACATACATGGAGCAGCAGTTTCAGTGCTACTGCAGAACATTTCATCAGAGGAAGTGCGGGGTGGTCGACTCCTGACTCCCAGACTACTGATGATAGGAAAGCAATATGAACAGACTGGAAAATCCTGTTAAATGCTACAATTCTGAATGGCTACAGCTCCTCTTGAGAAGCATACCAAAGACAAATTTACACATTTTCCGTGCTCAAACATATATTTGATTGCTCCCACTGGTAGCTGCCTGCAGCCAGAAGTCCTAGTGCTAATAGTTTCTGTTGAAGCTCTTTCTTGAAATAAGTTGTCTCAACTTTACTTGATCAGGACAGGTCTTCAGGCTTTGTAGGAAAAATGACACAAAGCAGACATGGTGAAATTTTAAGTTGCATACATACATTTATCTTACCTTGGGATGAATAAAACCAGAAATGAAATATTAAACATATCTATAGCTGTAAAAACACATTTATTTACTTGTACTCTTATTCTATATAAAGCATGCAGAACATTACAGCACCATTTTATACGTAGTTCTCTCTTCCTTGAGAGCGAGGAAGTATAATGGTACAATGACAACAATGAAATGCAGCCATATCTTGAGTTGAAATAAACAGAGACGTAATACCTGACTTTTTCCTAAGTAAATAATTGTCTGTCACCAGTATATAACTAAAATAAAGGTAATGTCAATATGAATACACACAGGTCCCACACTTCTTATCTTGTGAGTTCTACTTGATAGGGAGAACCTGCGCACAATTTGGTAAATAAGCAGTAACAGCTGATTGTAGCTGACAATCGCAAAACATTTATTTTACTAATTGCAGAGCAGGTATATATTTAATGGCTTCTTGTGTATTGTTGAAGTACAATACAAGATTATTTACTTTAAGCGTTGCTTACAGTAGGTCTTAACTTGCCCATACACCATCAATTTGCTGTCAGCCTAAGGCTACTTTCACACTAGCGTTTTAAAATTCCGGTATTGAGTTCCGTCATAGGGGCTCAATATCGGAATAAAACGCTTCAGTTTTGTCCCCATTCATTGTCAATGGGGACAAAACTGAACTGAAGACAACGGAATGCTCCTGAAAGCATTCCGTTCCGTCTTCAGACCGGAGAACAAACCGCAGCATGCTGCGGTTTGCTCTCCGGTCCAGGCATCCGCACCAAGACGGATCCGGAATGACCCCCAATGCAAGTCAATGGGGGTGGATCCGTCTGGTGTGACCATAATGGTAACCGGATCCGCCCTCCATTGACTTTCAGTGGAGTCCATTACGGATCCGGCTACACATAGACACATACAGACACAGACATACACATAAACATACACACACATATAGACATACAAACACACATACATACTTACATGCTCCCGGCAGGTCTTCGGAGCATCAGAGGGACAGGACAGCTCATACAGGTCACGATTCCCCACAGCGCCCTCTGCTGGGCGCCTGGTGGAATTGTCATCTGATGACGATTCCACCAGGCGCCCAGCAGAGGGCGCTGTGGGGAATCGTGACCTGTGTGAGCCGTCCTGTCCCTCTGACGCTCCGAAGACCTGCGGGGGAGCATGTAAGTATGTATGTGTGTTTGTCTATATGTGTGTGTATGTTTATGTTTATGTGTATATATGTACTGTGTGACATGTGTGGGGCCGGAGCGCGGTTCCGGCTCCACACATGTCACTGCGGCAGGCCTGATCCGGCAGCACCCTTCACCTGCCGGATCAGGCTTGCCGCCAGTGTGAAAGTAGCCTAACACCAACAACTATCTCTCCCAACTCCCCCATACACAAATACACATGCTTATCTTGCCTTGTATCCTTTTATTGTAATCTGTTTGTACTTACTGATTGTAGATTTGTTTATTCTGTTTCCTGAACACAATTATGGGGAAAGCCATCTTGCCTGAGCTGTTGTTAACAATATATAGAAGTTTGCTTTACAACAGCCACTATGGGCCATAGGAAGGATATACTGGAGAGGACTCATTGACTTCTATGGGAAAGTTTTCCAGGCATGCTCTGTACCTAAGATTAGGTAGAGATTATTGTATAAGTAGATAAGATGTGACAATCACCAATTATGAATGGTGGAGCCAGTGGTATTTATATATAAGTGATCTGTGTCACTGTAATCTTGCCTGTGATGATAATGAGGTGACTGCTGAAAAAAATTATCTATGCAAAGCATGAAGTCTCCACATGTTATTCAGCTTAGGCTAGTTTCACACCTGCGGCATCGGACTCCGGCAGGCTGTTCCGGTGGGTGAACAGCCCACCGGATCCATGCTGCCGTAGGTGCAGCATGTTGTACTTTTGTTCCGGCCGCCTCTTGGCAGGGTTTGCCGTTCACCCGCCTGAACAGCCTGCCGGAGTCCAATGCCGCAGGTGTGAAAGTACCCTTAGTGACCAGTATGAAAACTGCATTTTTTTGGTTAATATATATTGTGATTGTTTAATATGTACAGTGCCTTGCAAAAGTATTCGGCCCCCTGGAACTTTTCAACCTTTTGCCACATTTCAGGCTTCAAACAAAAAGATATAACATTTTAAATTTTTGGTAAAGAATCAACAACAAGTGGGTCACAATTGTGAAGTGGAACAAAATTTATTGGATCATTTAAACTTTTTTTGTAATAATAAAACTGAAAAGTTGGGCGTGCAAAATTATTCGGCCCATTTACTTTCAGTTCAGAAAACTCACTCCAGAAGTTCATTGAGGATCTCTGAATGATCCAATGTTGTCCTAAAAATGACTGATGAATTTAAATAGAATCCGCCTGTGTGTGTAATCAAGTCTCCGTATAAATGCACCTGCTCTGTGATAGTCTCAGGGTTCTGCATCATGAAGACCAAGGAACACACCAGGCAGGTCCGTGGTACTGTTGTGGAGTAGTTTAAAGCCAGATTTGGATACCAAAAGATTTCCCAAGCTTTAAACATCCCAAGGAGCACTGTGCAAGTGATCATATTGAAATGGAAGGAGTATCAGACCACTGCAAATCTACCAAGACCCGGCCGTCCCTCTAAACTTTCATCTCAAACAAGGAGACTCAAACACTTCACTAATCTTCACTCACTTCACTCAAACACTTCACTTCACTCACTTCACTCAAACACTTCACAAATCTGGCCTTAATGGAAGAGTGGCAAGAAGAAAGCCATTTCTCAAAGATATCTATAAAAAGTCTCACTTTACAGTTTGCCACAAGCCACCTGGGAGACACACCAAACATGTGGGAGAAGGTGCTCTGGTCAGATGAAACCAAAATCGAACTTTTTGGAAACAATGCAAAATGATATGTTTGGCATAAAAGTAACACAGCTCATCACCCTGAACACACCATCCCCACTGTCAAACATGGTGGTGGCAGCATCATGGTTTGGGCATGCTTTTCATCAGCAGGGACAGGGAAGATGGTTAAAATTGATGGGAAGATGGATGGAGCCAAATACAGGACCATTCTGGATGAAAACCTGTTGGAGTCTGCAAAAGACCTGAGACTAGGACGGAGATTTATCTTCCAATAAATGATCCCAAACATAAAGCAAAATCTACAATGGAATGGTTCAAAAATAAACGTATCCAGGTCTTAGAATGGCCAAGTCAAAGTCCAGACCTGAATCCAATTGTGAATATGTGGAAAGAGCTGAAAACTGCTGTTCACAAACACTCTCCATCCAACCTCAAAGAGCTCAAGCTGTTTTGCAAGGAAGAATGGGCAAGAATTTCAGTCTCTAGATGTGCAAAACTGAGACATACCCCAAGCGACTTGCAGCTCTAATTGCAGCAAAAGGTGGCGCAACAAAGTATTAATGCAAGGGGACGAATAATTTTGCACGCCCCACTTTTCAGTTTTATTACAAAAAAAGTTTAAATGATCCAATAAATTTCATTCCACTTCACAATTGTGACAAAAATTTAAAATGTTATATCTTTTTGTTTGAACCCTAAAATGTGGCAAAAGGTTGAAAAGTTCCAGGGGGCCGAATACTTTCGCAAGGCACTGTATGGTGGAAAATTAAAAAAAAATAGAACTAAAATTCTTTAAAATATGTTTAACATAAAAAACATGATTTAAACTATAGGTAATTAGGGTAATATTTGAAGTCAGTTTTCCTTGAGTCTGCGTTGTTGTACCTGGTACCAAATCTATTAAATAGCACACGTTTGTTAAATTGTCTCATCTTCAAACCTAACACTTCCGTCCAGAAATGCTACTCCAGGTTTCCACACCAACCCTATTGAAGTTTCTTTACTTAATCATGCCAACTTTTCTGCCTACTTTTCAAAACTGAAGTGAGTGATTTAAAAATCCAAAAAGTCTCACAGATATTGCACAAGTGACCTCAAAAGTCATAAAAGTTCTATTTTGACACTTTTTGAAGACAGAATTCTAGAGTGTAGGGCTTCATAAATCTCTCCCATGTCTTTTATGTATCTAAATTTCAAAAACACATACAGTATATATAAAATATTGTCCTTCCAGTCAAATGAGAACAATATTTATTAACTTTAAAGTATTCACTACATATGTATGGTATGCTTCTATATGTAATGTAGCCTTTTTAATATATGTTACTTATTTTTATTCATTACCATAGTTGTGAGGAGGTTTTTGGCCCGTCAACATCTCTGTCAAAAAATGAGCATTAAACAAAGTGAGGATACTTGTATTGAAGACTTTCTACTCACTGTGGAGAATCTAGGACAGAACACCTACCACTCTCTGGTTATTCAGAATGCATCTGACATCACCCTTGAAAAAGACAGACTTCACATTGATCCAGATGTAAAAAATGATGACACAAAAGGATCATCTGGTGATAAGAACGACATTTCTTCCAGGTATCTGTTCAAATGATATAGACATTTGTTACAACTTCACACTGAGTTGCCACTAAGGCTTACTTCTTTATTACAACTTTGGCGGACTTTGGCAACTGAACTCAGCATAGAGGAGGCTAGTGACCATGAACCTTATTATATTTTGGCCTTAGATTAAATAAGCTTTTTCACGATGACAGTCTTTTTTCTTTATCAAGAGGCTGGTGTGGTGATCATCTGATCTCTGTGGATCCAAATTCTTTAACCCAATCAGCCGTTATTGCTGGTGGAAGACACAACCAGCTACACATTTTTCCAGCTGTGACCTCAGTGAATTGCCATCTATATAATACATGGATGTGCTGGTCCTCTAGAGAACAGCTACTTCAACACAGCGGTTCCCCCTTCTGGCACAAAGAGGAGGGGGGGCGGTGCCATAGTAGGGCACAGAGTAGAAAACTTAGAGAACAGAGGTTCTTGTCATGAGGTCACTCTTTTAATTGCTGCTTCTTTAAACTATATATTGTAAAATATGTCATAATTCCATAGATATCACCTGAATCACACCTAGCAAACCTAGCATACTGAACTAATTTTCTTGTCATGTTTACTATTAATAATTGTACTTGACTGCTGTATGGTATTTCCCAACCATGTTTATCCAGGTGACCTTCCTTTTCATCTCATTGAGAGCTCTACATTCCCTGAAAACTACTGGTCTATGAAATATTATTGCTGCTTTTCAAATTAACATTTTAAAATACCAGTGACATACAGTGGGGAAAAAAGTATTTAGTCAGCCACCAATTGTGCAAGTTCTCCCACTTAAAACGATGAGAGAGGCCTGTAATTGACAGCATAGGTAGACCTCAACTATGAGAGACAAAATGAGAAAACAAATCCAGAAAATCACATTGTCTGATTTTTAAAGAATTTATTTGCAAATTATGGTGGAATATATGTATTTGGTCACCTACAAACAAGCAAGATTTCTGGCTCTCAATAACCTGTTACTTCTTCTTTAAGAGGCTCCTCTGTTCTCCACTGACCAAAGAGCTGTCGAAGGACACCAGAAACAAAATTGTAGACCTGCACCAGGCTGGGAAGACTGAATCTCCAATAGGCAAGCAGCTTGGTGTGAAGAAATCAACTGTGGGAGCAATAATTAGAAAATGAAAGACATACAAGACCACTGATAATCTCCATCGATCAGGGGCTCCACGCAAGATCTCACCCCGTGGGGTCAAAATTATCACAAGAACTGTGAGAAAAAATCCCAGAACCACATGGGGGGACCTAGTGATGACCTGCAGAAAGCTGGGACCAACGTAACAAAGGCTACTGTCAGTAACACACTGCGCCGCCAGGGACTCAGATCCTGCAGTGCCAGACATGTACCCCTGCTTAAGCCAGTACATATCCAGGCCCATCTGAAGTTTGCTAGAGAGCATTTGGATGTTCCATAATAGTATTGGGAGAATGTCATATGGTCAGATGAAACCAAAGTAGAACTGTTTGATAGAAACATAACTCGTCGTGTTTGGAGGAGAGTGAATGCTGAGTTACATCCAAAAAACACCATACCTACTGTGAAGCATGGGGGTGGCAACATCATGCTTTGGGGCTGTTTCTCTGCAAAGGGCCCAGGACAACTAATCCGTGTACATGAAAGAATGAATGGGGCCATGTATTGTGAGATTTTGAGTGCAAACCTCCTTCCATCAGCAAGGGCATTGAAGATGAAACGTGGCTGGGTCTTTCAGCATGACAATGATCCCAAGCACACCGCCAGGGCAACGAAGGAGTGGCTTCATAAGAAGCATTTTAAGGTCCTGGAGTGGCCTAGCCAGTCTCCAGATCTCAACCATATAGAAAACCTTTGGAAGGAGTTGAAAGTCCGTGTTGCCCAGCGACAGCCCCAAAACAAGGTGTGCCAACCTTGTGAAGAGTTACAGAAAACGTTTGACCTCTGTTATTGCCAACAAAGGATACATAACAAAGTATTGAGATGAACTTTTGTTATTGACCAAATACTTATTTTCCACCATAATTTGCAAATAAATTCTTTAAAAATCAGACAATGTGATTTCTGGATTTGTTTTTTCATTTTGTCTCTCATAGTTAAAGTCTACCTATGATGTCAAGTACAGGCCTCCCTCATCTTTTTAAGTGGGTGAACTTGCACAATTGGTGGCTGACTAAAGACTTTTTTTCCCACTGTATCATGAACAATTTAACTGTTACTTAGGGATCTTTATTGTGTAATTATTTAAAATGTCTTTGTTTGCTTTTCAAATATCACCAGAGAAAAAGGTACACCCTACATCGCATCTCAATCTTGCTTTTCTAAGTGCTAAGGCTACTTTCCCATTTCATCTCATATTTCTGCAAAATAAATATACAGACACCAGTAGTTTCCCTTTGAAATATTAGTTGATTTGGGACTCTGGCAGGAGGAACTCCTGCAGCCTGGTTTATCTATCTATCTATCTATCTATCTATCTATCTATCTATCTATCTATCTACACTCCTCAACATTGAAATTGTGGCCATGGAAAAAATACTAAAAGTCGACCTTGTTTTGCAGTCGGGTCCGAATTGATGGAAGGCAGGGCCAACACAAGTAAGCGAGGCCTTCAATACCATATTGGGGCACACTATACCACCCCAACAGAGCCAAATACCACAGTCCATCACAAAATACTGCCACCATCAGCACAAAATTGAATATGGCTCAAGCGGCCCCTTGGGCATCGGCCCACCAGGAAATTTCCCTGTAAGGTCTATGGCCAATCCGCTCCTGTTTAAGATCATTCAAATTGAGGAAGTAGCAGCTGTTGTTAAGATCTTACGTTGAATAATGAGAAATATAGGTGAATATTTCATAATTTCATAATATTTCCTAGTTGTAGTTCCACGATCTTCCCCTTGCATCAGAGCGGTGCTTTGGATCTCTGTGTTAGCTTCAGTTCATACACTTGTGCATCACAAACTTTGACACTTGCCTCCATAAAAACAGATGCTTTTATTCAGTCATATTAAAAATACCATCCACAGCTACAAAAATAATTAAAACTGACTTACATGTTTCAGATAAGCACAAAGTATCCTTTCTCTCGACTAGATCATGAGTAAACATACGTTTGTGCTTATCCAAAACATGTAGGTCTTTTTTAGTCATCACCTTTGTAGCTTTGGATGGTATTTTTATATGAATAAATAAAAGCATCTGTTTTTATGGAGAGGAGTGGTGGATGTATGTCATGTGCAAGTTGCTAATATCTGAAGGTTATCAAATTTTCAAGCACCTGACTCCAATATGTGGCATGTGGGTGGAACATGAAAGCAAATTCAGCAAATTGAAAGCAAAGTTTTTTAGCTATATGAAACCTCAAAAATTGGAACAAGTTTTGTGGGATGGTTACGCGATGCCTCCTGTTTGTTAACGTACCTTGAATTGAAAGTCCTTAATTGATTACTCTGTTAGACCTCTACATGCCTAGCCTGAGATGTAAGCTGTTCAATGTGGCATGTCCTAGTGGTTGAGAGAACAATAACTGCAATGACAGTAGGAGGTGCTAGAGGTGCACCTGTGCACAGATGGATCATTGGATTAGAAGAATGACGCGTTGTGATCTATTCAGCACTGCAAGTGAAATTAGACATTACATCCCAAGCCTAGGGTACAAACCATCAGAAGGCTTTTGCATGACACTGGGCTATGAGCTAGACATCCAGTTACAGGTGTTCAATTGACTTCACACCTCTGCTCTCAAAAGCTATCATAGTGCACAGCTATGTAGATGGCACAGAAGCCTGGAATGAAGGTCTATCCTCTTCAGCAATGCGTCCCACCTTTTCCTCAGACTCATTGATAGCCAGAGACCGGTTTGAAGACCATGTGGACAATCCCACAAAAAGGCTTTCACAAATGAACATCACACTTTTTCAGGTACACTAACAGCTGGGCGTTGCATTGGTTTGGTCATGGAACTAGTACTACAGCAATTTCACAAACTTTTCCAGGAGCCATTTTACAGGACAGTGCCAGGCCATGTTTCTTGTGCTACTGTGAGCAGTCTTTGTGGTCTAAACATGCTACCATGGCCTGCAGCGTTTCTAGAGCTGTGTTTGATTGAGCACATCTGGGACCTCATTGGTCAGCAATTGCAAAGGGAGCTGCCAGCAGCGGCCCTTTGATGATTTGCCTGCTCATTCAGCGTGTCCTTAGAGAACCATTAATAAACTCATTGATAGCATGCCAAGGTGAGTATTTCTGTGCATGGTGCTCATACTCAATGCTGAATAAATCAACATGTTTTACATTTTTAGGGGGTCATTTACGAACAGATATATGCCACTTTTGTTGCGTATATCTGGAGCACATTCTGGTTCACGCCATGTTGCGGCAGAATCTACGACTTCTTCCCCGCTCACGCCAGGTCTAAAAACGGGGGCGTGGTGTGGACGGGAAAGGTCCGTCTCATTCATTATTTTCTATGCCTGGTTTAGGCGTAGAAAATGGTCTAAATGTAAGACAGCTAGGAAGCTGTCCTACATTTAGAATCAGCGGTGGATACGTTGAAGTTACATACATACATAACTTCGTAGCTCCAACGCCAGAGCAGGGGCTTATTAAGACTGGCGTCTTAAACATCGGTCTTAATAACTGTGCCACTTAGTTTAAATTTTTTTTATCATTTGCATATCATTAACATGTTTATCGTTCCTGTGATTTCCATAATTCCACAACTTTTCCTTCTTGGCAATTTCAATGTTGAGGAGAGTATCTATTTATCTATTTATTTTTATTTCCAATGCCCTGATCTAGCAGTCTTCAAGATTCTGAAATTTGGGATACATTCACACATGAAAAAATAAATAAATAAAAGGACAAACTATAATTATTCATGGCCATTTTGAATCAGTGTGTGCACCCATTTTCTGAATATTCATCCCTGTTTTATGACCGTTTTGCATCTGTTTGGTTACAGTTTTTAATGTTCATTCCCAAGTCCTACAGTGCCTGAACATCCTTGCAGAGATTGCAACTGCACACTAATCATGCAGATGTGGGAGTGGGGAGCCTGCTGTCAGTAACAGATAGGCTAGTACTATGCATCCCCTATAATATCAAAACAACCTTTACAGAAAGAGGACGTAACATAGTTGCATTTTGTTCAATTTAAAAAAAAATGGAAAAAACTGTGAAAACATACTATTTTCCTTTTTTTGGTCAAGTCAAAATCATGTAAAAATAAGGCCCCATGTAACACTGAAAAATAGATGCAAAAATTAATTTCATGACCGAATGGAACAAACAAAGTTATGGCTTTCAAAGACGCATGTGTTTGGAAAAAAAACAAAAAAAAAAAAAAACATACATCTGGTAGGTTAGGAGAGGTAAATGGCCCAGAACTGGTAAATAAAATGTGTAAGGCAAGTGTAATTTGGTGTTCATTAAACAACTGCAAATTTAGTTAAAAGGGTTATCTCCCATTCATTCACTGCCTGGATGTGAAGCCTCCTCACTAGACTGAGTGTGAAAGCAAGGGAATGAGGGTCCCAGAGAAAAGACTCACATCTATCAAATTTTTATAGCATATCCTCTCGATATACCATTAAAGTCAAATGTGGGAAAACCTATTTACTATTATTATTGCACTTTTTTACTAGAATTATTATTATTCTTTACTTTTTCAGAACTGACGAAATTAATGTGAAGGTTCTGGAAAGTCGTCTTGTAGGATATCGTTCCACGCCAAATCTTTTTCATTCTTCTTCTGTGATTGCTCCATTTACTACTGGGAGCTTGTCTCGCTCAGCATCTGGTGCATCAGCAAGGTCCCTTTCACTACATACAGTATTAAGTTTTGATGATGGTGGCAATCTACTGTCACCTCGGAAACAACCTCCTCCAAAACCAAAGAGAAATCCTACTACAAGATTAAGTGCTTCATATGAAGCTGTTAGTGCATGTCTTATGGCAGCTACTAAGGAAATTGATAATGATGGTAAGTTTAGTTACAGAAACCTAGAAACAACTGATAGTTGTAAGAAGCATACAACTACTTTGATGGCTCTTTGCCTTCCTGTTTACATGATGCATAGTATGTCTTAACTATTTTCTTTCTTGCAGCAATGTAAATCATCCATCTTAAATAGGTTGTGAAGGAATTAAATATTGATGATCTATCTTTAGGATAGGTCAGCAATTTCTGACCTGATTCCTGGCACTCCCACTGATCAGCTGTTGTAAGGGATCATGTCACTCATTCTAGGTCTGCAGCCTCTTCCTTGGCCTGTGATGTCATGTCCATTTGTCACAGGGTCTTTCGTCAGTTCCCTTCAAGTGAATGAGAAAATGCTGCAAAACCAAAACAACCACTATAAAATTGATGGCACTGTGCTTGATTAACTATGAAGAGGCTACAGAGCTCAAACATCTGATTAGTGGGGGTGCTGGGAGTCAAAGCCCATCAGTCTGATACTGATGTTCATGTGTTCAATTAATGCTATTGAAAGTGTACCTTTCTTTTAGATGGCTTGTTTTATTACCAACCACAATTACAAATGAAGATGATATTTTTAATTTTTATTTTTTAGCTTTATCTCGGCCAAGACCACATAGCGATGATTATAGCACAATGAAAAAAATTCCACCACCAAAACCAAAGAGAAGTCCTAATACAAAACTAAGTGGCTCTTATGAGGAGATATGTGTGCACAGTTTAGAAGGAAAACCATTAAGTATGTTAATCAAAAAAAGTCATCGTGATTTTGGGACCATGCAAAGGGCAGCTTCTGCAGATGGACCTCACCAAAGTAATCTAACTTTGTATATGTCACGAGAAGAAGATGAAGATGAACCCGTATATATTGAGATGGTCGGAAATGCCAAGAAGAAATGTTCCACTGAGGCCAACAGTCCAGAACAGGGAGAAGCGGTCTATGAAGAAATGAAATATTTCCATCCTGATCAAATTAATAGCAATACAGTTACAACTGGGGGTTCACAGATATTTTTACAGAACATAAACTTAGCTACAGTTGAAGGTTACAATGTCAGTAAAAAGGAGGATGTGCAGTCCAAGGAACCATGTGATATACCAGCTCCATTTCCAAACCTTCTTCCTCATAGACCTCCCCTTCTGGTATTTCCCCCACCTCCGGTAACTTGCTCTCCTGCTTCTGATGAATCACCTTTGACACCACTTGAAGTTATAAAACTTCCTGTTCTTGATACAAATATAAACTATGCTATACAGTCTGAATCTTCCAGCCCTCTATCGCCTCAGTGTTTAAAGCATCAAAAGGGAGAAAATGAAAGACCATCATCACCAGCTTTAACTGTGTTCAGTGTATCAAGTAGGATGTCTCCACCTTCTACTCCCCCAGTACCAACATCAGCTTCTTACCAGTCCTCAACACACTTTGCCTTTCCCACAGACACCCCATATGCTTTGTTAGTTAATACAGCTAAAAAGACTATAAATCCAGAGACACTAAGATCTTTGTCCAGATCTAGCCCTGTTTTAACTGATGGTTCAAGTAGCACAATGACCAAATTGCCCTTTTCTTCTCCAGTGAAAATTGCACGGACAATACAGAATAAATCTCCTTCTTCATTCCCAACCAGTGTCAATAATGCAAGTCAAGTTACTAGCCCACTTGATGAGTTGACGACGTTGTTTAATTCAGGAAGAAGTCTACTGAGGAAATCTGCTGCAGGCCGGAGGATTCGTGAACTTGAAGGTATTTTATTGTGATATCCAGTATTATGATCAGTTTCTTTCAAGTGAATAAATTTCACCCTTTGTTATGAGCTGATGGTGTCACTTTTGAGTTCATTTTTAATACTGAGTAGCATAACAGTGTTCTGATAGGTGTAGCCCCAATTTTTGTTTTATGTTATTAAAGGGGTTATCTGGCATTGTTCCCAAAAACAACCAGAGCCTCCGTGAACATAAAACAAACCACCCACCAGTCCCACAGGACCAAGAAGTGGCTTGGTTCCATGACCGCCACAGCTAATCACAAGCTTCACTGATCACAGCAGTGATGTACTGTTCTAGTTGCTGTCATTGCTGAAGCCTGTGACTGGTGCAGTGGTCACAGGACCAAGCTGCTTACTGGTCCCGCTAGGACAGGAAAAGCAGTGGGACCATGGACAGGTGAGTGACTTTTTTATATTCAAGGGGACGATGCCAGGGTTTATCTGCTACAAGGCTTGACAACCCCTTTAAGCAAAACTCAGAACTATCACTATACTATAATCTATTCTGTGTTTTATGAATGATGAAGAATTGGATCTTGAGCACATTGGTGAGCATGGCAAGCTGCATTCTTGGTTTTTTACATGCTGACAAGCGTATCATTAGCACCATGCAAAGCAGGGACTACTGCTTTTAGACCCTCGCGATCAAAGCAAAATGATGGAATGTTTTCCTGATGCCAAAAGTGAATCAAAATTGTTGCATTACCAGGATATGCTGGCAATACAGCTTGCCAAAGCTTTCACCAAGTAGACACCTGCCATCCACCTGTCTGACCATGCGGCCCTTCTCAGCTCCTGCTAAGTTACCAACCTACTGCCGTCTCTGTTACACCAAGAAGCAGAAGCTTCAGCAGCCACTTTAGTTTGACTAGCATTATGGAACAATTTTTGTATTCACTGTTTTAACCTGGTCCATATCACCAAATGTATACAACCCATCTGAGTGTGCCCTTTCTCCAGCAAATACACTGTTCCCTGACAACATTGACTTCTAGGCAGGCATATTCGAACAGTGTCTGGAACTGGCTCAGTTTGAACTCGGTGTACTGTCTTGTCCAGCCTCCAGTATACTCTCAGAAAGGGTATTCATTGCGGACAAAAGTGGACAAAATTGTACCCCGCAAGTGTAGCAAACATCATGTGAAAAAAAATAAAGCATAGATCCATAAGGATTTTCACACACCTCCAGCTGAAACCAATGAATAGATCTATAGATCTGCCATTGCTGACAATGGCTACGTATCTCCAGTCCAATTATGCCATCCAGCCAGCCTGACCATTATGTTCCATACTGTATTGCTGCTACTACTTCCCGTACTGCCAATACTTCTACCCATATATAACCAAACATCTGCCTTATCTGTCAGGTTTCATACTGCGCTGCTACTGCTACCCCAACATAGCCACAAATCTCCAGTCCACCATGTTCCATAATATACTGCTGGTGCCTCAAAAAAAGAGAATTTTTGGTCTCTTATTCAGAAAAAGCCACTACTTCTTCAAATACTAGCATCTGTATATTAACATGTGTAGACATTTTAGATAAACCAAAGGTTAGGTAGGCACACTCTCACTTGGGTAGTATACTAATAATGGTAATATTCTAGTGTTGGTCACCAATAAATGGTATAGTAATGTGGGGATCGTTAGTTTAAAATATAATATTTTAATATTCACTTCAGTAAAAATGGGATGTCACATGTCACACACTATTACAACATATATTAAAAAACAAAATATATTAAAAAGTATATTAAAAATATATATCCAGCTGGAATAATAAATTGTGGACTAATAAGTTATGTTGAAAAAAATAGGATAAAAAAAAGTAGAAATTGCGGTGTGATATAGCAGCAAGGTCTTTGGCAATAATGTGTCCTTAAGTAGAGCTGATCAGCAATAATAAGTCTTTAAATAAATAAATGAATAAATTGGTGGCAAATGATCATCTGTTCATCAGATCACAGCGCATCAATTGCGTAAATAGTGCGCAATCTGTGATTGTAATCCTTGCACAGCAAATGTCAATATCCCTTGTACATTAAATGGCAGTCAGGTATCAAATAATCAAATGGGTATTGAGCGGTTGGTAGCAGAAATCACTGTGTGATTAATTCAATATCAGTTGTTTTGGTTTCAATTCTTGTACCAGGAATACTTGCTCCAACAATCCCAGATAGTAATATGTTACCAGTCAAAACTGGGTACGTTACTCTCCTTATGGACGTCTTGTCTCTGCTTCCCTTTGCGGTGCTGTGCAGGCGCTGCTGACTTGTAAGGTGTTCAGCTGTAGTACATGCTCTTTTCGTGGCGTCCCACGTGGTGTCCCACGTGGTCGCGCTGGTTGTTTGAATGAGACACGCCACTCTGCAGAGTGTTGCGCTCGTATCTTGATTGCTCCGTAGTATGGAGGCACAGTTCCAGAGTTAAACACTCCTTTTAAATGTGGCAGTGCACTTTGTTATATAGAGTTTGTGGTTCTATTGCTCCTTTATCCCTCCAGCCAGATCATAAACATTGTTGCATGTACCAAACGCGTTTCGGGGATAAAGTCCCCTTCCTCAGTGGTTAACAGTGATTTGTGCTAGGTCTGGGAACTATATAGGGTACCTCTTCAATTAAGGTGGGAGAGTTTAATTATCAATTTAACAGTGTCCCAAAATTGTGCAAAAATCTGGCCTGAATTAGCTTATATTTGGTATATAGAATATAAATTATCACCATACACGGTGTGTATATAACATGTACCCAGCAAAAACCTTGTGAGAATTGCACCCTGTAATTGGTTCTGATATGTGGATAACACCTGGGTTAAAATTTAAAAACAAGAAGTCCCGGAGCATCGAGGTCAGGCTGTACCCAGCACCTCGATCTCCGCTCCCTATGAGGCCCCCACCCACGTACCTCAATCAAATGACAGAATCCTACGAAATAAGAAGCAAAAACAAAATAAATAATAAGAGATAAAGCATAAAAACTAAAGAACTAGAATACAGAACAAACATAAAACAAAAAACAAAAAGCAGGAAATAAAGGAGTAAACATACCTGCAATATACCTACCATACGTTCCAATATTATAGCTTGATACTGCATGTCTAGACCATAGGAAACAATAGAGAGATCAAGGACTATCATCATAGTTAGCTAATAGTGAACCATTGAAATCAATAGAAGAGTGCAACACATTTTATGATATGAACAGAATTATGTCCACATGTTTATAACATATTATTAATATCTTATTACTAATATTACTATTCATATTATGATATCACTATATTTATGATTTACCACAATTTTTACTATTTTTATTATTAATTTTCCATTTTCTTTTTATCATGATTATGATTTTTTTCATTAAGATTTTTTCATTAAGATTTTTTGTATTTATTATGTTTATTATTTTCATCACCGCCATTGATGTTATATACACACAGTGTATGGTGATAATTTATATTCTATATACCAAATATAAGCTAATTCAGGTCAGATTTTCCCACAATTTTGGGACACTGTTAAATTGATAATTAAACCCTCCCACCTTAATTGAAGAGGTACCCTATATATAGTTCCCAGACCTAGCACAAATCACTGTTAACCACTGAGGAAGGGGACTTTATCCCCGAAACGCGTTTGGTACATGCAACAGTGTTTATGATCTGGCTGGAGGGATAAAGGAACAATAGAACCACAAACTCTATATAACAAAGTGCACTGCCACATTTAAAAGGAGTGTATAACTCTGGAACTGTGCCTCCATACTACAGAGCAATCAATATACGAGCGCAACACTCTGCAGAGCGGCGCGTCTCATTCGAACAACCAGCTCGACCACGTGGGACGCCACGTGGTACGCCACGAAAAGAGCGCGTACTACAGCTGAACATCGTAAAAGTCAGCAGCGCCTGCACCGCACCGCAAAGGGAAGCAGAGACAAGACGTCCATAAGGAGGGTAACGTACCCAGTTTTGACTGGTAACATATTACTATCTGGGATTGTTGGAGCAAGTATTCCTGGTACAGGAATTGAAACCAAAACAACTGATATTGAATTAATCACACAGGGATTACTGCTACCAACCGCTCAATACCCATTTGATTATTTCATGCCTAACTGCCATTTATTGTACGAGGGATATTGACTAGAGATGAGCGAGCACTAAAATGCTCGGGTGCTCGTTATTCGAGACAAACTTTTCCGGATGCTCGGGTGCTCATTTCGAGTAACGAACCCCATTGAAGTCAAGGGGAGACTCGAGCATTTTTTGCAGGGGACCAAGGCTCTGCCTAGGGAAGGCTGGGTGAAAACCTGGAAACCTCAGAAAATGATGGAAACACCACGGAAATGGACAGGAAACAGCAGGGGCAGCATGCATGGATGCCTCTGAGGCTGCCTAATCCCACCATTACCCTAAATTCTCAGGCAACAGCCTGGTGGTTACCCTCATGGAAATTGTGCTCACCCAGTCCAAGAAAGGCGAGGCACATGCCCATTACATGTTAGGGAAGCACCCAACTAGGTGCAACGAAGGTCCATCACCCATGCCCATGCTGGCACTGCTCTCCTATCCCCACCCACACGATGCAGGAATAAGCCTGACACAGCATGGCGGTGACACCAACAAGTGACCAAATTAGATGAGGTAGCTGGTGAAGCACCCAAAAATTTAGCCTGACACAGCATGGCGGTTACACCACCAATGACTTTGTCCTACTGAGAAAGCAGTGAAATGGCTTTTGTTGAGCCTCTCAGCAAAAATTTTTTTTTTTAAATGTCGGTACTTGCGCCTCCTGAAAAATTGTTTTGGACTGTCTGTTTGACGCTCCTGAAACATTGTTTTACAGTGTCTGTAGTTGACACTGCGGAAAAATTGTTTGGAGAGAGGGCCTGTAGGTGGCCCTCTGGAAAAATTGTTTAGAGAGAGGGCCTGTAGGTGGCCCTCCGGAAAAATTGTTTGGAGAGAGGGCCTGTAGGTGGACCTCCGGAAAAATTGTTTAGAGAGAGGGCATGTAGGTGGCTCTCCGGAAAAATTGTTTAGAGAGAGGGCCTGTAGGTGGACCTCCGGAAAAACTGTTTAGAGACAGGGCCTGTAGGTGGCCCTCCGGAAAAATTGTTTGGAGAGAGGGCCTGTAGGGGGCCCTCCGGAAAAAATGTCGCAAAAGAGTGCCAGTTGGCCCTCTAAAAAATTGCGTTTTGGGTCAGCGTTAGGCAAAGACGACAAGGAGGAGGAGGAGTAGAGAAGAGGAATCGGATACATAAGTAATGTTAATCTTTAGCTGCTTTCCCCCGGAGGAGATTTGAATTTCGGTGAAATTCAGGCTTTGTTCATTTTAATAAGTGTCAGCCTGTCAGCGCTGTCAGTTGACAGGCGTGTACGCTTATCGGTGATGACGCCACCAGCTGCACTGAATACCCGCTCTGACAACACGCTAGCGGCAGGGCAGGCCAGCACCTCCAAGGCGTACAGCGCCAGTTCAGGCCACGTGTCCAGCTTTGAAACCCAGTAGTTGTATGGAGCAGAGTGATCGGTCCGGACGTTGGTATGGTCAGCTAGGTACTCCCTCACCATCTTTCTGTAAAGCTCACCCCTACTCTGTCTAGACTGGGGACAGGTGACAGTGTCTTGCTGGGGTGACATAAAACTGGCAAAGGCCTTGGAGAGCGTTCCCCTGCCAGTGCTGGACAAGCTGCCTGCTCGCCTCCTCTCCCCCGCTACTTGGCCCACAGAACCATGCCCTCTGCCGCTAGCGGCGTCATATGGGAAGGATTGTTTACGCTTGTGCACCAGGGCCTGTTGATATTGATTCACTCTCATACTCCTTTCCTCTACAGGGATGAGAGTGGAAAGGTTCTGCTTGTACCGTGGGTCCAGGAGAGTGAACACCCAGTAATCGGTGTTTGAAAAAATGCTTCTAACGTGAGGGTCCCGGGATAGGCAGCCTAACATGAAGTCTGCCTTGTGCGCCAGAGTCCCAACATGCAAGAATTCCCTCTCCTCACTGGCCTGACTCTCCATTTCCTCCTCCTCCTCCTTCTCTTCAGCCCATACACGCTCAAGAGTTAAGAAGGACTGAGCATTGGTACCCTCTTCTGTCTCGCCGACATTCTCCTCCTCTTCCTTCTCATCCCCCTCCTCCGATACGCGCTGAGAAACAGACTGGAGGGTGCTCTGGCTATCAAGCGACGTATCTTCCTCCATCGTCTCTTGTGACAAGCGCAAAGCTTCCGACTTCATGCTGAGCAGTGAGTTTTTCAACAGGCAAAGCAGCGGGATGGTGAGGCGGATAATGGCAGCATCGCCGCTGACCATCTGTGTTGACTCCTCAAAGTTGCTCAACACCTGGCAGATATCAGACATCCACGTCCACTCCTCATTGTAGACTTGAGGAATCTGAGTGACCTGACTACCAGTTCTGGTGGAAGTTGACATCTGGCAGTCTACAATGGCTCTGCGCGGCTGGTAAACTCTGGATAACATGTTTAATGTCGAATTCCATCTTGTGGGCACGTCGCACAACAGTCGGTGAGCGGGCAGTTGTAGGCGGCGCTGCGCTGCCCTGAGAGTGGCAGCATCTGTGGTCGACTTGCGGAAATGCGCACAGATGCGGCGCACCTTGGTGAGCAAATCAGACAGATTGGGGTATGTCTTGAGGAAACGCTGAATTATGAGATTGAACACATGGGCAAGGCATGGCACATGTGTGAGTCTGCCGAATTGCAGAGCCGCCACCAGGTTACGCCCGTTGTCACACACAACCATGCCTGGCTTGAGGTTCAGCGGTGCCAGCCACAGATCGGTCTGCGCCGTGATGCCCTGTAATAGTTCTTGGGCGGTGTGCCTTTTGTCACCTAAGCTCAGCAGTTTGAGCACCGCCTGCTGGCACTTAGCCACGGCACTGCTGCTGCGCCTAGAGCTACCGACTGAAGGCACCATGCCCACGGATGGTAATTCGGAGGAGGAGGTGGAGGGGTCGGAGGGGAAGGCATAGTACGTCTGAGAGACCGTGACCGAGGTAGGCCCCGCAATCCTCGGTGTGGGCAGTACATGAGCGGCCCTAGGGTCATTCTCGGTCCCAGCCTCCACCAAGTTAACCCAATGTGCCGTCAGTGAGATATAGTGTCCCTGCCCGGCAGCACTTGTCCACGTGTCCGTGGTTAGGTGGACCTTCTCAGAAACAGCGTTGGTCAGGGCACGGATGATGTTCTGTGACACGTGCTGGTGTAGTGCTGGTGTAGTGCTGGTGTAGGGCTGGGACGGCACATCGGGAAAAATAGTGGCGGCTGGGGTCCGAATACCGAGGGGCAGCCACCGCCATGAGGTTGCGAAAGGCCTCGGTCTCTACCAGCCTATAGGGCAGCATCTCCAGGATCAGCAATTTGGAGATGTGGACGTTGAGGGCTTGGGCATGTGGGTGGAACTGTATTTCCTCTTGCACTCCAGCGTCTGCTGTAAAGACAGCTGAACGCTGTGCAGGGACACATTGGTGGACGATGTGGTGGATCGTGGAGGCGAAGGTGTGGTTTTCCTGTGGGAGGCGCTCATGCCGGGGTCCTGGGCAGGGGGTTGACTAGCAGAGGCAGAGAGTGACACAGGGAAAGGAGCAGTGGTGGGACCCGCAGGAGGTAAACGGCCTTGGTTCCATTGAGTGGGGTGTTTAGCACTCATATGCCTGCGCATGCTGGTGGTGGTTAGACTAGTAGTGGTGGCCCCCATGCTGATCCTGGTGTGGCACAGGTTGCACACCACAGTACGTCGGTCATCCACAATTTCTTTAAAGAACCTCCAGACTTGCGAACATCTAGGCCTCGCCACGGGAGCTTCACTACGTGAAACAGTTGCTGCTGATGCACCAGCTCTGGCCCTGCTTCTCCCTCTGGCCACACCACTGCCTCTTCTAACCTGTTCTGGTGCAACACTCGCCTCCGCCTCAGAAGCACTGTTTTCACTCGGCTTATCAACCCAGCTTGGGTCAGTCACCTCGTCATCCTCCGATTCCTCAGTCTGCTCCCCCCTCAGACTTCCTGCCCTGACAACAACTTCACCACTGTCTGACAACCGTGTCTCCTCATCGTCCGACACCTCTTTACACACTTCTTCCACTAAGTCAACAGTCATCACCCACAGACTGCGACAGTTGGAAAACTTGGGCATCGGGAACGAGGTCAGCAGCAACCTGAGAAGTGGTTTGTGACTCTGGGAAGGGTCCAGAAAACAGTTCCTCAGAGTATGTCGGATCGCATTCCAAATTTTCCTGGGAGGGGGCAGACTGGGGGGAAGGAGGTTGAGGTGGAGGAGCCAGAGGAGTGCTCCCTTGGGTAACGTGGGTGGACTGCGTGGAAGACTGACTGGTGGACAAATTACTTGAAGCATTGTCCGCAATCCACGACATCACCTGTTTGCACTGTTGTGGTTTCAACAGTGCTCTACCACGTGTCCCTGTAAGTTGAGACATGAAGCTAGGGAGTGTAGCTCTGCGGCGTTCCCCTGCTCCCTCATCTGCAGGTACTGTCTCACCCTGCCCAGGACCACGGCCTCTGCCCCCTGCAGTAATTGAATGCCCACGCCCACGCCCTCGTCCTTGACCCTTAGCCCTGGGGTTCAACATTTTCTGTATATAAGTGTATTATATATACCCAAAAAAAAAAGTGGGCCTGCTGTACTGAAACCCACAAACTTGTTCAATCTGAACAAGTTAATATATAGGTGGATAAGTTAGAGCAAAATTACGTATTTTATTACGTACTGTGCAGTATGGAGCAATTACACTGAAACTATTAGATTAGGCAGACTTTGTCTGCTTAAGTGCAACCCAGACAAATGTCGTACAGAGATTTTTCTAATGTAGCTGTATCAGTGAGAGCAAAAGACCTTTTTTAATTACGTGACGTACAGTATGGGTCACCTGGACAGAAAATACGGATTGTGGTTTGTGGTGACTGGCCAGCTGAACTGTGACACACAGAATGGTTCCACACAGCTGTATGAAATGGATTTGTATCACTGAGATAAAACAACAAAAAAACAAAGTTTTTTTTTTTTTACGTGACGTGCAGAATATATCAGAGAGCAAACTCAGCCCCTGCTGACTGTGGCTATTTTCACTGCAACCCCAGAAAAATGTCGCACTCAGATTTTTCTATATCACTGAGAGCAGAAAAAACCTATTTGCAGTCTCCCTGCAAACTGCTGCAAATATGGCGATAGCTGCACTACTAGTGCCAGCCAGGAGACAAAAGAAGTGTCTTGTAGCCCTTAGAAGGGCTGTTAGGTTCTTTTGAGATCACTCCTGCCTAACAGAGAACTAAATCCAGGCCCTAACACTCTCCCTTAAACGCAGCAGATCTGTCCCTAACGACATCCAGACAGCCTCTGAGCCGAGCACTGCCGGAAGTCACTAGTATATTCCAGGGTCACCTGATCTGGCCAGCCAACCCCTGCTATCGACATGTAAGGCCCCACGTGATGCTGGGGGGTACCGCAGAGTCTCCTGGATAGTGATTGGCTGAGTTATAGGTGCCAAAAATTAAAAATGCAGGAGATGCCATTTCCTCAAGCATGGCAAGATGCTCGTCCGAGCATCGAGCACTTACGAGTACCCTAATACTCGAACGAGCACTAAGCTTGGACGAGCATGCTCGCTCATCTCTAATATTGACATTTGCTGTGCAAGGATTACAATCACAGATTGCGCACTATTTGCGCAATTGATGCGCTGTGATCTGATGAACAGATGATAATTTGCCACCAATTTATTCATTTATTCATTTATTTATTTCAAGACTATTGCTGAACAACTCTACTTAAGGGCACATTATTGCCAAAGACCTTGCTGCTATATCACACCGCAATTTCTACTTTGTTTTATCCTATTTTTTCAACATAACTTATTAGTCCACAATTTATTATTCCAGCTGGATATATATTTTTAATATAATTTTTAATATATTTTCTTTTTTGTTTTTTGATATATGTTGTAATAGTGTGTGACATCCCTTTTTTACTGAAGTGAATATTAAAATATTATATTTTAAACTAACGATTCCTACATTACTATACCATTTATTGGTGACCAACACTAGAATATTACCATTATTAGTATACTACCCAAGTGAGAGTGTGCCTACCTAACCTTTGATTTATCTATAATTTCTTATGCTTACGGTGTATGGGTAAGCCGTCAGGTAGAGCACCTCTACTTCATTCATCTATAATTGTTGAGCAAACTTCCTATATCAATTTTCACATGGGTAGACATTTGCCCCTATTATAGGATAATTTTTGGACCGCTTATTCAGAACAAGCCACTGCGTCTACCAATACTACCATGTGTACATAAACATGGGCAGACATTTACCCCTGTTATGGTATAATTTTTGGACCACTTATTTAGAAAAAGCCACTGCTTCTTCTGATACTACAGTGTGTGTTTGGGCATGGGCAGGCATCTTCCTCATTTAAGGCATATTTTTTAGACTGATTGTTCAGAACAAGCCACTTTTTTATACCGCTGTGTGTGTTTAAATACTGGCAGGTATGTTCTGCCAATAAAGAAAAGCAATTGGAATGCGTTTAATTTGAAAAAGCATAACAAATCTGCAGTGAGCTTTTTAACAGGCTGTTTGTTAGAACTGTCAACCATGCATTTACCCATATCTATATATCAGTGTCACTGTGACATTATTTACTATTGCTATCCTTGGATTAAAAAGATTGAAAGGGAGAGACACAGAGAGAGAGAGAGAGAGAGAGAGAGATTAAAAAAAAAGAACAAAGAAATACAGGAGAGAAAAAAATATGAGTCTTGTGCAAGTAGAATCAGTTTGGACCTGAATCAAATTTTCTGATCAATTCATTAGAATCAGACCCTAAAGGATTTTCAAGAAATTCGCTTATCTCCAGTAAAGAGTGGATAAGTATAAGTTATACAGACAGAAACATTGCTGTGTTATGAGATCACCAGTATCACACATTGTAGCCAACCTGTACATGGAGGAGATGGAATCTAAAGCCCTCAAACACCTTGTGAGAATTGCACCCTGTCATTGGTTCTGATATGTGGATAAATCCTGGGTTAAAATTTAAAAACAAGAAGTTCAAGCGTTCACTGAACACAGGGAAGAAGGCTGGAACTGGAGTCTACAGGAAACCTACTCATACAAACCAGTAGCTGCTATTTGAGTTCCACCATTTTCTAGATCAAATACTGGGCATCATTAGAATCCCACACCACCGAAATGAAAAGATATCATCCAGTATAGAGGCAAAGACAAGGGAATTCAATCACCTCAAAGGAGTGCTAAGAACTTGTGGGTATCCAGAATTGGCTTTTGTTAAAACTGAGAAAAGAAGAAAAAAGAATTGCAAGATTGCCAGTGAAGGTTCAAAGCAGGGCAGATGGAAGAACTTGGTTCTTCTGTACATAAC
The DNA here is from genome assembly GCA_900303285.1 of Rhinella marina. Classification (NCBI taxonomy): domain Eukaryota; kingdom Metazoa; phylum Chordata; class Amphibia; order Anura; family Bufonidae; genus Rhinella; species Rhinella marina. Next base: position 399,747 of record ONZH01002761.1, read on the forward strand.
TGAGGTATCTGAAAAATAATTTTTTAATAAACATCATATCCCTTCTTAATGTCTTATGTCTTCTTAAACCTAAACACGAAAAAAACAATATTGTGTATGCAGTCCAGTGCAGTGAGGAGTGCCAAAAATTGGGGAAACAAAACAGCAGTTACATCAGAGTATGGCCCAGCACAAAATTGTCAACAATGGTCTAAACTCAGCTGCGTACCTACATCTTAGGACACAGAACACTGGTTTGATGAGAGTAAGTTTTGCATTTTAGACACAGAGGAGTGGTGCAAAAGAAGTGGAAAATAAGCTATTTATGTTGGAGAAACTAAGCTTGAATAGAGGTGGAAGGGTGTGACAACTATTGTCCAATATCTAAATCCAATTGCTATGACTTATTACTACTGATAGAATTTTGTTCATTGCTGGTTGTTATGGCTCAAGCCACTCTGTAGTTGTAAACATAGTTTTAGTATGTTATTTATTGTAATCCTCCAGTAGTGTTTATTATTTGATGTCAATTCAAAATGATTTTTGTGACATTTATCAGCATAGAACTGTATAAATAAATATAAATTAGGTCCCATATTTGGAAGCAGGTGCCAGCTTACCAAAAAAATATCACATTTCATGAAACGTCTTAATTAGACTTATGACAGCCTCCCATGAGGATACTACCTGGCTCAGTGTATCCTGCATTCACCTCTACTGTATGGTTTCTGTGCTTAGCTAACTTCATACTTGACCTATAATGTGATAATTACTTCTTGGAGAACATCTTCCAGGAATCCTGTAAATAAACGCTTCGCAAAAAAACATCATGACATTTTGCATGTCCTTCCTTTACACTGAACTGTTCTTGTAGAAAATAGAATGCGTGATATTCACGTACACACTATGTTTATTTGAATTTCAATAGACTTGTTTTCCTCCGTAGAATTAGATGATGATTTATTATTTATGTTATTCTTTAGGAAGTCGTAGCTATTAGCTTTTTGTTAGTCTAGGCATCTATGACCTTCCTCTACATCAAGGTGAAAGTAATAATAGTCACATCATAATTTTATGTTTGCTGTTGAAACAAAACATTGTGCAGATTATTACATTGAAGGAAAAAAAGAGTATTTAGCTTGCTTACAAACTAATTGTTGGACCTTTTATTTTATTTTTTTCTTGTTTCTTTCATTGCTGTATGGTTTTTCAACAGATGATGTTTTCATGATCATGTAGGCTGCCCACTGAAATCTCAAATTCTTTTTCACATGCTATTTTTATTTCTATTTTATTCATTCCAAGTATACCTGGTTCATAAACGTACATATCAATGTGCTATACACCACAACTGCTGTATATAATAACTGACCCCAGAAAAGCAATTATGTGACAGGCTCTGTAACAGCAACTTGGAATTGAGATATTAGGCTGGGTTCACATTTGCAGTGTTGTCTCCAGAAGTCTGTTCTGGCAGAGGAAAAGACTGCTGGAGTTTACCGTATTTGGCACAGCCAGATACCACCAGGCCCCCGTCCAATGTAATAGGATTCGGCGCCGATCCGGCCGCTTACAGGTATATGTGCAGGCTGGATGCTGCATGTAGCATATTTGGTCCGGCCGATGGCTGGCATGTACATAGGATACAGTGAATATTGTCAGTCTGTTCCCCTGATGGAACAGACTGCTGCAATTAAGGATGCAGATGTGAACCCAGCCTTAGGCTACTTTCACACTAGCGGCAGGCCTGATCCGGCAGGTGAAGGGTGCTGCCGGATCAGGACTGCCACAGCGGTCCGGCCCCACACATGTCACACAGTACATACATACACACAGACACACACACATATAGACAAACAAATACACATACATACTTACATGCTCCCGGCAGGTCTTCGGAGCGCCGGAGTAGCAGGACGGCTCGCACAGGTGACGATTCCCCACAGCGCCCTCTGCTGAGCGCCTGGTGGAATCGTCATCTGTGCGCGCCGACCTGTTCCTCCGGCGCTCTGAAGACCTGCCGGGGAGCATGTAAGTATGTATGTGTATTTGTATGTGTATATGTCTGTGTATGTTTATGTGTATGTCTATGTCTGTATGTGTGTATTGTGTGTATGTGTAGCCAGATCCGTCATGAACTCCATTGAAAGTCAATGGAGGGCAGATCCGGTTACCATTGTGGTCACACCAGACGGATCCGCCCCCATTGACTTGCATTGGGGGTCATTCGGGATCCGTCTTGGTGCGGATGCCTGGACCGGAGAGCAAACCGCAGCATGCTGTGGTTTGTTCTCCGGTCTGAAGACGGAACGGAATGTTTTCAGGAGCATTCCGTTGTCTTCAGTTCAGTTTTGTCCCCATTGACAATGAATGGGGACAAAACTGAAGCGTTTTATTCTGGTATTGAGCCCCTATGACGGAACTCAATACCGGAATTTTAAAACGCTAGTGTGAAAGTAGCCTTACACACACATTACATGGGGATACATTATAAAATGACTTTGTTTGTAAAAATGTTATCTGTCTGCATCAGGATTGTTAAGAGAAAGATCAGTAATCTTTGTTGTTGGTGGCTGTATCCTTATTAATGTTTAACTCACAGCACATGACTAACTGGCTTCACTTCCATCCACACATGATAGATCCTGTTACGTATAGTTCTGTCTTCAGTAATACAATCATATCAATGTACAGTGTATACTTTCTACAAGGACTGTTCACTTATCTGTTAAAATACTTTACCTAATGAGAATTCCAGTTATGTGTCATTCACAAGTGTACACTGTCATATTAATGTATCCAGGCATGGCTGAGCACATTCATGTTAGTAAATGACCAGTGTAACTGATTACTGGACCATTACTTTTAAGTTTCTCATTAGCCACCTTTTTTATTATGTTGAGTGTTAGGACTTGGAACCAGGGGCATACATAGAAATTGAGGGGCCCCATAGCGAATCTTAGAACTGGGCCCCCCACCCAGATATAAAGTACAATATATATATATATATATATATATATATATATATATATATTAGCAGCAGCCCTCCTACAGACACAGAATGTCCCACCATAGACACAAATGCGTGTGTATATATATATATATATATATATATATATACACACACACACACACATATACAACAGATATGTGTTGTATATGTGTGTGTGTACCTGCAGTCCTATTTAAAACCACAAGTAACACTAGTGCTGATAATGTGACAGTGTTACCTGCAGTCCTAGGTAAAACCACAGATAACACTAGTGTAGATCATGTTGTAGTGTTACCTGCTGTCCTATGTAAAACCACAGATAACACTAGTGTAGATCATGTGGTAGTGTTACCTGCAGTCCTATGTAAAACCACAGATAACACTAGTGTAGATCATGTGGTAGTGTTACCTGTGTCCTTAGCGTGCCTCCCTGTGCCTCTCCCATGGACTCCATGCTGTCTCCTCTGCCGTCTTCTTCTTCTTCTTGCCCCCACAGAACGTCCTGAAGCAGCTGCGTCAAGACAAAGGAACACTGTGGGCATGGTGACTGTGACACGCACAGGGACAAGGACATAGGGACAGAAACACACAGGGGGACAGACACACTCAGGGACAGACACACACACACAGGGGGACAGACACACACAGGGGACAGACACACACACAGGGGACAGACACACACACACAGAGGGACAGACACACACAGAGGGGACAGACACACACACAGGGGGACAGACACACACACACAGGGGGACAGACACACACACGGGGGGGACAGACACACACAGGGGGACAGACACACACACAGGGGGACAGACACACACAGCTAGGCCTCACCAGACTCCAGCTCCTCTCCGTACAGGAACAAAGCTCTCTGCTCCTCTGGCTCCTCCCCCACTGGTCACATGGGCGGATGACGTCAGGAAGGTCCTTTAGCCCACAGCACCATGGACTGCAGGGGTGAGGAGACCTAAAGAAGAAGGGGGAGACCTATCTCTTGACTGCAGGGGTGAGGAGACCTACACTGGACTGCAGGCGAGGAGACAGACAGGAGAAGTGGGGATACCGAAGACTAGGAAGTGAGGGGGCAGGGCCATTCAGCCCTGCCGGGTCCCCCAACCTCACGGGCCCCATAGCCATGGCGTGGCCATGTAATTACTGCAGTTGTCCGGCCAATTGGTCATTGTAATGTGTAGATAAAATGTTTCCTCTAAAAAAAAAAAAAAAAAAAAAAAAAAAAACATAAAAGTACAGTAAAAACTAGAAATCAACTTAAACCAATAACACTGAAATGAAATGACACATGTAATCCTGTTCTAGCAGTAGCCTGATATGGTCTTTTGTAGTAACAGCTACTGATCAATTATGCATACAATATGATATATTGCCTCTGAGGAAGGAGCTAAGGAACCTTTAAAATGCATTTGGCATTGTGAGAAGAACTAATTCTAACCACATATACCGGGGATCAATAAATCTGCTACCAGAAAAGTGGGATACAACTTTACTAACTACAGAAATCTATCATCATGGGGTACTGGTGTTTTACCAGTGTCAATGCACATGTGTGAGAAGTAACTGGCCGACTGAGTAAAGTAGAAGAAGCAAGTGAAAAAAAATAGAGGGCCAGCCTCGAATTTGAACTGAACTACATAAGGAGTGGGTGAGAAGCACTTTCAAGCAAGTTTGATCATTGCTTCTATCATATTGGCCATAGTATAGGACTGTAAATGGTGGTTTAGGAAAGATACACCCCTGTCTTTAAGGTCTCAAGGTTGACAATACGTATAAGACCAAAAGCTAAGGAGGAGAAAAAAACTGCCTGTAGATCCAAGAGACGTGATTGATCTAATATTGGATATTGGATATTTAGAGGATTATCATAGTTACAGTTAGATAAGGCTACTTTCACATTAGCGTTTTTAAATTCCGGTATTGAGTTCTGTTATAGGGGCTCAATACCGGAAAAAAACACTTCAGTTTTGTCCCCATTCATTGTCAATGGGGACAAAACTGAACTGAAGACAACGGAATGCTCCTGAAAGCATTCCGTCCCGTCTTCAGACCGGAGAACAAACCGCAGCATGCTGCGGTTTGCTCTCCGGTCCAGGTATCCGCACCAAGACAGATCCGGAATGACCCCCAATGCAAGTCAATGGGGACAGATCCGTTTGGTGTGGACACACCAGTAATCCGGATCTGTCCTCCATTGATTTGCAATGGGGGGTCATTCCGGATCCGGCTACATACATACAGACATACATACAAACATACATACAGACATATAGACATACTCACATACTCCAGGGACGCCGGCAGCATGTCTTCACGCGCCTCCTGCGCGCAGCTATGACGTTTCCCCACTGCGCCCAGCAGAGGGCGCTGTGGGGAATCGTCATCACTGCGCGCAGGAGGCGCGTGAAGACGTTCTGCCGGTGTCCCTGGAGTATGTGAGTATGTATGTATGTCTGTATGTATGTCTGTATGTTTGTTTGTATGTATGTTCATTGCTTGTTTCAATGTGTGTCCGGCTCCACACATGTATAGCGTTAGCACGGATCCGTTGGCACCCTTTAGGTGCCGGATCCGTGCTAACGCTAGTGTGAAAGAGGCTTAAGTCTTGTGCAGAGCTATTTACAACAAGTATTTGACATATAGATATGAGCACGAAAGATATATATTTTTTTAAATTAAATGCGAAAATTTAGACCATAATACATACAGCCTCCTTGACTGTTGAAAATAATTTGTGGCATAATTGCTTATTTCCAACAGATTTACTGTTTACAATAGAGATTATGATTGTGTGTGACTTAGGCCTACACGTAAGTGTCAGGCCATGTGAGTTTCCGTCCACCTTTCAAATGTACAACAGCCACCAAACAATACTACACAATCAACCAATGAGCATGTCTATTTAGTTTTAAAAAGACCAACAGACATGCATGTTTAGTTTTAAAATTTTGTACTATCCAATTATATATCCCCCACGTTAGTAAAACCAATTGCATGCTGGCAGAAATCATGACCTAGAACTTCAGATATCTGCCACCTGTAAAGTCCTTTCACACAGGCCAATTATCAGGATGGAACAGGATAATATGACGCTCATTTTCGATAATTGGCCAGTGTAAAGCTGCCACCAGTCACCCAAAAATAAGCAAAGGGTTTTTCAGAAGGTGAAAGATTTGTTGATGTGCACCCAAATGTTTCTGGGCAGCAGATTTTCTGTGCTGCCCAGAAAAAATTAATCTGTAATGATCACCGCCCCCCACACCCCATAGCAGAGGTGAATGCTGCATGTACATAAATGCATCTCTCACCTTGACTCCTGATCAGACAATTATCAGGAATGAGCAATTTGTTCCTGATAATTGCCTGGTCAGTCAGGTCATGTAAAAGGGCCTTTGGTCATTGTCAGAAAACCTATGACTCATATATCACATAATGAATAGCATGCAACAGTATATAACATTTCACTCATTCACAAATCTCTTTATTTTCAAGGTGTTGCAGTAAATATGAACACAAGCAGTGCGGTGGATGCTAGAGAGCCAGATACCCAAGATAATAATGCAAATAATCCGGATAATCAGCCATCAAGCACTTTAGCTACCTGTCTACCATGTGACAATGGGAACTCTGTAACTAGCGGTGAGTTTGTTCTTACCATATGTATGCATTTCTGAATGTATTACAGTTTGGATAAAGAAAATATCAATAAGCCTTATATAAGCCATCTATGTGAGTAATGAGCACTACTGATCATTTAAATCACTACATTCATTCCAATTTTAAGCACAAAATAAATGATTGCATAGGTTTCATTGCTATCAACTACATCCTACAATACAAGGGTACCCAACTATGCATACTGTACTTGTGTCGTATTGGAGTCTTTTGGGGGGAGGAGGGGGTGGGGTGTTCCATGTTCAATTATGCTATAGAGATTCATGAAGGGAACACTTGCAGTGGTGCTTCATAGTTTGTGAGTACTTCAGAATTTGTCAATCAAAATGCAGGGAGTCCAGCAGAGAGAGAGAGAGCAGAGCCTTTAGGTGTAACAACAATATCCCCTTTGCTCCTAGAGGCACATTTGCATATATAAAAAATATTTTTTCTCAACAATGTAGGCACATATGAGCATGTGACCAACACAGAATCCAACAGATGCCCTTTAATAAGGAAAATTAGTTTGCGAGTATGTGGAGTCAATTCCTTATGCAGTAATTACTGCAACCAAACATTTTTGTTAATTGTTGATTAGTCCTGCACATTGCCCTGGAGGAATTTTAGCCCATTGATCCATACAAAACAACTTCAACTCTGTTATGTTGGTTAGTTCTGTCCTATGAACTGCTCTCTTCAGGTCCTCCTACAGCATTTGTATTGGATTAAGGTCAGTTATTTGACTTGAACATTACAAAACTTGTACTTTATATTCTTTAGCCACTATTTGGCAGAATGACGTATGTGCTTAGGGTCGTTGTCTTACTGCATGACTCACATTCTCTTGAGATTCAGCTCAAGGCCACATGTCCTGAAACTTTCTTTTAGAATTTGCTAGTATAATTCATAATTCTTTGTTTGAGCAATGATGGCAATGATGCCAAGCTGTCCTGGCCAAAATGCAGCAAAAGTGGCTCAACCCATGATACTACCACCGTGGTTTTTATGCTGAAGTGCAGTGATTTACTTTTTCCCATAACACTTCTTATATAAACGTTCCATTTTGGTCTCATCTGTACACAAAACATGGTTCCAATAGTCTTTTGGATTGTTCAAGTGATCTTTTGCAAACTCCAGAAGGGTAGGAATGTTATTTCTGGAGAATAGAGATCTAAACTATTTGTAGAAGGTTTTGTAACCTTCTCCAGCCTGATGAGCATCAACATCTCTTCTTATGAGATCCTTAGAAAACTCCTTTGCTCATGCCATGATACACTTACACAAACATGTCTTGTGAAGATCAAACCCACTTACACCTGATTGTCAGCCCATTGATTGAAAACCCGGCTCCGATTTCACTTTCTAATTATCTGCTAATCCTAAAGGCTCACATACTTTTGCCACTCACAGACATGTGATATTAGATCATTTTCCTCAATAAATAAATGACTAAGTGTAATATTTTTAACTCATTACTTTGCTTTGGTTACATGTATCTAATTTTAAGACCTGTGTGAAAATATGATGTAGTTTTAGTTCAAATGCATGCAGAAATACCGAAAATTGTGCATGAAAAATCATAAAAATCACTGGATCGATAAGACATGTGTCACGTTCTGTCACGTGTTCAGGGGTATGTGCAGCCCTGCGCTTAACCCCACCTCTGACCCTGCCTTCTTGCACGGCCCATCCTAGGCATCGGCATACAACTAGTCGATGGTCCCTAGCCTAGGTACGTGCTGGGGCATACAGGGAAGGGGAACATGAGGAGAACACAATAAACAAAGTCAGAACACACACAATATCGGAAAGTCACCAAGCCACGTCACCAAGTCGAACCAGGAAGTCACACCAAAACCAGGGGAGCGAGCAGTAACAAGGTCAAATACACAAACTGAAGTCAAAACCGAGAGCTAGCAAAGTACAAAGGAATGAGGCGAGGATGTAGTCAAAAACATAAGCAGTAGTCAAACACAATAGTCTCTGAAGATCACCAAATGCTAGCACTGGAGATAAGACCAGTGGCCAGCAGCTGCCTGTTTAAATAGGCCCAGCAGATGGGTCACGTGATGTGGCCAGCGTCACGTGATCCAAATCAGAAACCTCAATACACCTGAGCACTGACTCATGGGCGTCGGCGCTCAGCTCCCCTGCTGCTTGTTGTCCAGGGGGAGGATGACGGCCGCGCTTGTGAAGCGTGCGTCGTCGAGTCCTCCCCTCCCCTGGGTTTCTAAGGATTCGAGGACACCTGCTGCTTTCCTGTTCGGAGCTGAACACGGTAGACCGGCGACACAGCAAGGATGGGGCACGTTGCCGGCTCACCGTGACAACATGTTAATCATATGCATATGATAAAAATGTTCAAAACATCTCAATTTATTCAATATTGAGTATGAGAGCCACAAACTGAAATACACACTTACATGCTTTGACATGCTATTAATGAGGTTATTCATGGTTGTCTGAGGAATGTTCTGCCATGCTGAATGCACTTGGACATGCAAGTTATCAAGTTCGACCCCCGGCAGCTCCCTATTCAATTGCTGGTGTCCCAGAAGTGCTCAATGGGAAACAAATCTGGAGATGCTGAAGATCATGGCAGCATATTTAGGCCATGCAGGGTACTCACAGTAGTAATAACAACATATGTCTTCTCATATTTCCTATCAAACATTATGCCACCTTACACTCAGCAGTAGGACCGGAGTGACATTCCTTTGTGAAGGTCTCTTCATGACCATGTGGTCTGCAGACTAATCATTGCATCCGAGACAAAAGCCAGACTTATCACTGAAGAGGATAGACCTCTATTCCAGCCTCCATTGCTGTCTTGCTGTATACTATGATAGCCTTTGAGAGCAGTGTCATGAAATCAATGGAACACCTGCAGCTGGATATCTGGTTTATGCAAATACCTTCTGATGGTTTATGTAGACGTTTGCCACCCTAGGCTTAGGATTTGACATCCAATTTCACCTGCAGTACAGAATAGTTGACTATGCATTATTTTTCTAATCAATCAAGTTGCACATGCAGAAGTTTGCCTCTGTACACCTCTTGCTGTCATTCCATTGAACACTGTTAACATTTTGGCCTAGGTGCATAGCAATCTTTTGGAGAGATAAACCAAGGTCTCTCAGTTCAAGAATTCTGTCCCTTTCAGTTCCCAATGCACAGAACGGACAAGCAACTAAATTGTAAAGCACTGAGGAATATGAGGGCTCCATATTAATAAATACTATTATTATTAATGCCTCTAATGGTGAAAGCTAGCAAGGATAAAAACTGGCCTACTAGTATACTGGTAGCACAGTTTGATATTGTCAAAGAAAGAAAATGTTAGTGAAGGTAGCATTTATTTTGTTAACGCAGCCAGTATAAACGCACATGGCATCATTGCTGGAGTAGGGTCTGTATGTGGAGTTTATACAGATAGCCAAATGAAACTAGGTAAAGCTTATCACCAACTGCAGGATAGAAGCTTGCTACTGTACTTTTACATCATCATCATCTAGTTTGTAAAAAGCTTCCCTAAATCATTATACCTTTTCTGTTCTTCATTAAACTAAATCAACTGTGATCATTTAAATAAACCAAGTCAGTCTGTGCAAAGTTTACAATGCTTTTTGTGGAGTCAAGGAGGACACTTGTAGGTTACCTGAGACACTTATTAATTCAGTCCATTAAACTAAATATGTCACAGATGATGTTACATTTCCTTTTCACAAAAGTTTCTATATGTACATAATTGTGCTAGTGATAGCAAAGAGTTTACATAAGCGTACGCAAAGGAAATTTTTCAGAATGTAATCAACAGTTTCATTTATCTTTCCAAACAGCATTGGCTCTGACTTAAAGTAACTTATCTGTGTTGACGCACATCAATGAACTTTTAAACACATGGAAACTTTACTTATGTGATAAGACATCTTATCTAGGTGCCGTTCATAGCAGCAGGCAGATGAATCACTGATGCCGTGGCCTTAGATCAAGGCTTTACATTGATATGAATGTCCGTACATTGAGTGTAAATATTGTTAATTCTTCAAAAACTGCTTTGGGTTTCTCATTGTCGTCACCACTTATTTTTCATATTCCTTATAAATAGTGCTTATTTGTATCTCACAACTTTGGAATCATTCTAAAAACTAAGCATTCAGATTATAAACTTTGGGGGAAATTTATCAAGCCCCGCACTCCAGAATTCTGGGTTTTAAAAAGTCAGAAAAAAAGGCATTTGCAACTTTGTGAAGCTATTAGTGCAAAAAACTAAAAATACAAAATTGCAATGTTTTAGATTTTTACATCACCCATTATTCCAGGTCTGAAAAGTGTATGGTAAAGTGGGCGTGACTATCTGTAAATTTGCTTAAAAAGTCGCAAAAATTGTTTAAATCTTACTCTTTTAAAAGGGTAGCATTAAAAGTGAAGTAACATCTAGAGTAACATTTGAAACAGCAAATTTAGCAAACATTGCAAGACATTTTCTACATTTGGCACAAATTACAGCAACACAGACTCCTGCAAAAATTTAAAAATTTCTTGATGATAATCCCCCCCCCCTTCACATTTTACAAATGGACCATCAGGAGGTGTCCTCAGGATATATGCAGTAATTTCTAGTCTCAACTAAAAGAGAAATATAAAAACCTATTATGGATGCAACCTAACTGTGGTCTTATAACTTACATTTTTAATGGCACCAGTTTAGTTGCATACAATGTATTTTATAAGTTTTATTAATGTTTTATGGGGATACAATAAAAACAGCAATGCCATTGTTTTTTTTTGTTTTGTTTATACAAAACACATACAGTGACATATAACTAATATAGGTTTATTCTGCAGGTTGTTATGGTGATACCAAATTTATATATTTTTTCTAGTGTTTGCATAATCAAAACACAACAATAATTTGATTTTATGTTGGCATATTCCAAGACTCATAACATTTTTATTTTTCAATTGATATAGCTTTATGAAACTTTTGATTACTTTTTATTTCACTTGTTTTTGGTTGACATTTAGTCTTGAATGCGTCAGGGGAGCAATCCTGCATTTACATGATGCTTATACAGTAGATTTTCCATACACAGTCTAATAATCTATCACTCCATCAGATGATTTTATTATTAAAACTAAAAAATGTTTATTTATATCCACTAAATAACAGTCAATTATTTACAGTGATATCATATAACAAGTTTAACAATTTTAAGCACACACGTGGGACCCGCCGCTATAAGACAAAAGGGCCATAGGTGCCCCCATTGTCTGAGATGAGACAACCCCTTTAACCACCGAACTGTTTTGCCCGAGTCCAGCTCGGGCAGTGGGAAAAGTAGCTAACTGCAGGGGGGAGGGCTGCTTTAGATGCTGCTATCTCCTGAATGGTAGATAGAAACATGCAACTGGTCTTGTTTGAAAGCTGACATTCCATGCTTCCATACAAGACCAACGACAGCTAAAGTCCAAGCAACAGAGGAGAAATCATTTTTAGAAATCTAAACCTGTTAAACCTGTAAAACCTGTTTTTACTTTCACTTTCAGCTGCATTCACAGTATGCCGATTGCCGATTAGTGATATCTTCCCCTGTACGGAACAGATCGCTGTCATTCCGGTATTGTCTGAAAGCCTTGAATGTCAGCTTTCAAGAACAGTTTCTAGCTGCTACCATTTAGGAGATAGCATCTAAAGCAGCCCCCCCTCCAGTTAGCTACTTTTCCCACTGCTAGAGCTGGACTGGGGCAAAACAGTTAGGGGGTTAACCGACAGATCCCTGTTTATATACACACACACATGTTAATCCATAAAAGTAGAAGAAAGCTATGGCACTCACTAGATGTGCGGTGTTTAATTGTAATTAAAAATATCCACAGCAGTCTAGGATGCAAGTAACACACAACAGCAACATCCGTTTCACTTGGTCTGTGCTTCATCAAGCCTTACGCATCATGACCCCTCATATGTGAGTCTCCTTAGTGGTCTGAGTTTTTTCTAAAAGTAATCATTGGACTGTTAGTTACTTTTTCTTTCAGCTGCGGAACCTTCAACTAATGCCAGTTATTAAAGATTGCTCTACATACTACAGAAGCCACGGGACTATACTTGAATGTAAATACTGCTCGATCACCTCTATTCTTTCTCCTACTGTAGCCTCCTCTTTTTTCAGAGCCTTATTGAAAGCCACATCACTTGTTCTGATAATACCTCTCTAGTAACCGTTTTTTAAACATTTCAGCTTGTTCAATAAAGTCACTGTTGATCTTTCGTAAAAGCACAAATTGACCATAAGGTATTGCTGACTTTACTTATGGAGGATAGAAACTCCCAAACTGCAATAGGGAATTTGTAGCTGTGGGTTTTCTGCTCAGTTTTTACCAACACATCTAAATACTACAACTTGTGAATTTCATATTTATTACATTACTCTCATTTAAATACTTCTTGAATTCCTGATATTGCACTTCGGTAATGGTTCAAATTATAACCACATTGTTTATGAATCTTAAAATTAACTTGATGTAAGCCACATATTGATTCCTCACAGTGAATACATATTGTTCTACAAAAACCTCTAGGAAAAAGTAATAGTAATGTTAATGACATAAGAAACAGTCGCTTGTTTTGCACAAGCATTCAAAAATTTTGAATTAACGGGTGCAGAATGCCTGCTCATTTTTATACACACACAAGTCTTAATTGTCAGAAGAAAGAATTTTTTATCTGGAGTAGCAGCAGTACAGTGTGGATGTGGAAAGGGCAGGAAAATAATAGCATGTGGCTGCAATAGTAGCAGCAGCAGCAGCAGCAGCACAGCATGGAACAGCCAAGGCAGTGGATATGTGGGAGGGTGTTTAGGGGTAGTAGTATTAGTAGTAATGGCTGTGTAATTGTAATGGAAGTGGCAGTTGGAGGGAGTAGCAACTGCGGTCGTGGCAGCGATACAATACAGAGTGTGATATAGGCAGTCAGACAGTGGCTGTGGCATTATGGCTGCAGAAGCAGCTGTATGGAACAAGATGATAGACAGGCAGACAGCAGCATTGGCATGATGGTGGCAGCATCAGCCATACTGTATAGAAAATGACAGTAGGCAGACAGATTGTGGTAGTGGCATTATGGCGGCAGCAGCAGCCATACAGTACGGAACATGATTGTAGGCAGGCAGACAGCAGCAGAGGCATGATGGTGGCAGCAGCCATATGGTATAGAACATAATGGTAGGAAGGCAGACAGCAGCTGTGGCCTAATGAGGTACCGTCAGCAAGGGTAGAACTACAGTATTTGTCGGCCTCACTTGGAAGTGTGTGAAAATCCTCATGGATCCATGTCTTGTTCATTTTGACTGAAAGAGATGTTTTGTACATTGGTCGATAACAACTTTGTTTTGGTGTCATGATGTGACCAGCAGTGCTGAAAAGCCTCTCTGAGATAACACTAGAGGCTGGTCAAGACAGTACAGAAAACGTATACTGGGCCAGTTCTACTGCCCAAAAGTCTATGTGGGCAGGCAACACAGGGTGCCCCAGAGAAAGGCCAGAGTCTCGGTAGGACTGAACCTGGGTGTTCAGCCGTTATGTCTCTGGTTGCTGATTTGAGTCAGCCTGTTGCCACACATGGAAAAATTTCTCCATCATGTTGATAATACTGAACTGGCTGCTGCTGTGGCTTCTGCTGCTTATGGTAGTAGATATGGAAGGAAGTGGGTGACTTTATTGGAGGCAGAGAGAGGCCTCCTGGTCAGATAGGAAGGGGATCGGCATCTGCTCACTAAAAGCTGTGGCTTGCTGCTTACACAGTATATCCTAGTAATAAAGTAATTTGGCCTCCCTATTGGTAACAGGAAACCATTCACCCATTTTGCCTTGATAGTAAGGGTGTAAAAGCATGGCTATCCAGTAATCATCATATTGCTTAATGGTAAGGATATGCTTGTCATTACATAAGCAGGGAAGCAGTGGTAGCTCCTCATCATCCTCCTCCACTTTCCCCTCTATGGGACTTTGTCCATGTGGGTCTTAAAATGTTACAGGGTGGCTAGCAATTGGTCCTTCTTCCACCATTCCTTGTTGTATCAGAGTGAGCATCTGCTCTAAGATAAATGCTGCAGTTAAGATAAGATAATCCTTTAACAGTCTCACCTTGGGGAAATTCAGTGTTACAGCAGCATAGAGAGCATAAACTCCAAAATAAAGGCATTACAGTGACAGTAGGGTACAGATTTAAAAAAAAGTATATTATCAAAACTTAAAAAATTCAGTCTCTGGATTGAATTATATCTGCAGGAACCTCATAGGCAATGAGTGCAATCTATGTCCGCTTGGGTTGGTGTTGGCTGTACAGCCTAACTGTCATGCTCTGGTGTGGAGGGAATAGCCACACCGAGCGTACGAGGGAAGGGAACAGACCAAAACTAGGGAAACGGTCACCTCCTGCAGGGAACCCTGAAACTAAGCCCTGACTGACTACCAGTATGAACAAGCCTGAGTTGTAGGAAAGTTCATACACAGGAACCTAATAATAAATGCACCCTAGAAAACCCTGCAGCTAGTGACACAAGAAAGAGTGAACCCATTCCTCCAAGAGTAAGGACGAACAGGAGACTCCAAAAGGAAAACCACAAAAGGGAAAAAGTAACTTATCTTTAAGCAGGTATCGCAGCAACCGGATCTCAGCCGAGATCCACACCACACACTACTAAGTAGGCAGAAAGTATAAACCACAAGGGATACTGGGAGAGGAAGGGGTAAATAGGAGAAAGATAAGAAAGCCGCGCAGAACATTTAGAAAGTCGTGCAGAACATCTGATACCAGACGCAAGCCCACTCGTGACACTAACAGCAGCAGGAGGAATGACTTCCAATAGCACTCCTCACACTTGGGGTGAAGCAGCCGATCACTGATGGAAATACGCAAAATCTGGTGGCTTCTTCAAAGGGCCTGAATATGTGATAGGCATCCCTGTTGAGACAACACATGCTCATTGCTGAGGTGGTCCTATGTATGATGAAATCATTCTCTACTTTACACTGCTCATACAGACACTTTAGCATAAGCATTTGTTGGAATTCCAACGAATTGGAAAGTTGCAGATCAAGCAGTGCAATGGCATACCATTTGGTCACTGCAAGTCTCCCGGGCATGACTAGCACCATCTGCAAGCCACTTTACTTTTTCAAATAGCGTTGCACGGATAAATTTGTTAGCATATGCTATTTTCCCCCAAATGTAGCACAGCCACAATGTTCCTGCCATGTTTACTAACCACCTTGCCCAGTTGGAGTTGATAGGGAGATAGCCAGTGGGATGTTTGCTGCTGGATACACTTCAGCAAGTGATCGGCAGTGTGGCTACTCTCTGCCAGGCCTTTAACACAGTATGACAATGCTTCACTTTATGCATATGATAGGAGAAAGTGGGAGTGGAAGCAATGCTTTACCCTGCTGCTATTGAGTAGCGAGGATGTCCATGGAGGTGGAGATGGACGAGGCAGATAAGCACCTGGCATGGGAACCTGACCGACACAAAAGTGGACTTGTCAATAGGACATGACCTGGTTACTGGAGTGATGCCTTGCCGCTGCAGTGAAAACATTGATCCAGTGGGCCATGAAACACATGTACTGTCCCTGCTTGTAACAGCTGCTCCAGGTTTCACGACAGGATATACCTTGCTACTCAGTAAAAATTTCAAGTAGCGGCCCACATTCTCCATCAAGTGACAGGGATGGATTTTTTTGAAAAATAATAATCGTGGATAGGTGTCTTCAAGAAAGGCATACCATCAGATTATTAAAGGCAGCCAAATCCAGTGCAACAGTGACTGCACCATCAGCAACTTGGCCAGTTGGAGTTAAGCTTACACTTCAGCAGATTGCTGGGCATGTAGAGTTGCTTACAGGCCGCATGTTCTGTAATCGATGGCTGCCAATGCAGTGGAGTAGGAAGAGGAATAGTCTGAGCAGGAGAGCAGCAACTGCTGCCGACGATGACAAGGACACTGTACTGCACATGGATGTGACCTGGCTTTCGCAAAGGAAACCTGGAGAAGGAGGGCACTCTTGATTCCCTAGCTGGTGGCCACTTCTATTTTTCCACAGTAACTGGTGGTGGAGCATCATGTGCTGCGGTACCCACAGTATGTTTGTTTTGAATGATCATAGCTTATTTTATCCTGCAGATCTTGCAGAACAGTCAGAAAGGTGATACTCACACAGAGCTAGTGGTAGCCAAGCTTGGCTTAGGTCTGGAACATTTTGAGCCCACAGTATCAATTGAATCACCAGTTTGAGTTCGCATAATGGAAGCACATCTGGTCTTGGCAGTTTTTTGCAAGGTTCTTGCCATACATTGCCTCTGCTCTTT
Source organism: Rhinella marina (assembly GCA_900303285.1). Taxonomy (NCBI): domain Eukaryota; kingdom Metazoa; phylum Chordata; class Amphibia; order Anura; family Bufonidae; genus Rhinella; species Rhinella marina. The sequence goes on from ONZH01002761.1 coordinate 416,755, forward strand.
ATTGGCAATACCATGTCCACCATACTCATCCTCTGATGTTACCTCCTCAGCAAGCCAATCCAGCTTCCAGGTCCTGTCCAACACACAATCATCATCATCTTCATTTTCACCCTCCATGCCGCATGTGATCACGCTGTGAGAGCACGGTGGCAACATCACGCTTAGCACAGGTACTTCAGCAGGTCTTTTCCACTCAAGATAAGAGTGGATTGCCTCTGTGCGAGCAAGTGTATGAGGTATTTTTTTTCCCGTTCTCCCGACAATTCTAGCCACTATTTTAGGAAAAATAATTTGTTACCACTTAACAAGCACTGTACCGCTCGGCTCCCCTGCGCTCGCATGGGCGCAGGCAGCCTCTTCCGTCGGGTGAGGAGGACGGAAGAGGCTGCCTGCGCCCATGTGAGTAAAGGGGAGCCGAGCGGTACAGTGCTGGTTATGAGCACGTTCGCTCATCTCTACTAGAGATGGGTCGTTGATCCAGGGAGCTATTCTGATTGCCTGATTGGAGTCTGGAAGGAATTGGCTTCTACCTCACAGGGGTTTTTTGCCTTCCTCTGGATCAACTTGTAGGATAACAGGCTGAACTGGATGGACAGATGTCTTTTTTTCGGCCTTATAAACTATGTTACTATGTTACTATGTTAAAATGGTTTTTGCAGCTGAATGTTATCGACGTGCTCGCAATAAGCCTATGAACTGTAAAGGTTTTTTTTAAAAAAAAAACTTGTTTTCTGTGAACATTTTGCAATAGGCAGAACTAGATGCCGGCAGATGTATTAAACACACAATTCTGAGTGACCAGTCCCTCACTCTTTCTATTAGTGTTGAGCGAGCATGCTCGGCTGAACTCGCTGTTCGGCCGAGCATGCCTACGCTCGGGTCCGCTCGGTGTTCGGCCAAACACCGAGTGTACTCGAGCGTAATGCTCGAGTCTCTTCCCCGCACTGTAATGTTGATTTGTATGCTAATGCGTACGAATTTATATGCTAATGCGTACGAATTTGTATGCTAATGCATACGCATTTGTACGCTAATGCATATGCATTTTGTACGCTAATGCATACACATTTGTATGCTAATGCATACGCATTGTGCGCTAATGCATACAAATTCAGTTAATTAGCATACTTTTACGAGTGAAAGGAATAAAAGAGTAGAAGTCGCAATTCTAACCTTTTTCTATTAACCAGACACCCTCCCCTCTTCCGAGCGGGGGGTGCCTGGTTTAGTCCCATTGACTAACATTATGCTCAGGTGCTCAGCCGAACACTCAAGCAACCCCTAGTGCTCGGCCAGAGCACCCGAGCATATGAGCACAGAGGTACTCGCTCAACACTACTCTCTTTATATGTATGCTTTCCCTGATCAAAGTACCTAAATATATCCAGTTATATTATTACACTACATTAGTGGCTTGTGCCTGCATTTGTTTTTTTGGCAGAGAATACCACAACACATCCTATCACATCCACAGCACAGATCAGAACAATATCAGGCTTATTCTCTGCATAAGGACCCGTCTGCCTACTGTCCCCGATTGGCTGATCAGGCTGTCTTTCAGCCACTCAGCCAATCAGGGTAAGCCCCCCCTTCCTTTTCCTCCCAGTGTCATGGGATCCTTCATCTTCTCCCTCATTTTTCCCTCCAATATTCATAGTAAAATGATGCTTTGGATTCGTTTGGCAGACATATTTTTGTGAAATTTGCAATTAATACAATTAGTTTAGAATTTATTTGCTATCCCCTTGTAAATAGCATTACTTGTTCCCTCTAATATATAGCTCCTTCTTCCAGCCCTCTTGAATGTACAGTCCCATGTAAATAACATCACTCCCCTCCAAAATGCAGTTCCATTTAAACAACATCTCTCCACTTCAACATGCAGTCCCATGTAAACAACATGACTCCCCTCCAACATGCAGCCACGTAAATAAAATCACTCTGTTCCTACATCCAGACCCATGTAAACAACATCACTCATCTCCATTATACAGTCCCTTATAAATAAAGTCACACTACTCCAACATGCAATTCCATGTAAATAACATCACTCCCCTCTAACATAAAGTCCCATGTAAATAAAATCACTCCCCTCCAACATGCAATCCTATGTAAATAACATCACTCCCCACCAACTAGCCCCCTACAACATCCAGTCCCATGTAAATAACATCATGGCTCAGTGGTTAGGACTGGTGCCCTGTGGTCCTAGGTTTGAATCCAACCAAGGAAAACATCTGCATGGAGCTTGTATGTTCTCCCTGTCTTTGTGTGGGTTTTATCCGGGTACTCTGGTTTCCTCCCACAATCCAAAGACATACTGATAGGGAACATTGATTGTCTGCAGAATATGACATTGCTATATAAGTAAATAATAAATTCTCCTCCCTCCAGCCATTTACAGTCCTATCTTATATCTACTGACATCAGAGATTCTTATCTTTCGTTTCCTTTTGGAGGAAAGCAAATTTAAGTATCTTTCCTAAAAACCCAAAGATAAGCAAATTAAACTTGACCTTGGTAGTAGTAAAGTAATCAAAGCCCTTCTGAATATAGCTGACCACCTAAAACCAGCTTGGATCCAATACAGAATGGCTTCACTGAGAGTGGATCATGTTAAACTTATTTTATTGATTTCTTTGACTATGTCTTAACAGTGTTTGATATTGCCTACTTGGATTACAGCAAAGTCTTTGTTACAGTGGCAGATAAAAAGCTGATGACTAGACATAATCCCTAGATAGTTAAGTGGATTCACCATTGGCCTATCAATTATTGATCTGCATTCTGAGGAGAAAAAAGTTACAAGTGGTGTACCTCAAGGAGCTGTCCTGGGACCTATTATTTTTAATATTTGTGTAGGTGACACAGGAGAAGGTTTGGTGGGAAAGGTTTACCTGTTTGCCAATCAGTGTGTAAAACAGTTGACTTTCCTGAAGGAATTTGGGAAATGGAAAAATTTTCTCAGACAAATTGTCAAAACAATGTAATATAATTAGAGATAAAGTGAAACAAAGTTGACGACATAGAATTCGATCAGAATTTCAGGAAAAATTCAATTCAATTCAAAGTCGAATTTCCTCATGTTTCATGGTAATGGCACTAGAGACAGTGATTATGAAAGACTTTATTCACAAAAAAATTCTATTGAGCAGTTCAGGGATATAAAGGGAGGCATTATCCACACTAGAGATGAGCGGATCTATTCACCGCTTCGTAGATTCGTATGGAATCTTGGAAATTTTCTCCTCCTCCTTACGTATTATTCGTAAATCTTTGCAAAATTTTTAATGCTAACGATACGTAAGATACGTATGAAACGTACGAAACGTACACATTCTGCGTGAGGTGGGAAAATGACGATACGCCCCCGCAAGAGTGGAAAAGTGAAGATACGCCCCCCTCAGAATTGGAAAAAAACAGCCCGGCCCACCGGGATCTAACTATTTGCACGTATAGGGAGTGAAGATTCCTCCCTCAGTACTCCACCCTCCTCTGAACCAATTTAGACCAGCGCTGAACACTGAACTAGTAGCAAGCATGGCTAAAGAGCTGCGTCCCAACTAGAACCAGATGGCCTTTGGGGACGAGTTCCCTGATCCACTGCTAGCTCCAGACATCAGGGTGTCACGCTCTGAACTGAAGGTGAGTAAACCACCGTCAGTGCACTTATTCTCCTTACCACCTGCTCAGTTAGCTGCGCATCGTGAGGCGGTTCTTCGTCATCAGGCGGCTGCTGTGGCTCGTGCGGCAGAGTCAGCTGGAGCGTCCACTTCGCCGCCCAGGAGGAGATCCACGACAACACCTTTCATAAGGCAGAACCCGGTGCGCAGACCCTCTGGGAATATAAAAACGCCGTGGAGGACTGGGTCATCCAAGTACTGCACCACCCTATGCCGGGAGATCCTGCATTGGAACGCCGAAAGAGAACGGTCCTGTGGTTTTCCATTGAGAGAGGTTCTGGCTTCCTGGCAGACGATTAGGACGGAAAGGAGTATTTTTTGGCCCGCAGGTCGGTGAAACGGACATACCTGCCACAACCTCAGCACAGCCTGTACATGGGGTCTCAGGTGGAGTACACCCCCATGGCATCCCTGAAAGGCGCCTTTGCGACCAGGGTTACCCTCCTTTCAAAGCTGCTGGTACCTACAACAGAACCTGAAGTGTGGCCGGATGAACCACCTGGTCCAGGACGCTTGCGCTGCCTTCAGGAGTCCCCAGATGGCATCCTCCGGTTCAAAATCGTTTACGTTCCAATCCACGGTCATCCACCAATACCAGATGCCGTGGAAGATAAAGCCAGCAGCAGCCAGGGAAGCTGGGGCTACTTCCCTGGATGCAACCTTGCCAGAACTACTGCAGCCGGAAGTCCTTACCCCTGCTGTCCCGGCAGGAGAATCCAGAAAAGCACAAATGGCTGCAGCGCTCACCAGTGTCACCACCACCCAGGGCAAAAGGGGCATAGATGCCCATGATGAGAACATAGTCCTGCCAATTTACAAATCACTAGTCAGACCACACATGGAGTACTGTGTACAGTTCTGGGTTCCTGTGAACAAGGCAGACATAGCAGAGCTGGAGAGGGTTCAGAGGAGGGTAACTAAAGTAATAACTGGAATGAGTGGACTACAGTACCCAGAAAGATTATCAAAATTAGGGTTATTTACGACTGAGGGGAGATTTAATAACTATTTAATAACTATGTATAAATATATCAGAGGTCCGAATTTCGGAAGAAGAGGGCACTGGAGTTCTACTACGGCAGCGAGCATGGCCTCCAAGAGGCAGGAGCGTCCTCTGATGTCGTTTAGCAGCAGTTCCAGCGAGGAGGACTTAAGATCCCTCATCTGAGGAACCATTCTAGTGGCTGGGTGATATAATGGACACCTCAGGAGGACCTATGGGAGCCACACCATGGACTGCACATGACGGGTGAGAGCTAGTTGGCACTTTTTATGTTTGGTTGTTTGTATTGCCCCCGTTTAACTCTCACCCAGATGGGCATGGCTGTCAGGACTTCCCCCATTCTGCAGAAAATTCCCAATTGCGCCAGTTTTCCTTTTCCCCCCTTCTCAGGTTATTTAGGAGCCCCCTTTGCAAAAAGGGTTCTCTATGTGCTGCTATTTTCTATTATGTATGTATTTCCCCCGTTTGACTCTCACCCAGCTGGAGTGGACATGGCTGTCAGGACTCCCCCCATTCTGCAAAAAATTCCCAGTTGCGCCTAAGCGTGCCTATTTTCCTCCCCCCCCCCCCCCCCCCTTCTCAGGTTATTTGGGAGCCCCCTTTGCAAAAAGGGTTCTCTATTTGCTGCTATTTTCTATTATCCATGTGGATTACACGTTACCTGTTTGGATTACAGTACAATATTACCTCACGTGGATTACAATTGAATTTTGGACTATGTGTTCCAGACAGTGTTTTATCATGCTAAGGAGCCACGATGAGAGACTCTAACGTATATCTGAGCCTTTTATGGTTGCAAATGTGAAATTGATTGCACTAAAATGTTTGCATACTTATGTCTTTGCTGTATTTTAGCTACACTGTTAGTCCATTGTGTGTATTCTTTTTCAGGTACTGCAATGTATGTGTCCTATTATGCACTTATTGTCCAGTGTTTTTAGTAAATTATGCAGTTCACTGAATAGCTAGCAGTGAGCACCTTATTTTTCTACCTCATATGGACTGCCTCTAAAGACTGTACGCCGCGGCCCAGCCTTGTGCGTATGACGCATTCGCGCGTTAATAGTACGCTAAGGATTGGTACGCACTTTTGTACACTAATCCTTACGTATTGCGTACTTTTAACTACGCTGACTGTACATTCGTAATTTGTGCAGGAATGTTCACAAAACAACGATTGTTTTTTTGAAAGTAAATTCGACCGAATAAATTCGTTTAAGTACGAATCTTGTCAGAAATTCGGCAAATATTCGGCAAAGCAAATTTTGGATGATTCGCTAATCTCTAATCCACACTATAGGGAAGAGAGCAGGAATCAATTGAACAGTGCAAAGCTTGGCCAATAGGAGGTATTCTATTACACCTTGCTGCACTAATTAAAATTGTTCTAAATTTTAATACTTTTAATTTTAATACTACTGATTTTAAGTTGTTTGCATCCTTTAATACATAAGTAATTCTATTAATCTTTGATTCTGTTATTGGGGTGAAATTGCGGGCCGATACTACAGATTTCAGGGTGTTTACGTTCTTTTATACATAATTCAGTCCTCCTTAATTGTGTAATTGGGGTGAAGTTGTGATCTGATACTACAGATTTTGGGGTGTTTGCGTTCTTTTAGACATAAGGAAATCCGTTAATCCCTAATTCTGTAACTGGGGTGAAATTTCAGCCTGATACTACAAATTTTAGGGTTGCTTATGTTCTATTATACACTATGGGGAAGAGAGCAGGAACCAATAGAACAGTGTAAAGCTTGGCTAATAGGAGCTATTCGATTAAACCTTGCTGCACTAATTCAAGTTAAAAAGTGTTCTAATACTACAGATTTTAGTTTGTTTCCATTCTTTGATACTTAAAGGGAACCTGTCAGCTCTGAAACAACCTCCAAACTAGAGTAAGCGGTGTATAGTGTAAGTGACGTCGCATCCGGTTATGTAATTTTTTATCTTCATACTCACTTCCATTCTGATGTTGTTCTCCCACAAACCTGCAATAAAATGCACTGAGTGGACTACTGGACTCACTCATACAATGGAGAGGACTCAAAGAAGAGTCCTCTCAATGCATTTTACTGATGGTTTGTGGGAGCACAGCGACGGAATGGAAGTGAGTATGAAGATAAAACTTACATATTCGGATTCAGCATCACTTACACTATACACCGCTTACTCTAGTTCAGGGGGTGTTTCGGAGATGACAGGTTTCCTTTAAGTATTTCTATGAATCCTTGATTTTGTTAATGGGGTGAAACTGCTGTCTGATTGATTCTACAGATTTTTTTGGGGGGAGTGTGTCACATTCTTTTAGATATAATTAGATCTGTTAATCCTTGATTGTGTAATTGGGGTGAAATGCGGTTTGATACTACAGATTTTAGAGTGTTCACATTATTTCATATATAATTCAATCCGTTAATCCTTGATTGTCTAATTAGGGTGGAATTTCAGCTTGATACTACAGATTTTAGGGTGATCACATTCTATTATACATAAATATATCCGTTAATCCCTTATTGACTAATTGGGGTGAAATTTCAGCCTGACACTACAGATTTTAGGATGCTTCTGTTCTATTATACATCAATATATCCGTTAATCCCTTATTGAGTAATTGGGGCGAAATTTCAGCCTGATACTACAGATTTTAGGGTGATCTCATTCTCTTACAGCTTGTAAAGAACAGATTCCGTAGAAATCTACAATATCTCATAAAAGTTAGTACACCCCTTACATTTTTTGAAAATATTTTATTATATCTTTTCATGGGAAAACACTGAAGATATGACACTTTGATGCAATGTAAAGTAGTCAGTGTACACCGTATAACAGTGTAAATTTGATGACCTCTCAAAATAACTCAACACACAACTATTAATGTCTAAACCACCGGCAACAAAAGTGAGTACACCCTAAGTGAAAATGACCAAACTGTGCCCAATTAGCCATTTTCCCTCCCCGGTGTTATGTGACTCATTAGTGTTACAAGGTCTCAGGTGTGAATGGGGAGCAGGTGTGTTAAATTTGGTGTTATTGCTCTCACCCTCTCTCATACTGGTCACTGGAAATTTAACATGGCACCTCATTGCAAAGAACTCTCTGAGGATCTGAAAAAAAGAATTGTTGCTCTACATAAAAATGGCTGAGGCTATAAGAGGATTGCCAACACCCTGAAACTGAGCTGCTAAACTTCGCCATAGTAGACCAAATAAGTTTAATGCACATGCTCAGCATCAAATCCAGAGGTTGTCTTTTCAACATAGACATATAAGTGCTGCCAGCATTGCTGAAGGGGTTAAAGGGGTGGGGGTCAGCCTGTCAGCGCTCAGAGCATATGTCACACATTGCCTCAAATTGGTCTGCATGGCTGTTGTCCCAGAATTAAGCCTCTTCTAAAGATGATGCACAAGAAAGCCCGCAAACAGTTTGCTGAAGACAAGCAGACTAAGGACATGGATTACTAAAACCATGTTCTGTGGTCATGAAACCAAGATAATCTTATTTGGTTTATTTGTCTCCAGATCTTAAACCTATTGAGCATCTGTGGGGCATCCTCAAACGGAAGATGGAGGAGTGCAGGGTCTCTAACATCCACCAGCTTCATGATGTCATCATGAAGGAGTGGAAGCAGATTACAGTGGCAACCTGTGAAGCTCCAGTTAACTCCATGCCCGAGAGAGTCAAGGCAGTGTGGACAAATATTGGTGGCCATACAAAATATTGATACTTTGGGCACAATTAGGCCATTTTCACTTGGGGTGTATTCACTTTTGTTGCCAGCGGTTAATATATTAATGGCTGTGTGTTGGGTTACTTTGAGGACACACCAAATTTACACTGTTACAGAAGCTGTACACTGGCTACTTTACATTGTATCAAAGTATCATATCTTCAGTGTTGTCCCATGGAAAGATTATAATAAAATATTTACAAAAATGTGAGGGATGTACAGACTTTTGTGAGATAATGTATGTGGGATCAGCTGACGGTGTAAAAGGAGTGCGATCTTTCACTCTATGGTACAATCTTGGGCCACTGCATGGTTCTTTATACCTGACGCTGACATTGACCTATAAGGATTTCACACATGTTATTTGGTCAGTTTTGGCCCCGTAATTGACCAAATAAATGAAATGTGAAGTGATTCTAAGGCCCAGGTCACACATCAGTTATTGTGATCCAAAACCAGTAGTGAAGCCTGCACAGAGATAAGGTATAATGGAAAGATGTGCTCCTGTTCTGTGTCTTTGACCAACATCTGGTTTTGGCTCACAATAACTGATGGAAATAACTGATAAAATAACTGAAGTGTGAACTAGGCCTGTCATACTAATGCAAAGTAACTGTTTCACTAGCACAGCGGACTACCTACGTATGTTTCTGCAATGCAGTGTTGTACACCAATATACAGGCTCTCTGCAGCCAGAAAGTAGCTGATTTTTAACCCGCTTATTAATATATATATAAATTCGGATCAAAACAAATTTTGGGGGAGAATTCGGTAAACCATTCAAATCACTTTTTTAAAAAATATGCACCAAAATGCAAGATCTATGTATTTTTTTATTAATTATTTTTTATTGCGTTTTTATTGTAATTCTATAGATTTTTTATTAAATACCAAATCTGTTATAATAGAGCTGACCATTTTGCTTGTCTTCCATTTTAAAACTACAATAGCTAGTCGGTCCTAGCAGGTCGTGCTCAGTCCAGGTGAGCACCCTGTATAGTAATCAGTATTTTGTTATAGATAAAATTATACAGGCGCAAAGGTGGCTACAAAATGTTGGAGGATCTGAATAAAACATATCAAGAGTGACTGAAACAAGTTGTGTCACCTGCGACATTGGTGGCATGTACCGAAATGTCTAATAGTGCTAATGCTCTAGATCAGGCATCCCCAAACTGCGGCCCTCCAGCTGTTGTAAAACTACAACTCCCACCATGCCCTGCTGTAGGCTGATAACTGTAGGCTGTCCGGGTATGCTGGGAGTTATAGTTTTGCAACATCTGGAGGGCCGCAGTTTGGGGATGCCTGCTCTAGATGGCAACTTTGTTTTGATGGATACTCTAATAAATGTACCTCTTAATTTGCAAGATCTAGCAACAGTATGTCGAGGTGTCATTTGATTTAACAATAAGTGTTTCGTAACCTCTGAAAATTTCTCTCCTTATTTAATATTTCACAGATCAGTTTTAATTTTATAAAACAGCATCCTTGATGAGTCAAAAAAAGCACAGTAGTGTGACCAGCAGAGCTAAAATTACCACCGTTTACCTTGTAGATTAAACATTACCAGCATAGTTGTTAATTATACAACATTTCAAAAGATGAAGGCATTACTTTTGAATGAAAATCAAGGATAAAGCTGAACAGGGTCATCCATATAATTAAAAAGAAAAAAATTGTTACTAAAATAACATATCTTAAACTCAAAGTTAAAGCACATGACATGTTTAGAGAAATTACCTGGAAATATGCATTTCATCCCTAGTAATTATTTCCTAAATAGCTGCCTAGTAAGTGATGAATGAGTACATAACAAACATACCCCAAACAATATATAATCAAATTGATGTGAGTTAAAGAGGCTCTGTCACCAGGATCAACCCCATTAAACCAGACATACTGGCTGGTAGAGCTCATCATGCTGATTAAAACTCTGTCTTTTGTCTGTATGATAAATAGCTGCAGAGAAATCAGCGTTTTGATTCATATGCAAATGAGCAATTGGAGCACTCAGAGGCGGGGCTGAATATTCTGAGCACTGCTCTGTAACACCCCCTGTGCTCTGCACACACCCCCTCCCCCTCCTCCCATTGACAGACAGGTCTAGACAGCAGGCTGAGGGCAGAGCTGTGTGCTAGCATGTAAATATCACATACACTATAGCTGCACCACACTGAGATCTGCTCAGAAAGCTCATCTACATATCACTGCTTTATTCACGGGCACAATATATGATTATACAGGCACCAATAATGTGTGTTGCCTTATAAGCATAAAAACACCGTGACCCATTATGAGGTGATGCTATAGCTTAGTGGGTAAGGTGTTGGTTTTGTATGTAGAGATTGCAGGTTTGAATCTTAGATAAGACATTGCATTTTTTTTCTTCCATATGTATCCTATAAGAAAAGTCTATGGCCCTGATTTATCATACCTTCACTCCAGAATTCTGTCTTCAAAAAGTCGCACAATAGGGCTTTTGCGACTTTTTTGCGCATTTTTTTGCGACTTTTTGCATGTGTACACCACTCACTCCAGTTTGTAATATGGGTGGAAAAGTGGGTGTGGTTAGCCATGTTAATGAGTTTCAGTCCAGATTTATCATTGCGACTTTTTTTAAAAAGTCTCAAAATAGTCGCAATCTCACTCCAGGAGGAGGGTGGAGTAGGAAAAGTGGAGTAGCTTCTCTAGACAGAAGTGTTAGGTTTAAGGACAAGTCACATTTATCAAACAACCTGTGACGTTTGATAAATGTGGCACAAAGTACTCCAACATAGATGCAAGCAAAACTGACTTCAAATATTCTCCTAATGATAAATTCCCCCCTATGTCTTTACTATATTTAGAAAGCTAATAAATATTACTGGTTTCTTTATAATCATATATTGTGTCTGTGAATAAAACAGTAATAAGTTTTAGCAAAAAAAAACAAAAAAAACACTTTTCTCAATATAGTAAGGCCTTATTATATATTAATTATATAAATAATATGGTTTTGAATTAAAAAAAATAAAGAAAACGGAAAGATAATATACCTCCTCTAGGATTTGAACCTGCAATCTTTAGATGGAGGGCAGACCACTATACCACTAAGCTATAGCATCACCTCATAATGGTTTGTGGTGTTTTTATGCTTATAAGATAACACATCACCACTGTCTGTATAATCATATATTCTGCCTGTGAATAAAGCACTAATATGTGTATTAGCTTTCTGAGCAGATCTCAGTGTGGTGAAGCTATAGTGTATATGATATTTACTTGCTAGCACACAGCTCCTGGACACAGCTCTGTCCTCAGCCTGCTGTCTAGCCCTGTCAGTCAATGGGAGGGGGGCGTGTTCAGAGCACAGGGGTGTTACAGAGCAGTGCTCAGAATAGTCAGCCCCGACTCTGAGTGCTCTGATTGCTCATTTGCATATGAATGGAACTGCTGATTTCTCTGTAGCTAATTATCATACAGACAAAAGAAAGGTACAGTTTTAATCAACAGGATGAGCTCTACCAGCCAGTATGCCTGGTTTAATAGGGTTGATCCTGGTGACAGAGCCACTTTAAACTATGTGCTGCAGGTAACGTCTCCTACATTTGCATAAGGTGCTTATACTCAAGAGAGACAATGTTTGGATCTACATTAGCATGACGGGGTACAATTTGTTGGGAGCCATTTGGAGGGTATACAGAAAGTATTCAAACTGTATTATCTGCTCCTTTTCAACCATGTCCTGATATTGTTACATGCATTGCATTCATTTACAAATATTTATAAAATAATTCCCAATATTGCAATTCAATTATGGTTCAAATTACTGTTCCAAATATTAAAAAGTTACCTCATCAGAGAATACTACTTTTTTTTAGAGCCACAGCTCTAAATATTGTATAATGTATTAATACATGCAACGCCAATGTTCCATGCATGCCATCTCCTTGCTTCTGGTGGTCATGGTCACTGGAACCTTCACCTGTCCCTCCATCCTGTTTCTCCAGCATGACCACTGGAGTATTATTCAGCCTCTCCACTCCATGCTGGGGCTGTGGTTTCTTTATTCTGCTATTCTCTCTAGCTCTTAAAGGGCCAGTGCATGTGTATCCTAATCTGCCCCAGTCTATGGCTAGCCTTCCCAGGGTATTTAAGTCACCTTCAACTGTGGAAGGGTGTCTGAACTAAAAGATTCCTACAGTAGTTTTCTAGTTTGTGCAAAGGAGTTTTTGTATTGTCTGATCTTCTGTGCCCTAAACCTTGCCTTGTTTACTGGATTGAGTGTACTGTGTCTGCTTTGACCTGGGATTGTCCACTTATTTGCCTGTTCCCTCCGGTGCCACAAACCGATCTCTCTTGATCTTACTGAGCCTGCTGTCACTGAAACAAAACTACTCCAATAACTATTAGCCTGATGGTTCCCCTGCAGCAGAGACAGGATCCTTGTAATGGGATGGAGAGTGACTTACATAATGCCCTTAGGAGTAAGAAAAGTTGCATGAGAACACATGTAGGAAAACAGGCTGAACTGGATGGACAGATGTCTTTTTTCGGCCTTACAAACTATGTTACTATGTTACTATGTTACTATGTTACATCCATGGCTCGAGTCTTACTGAGTAGATTTCTGTTCTTACAGAATGGATCCCCAGTCTTGCCCATAAAGGCTCTCTTTAACGTTTATATAATAGATATTATGGAAAGTTGTTGTTTTCATTAGACCCCTTAACCCTTTCAGTACCGGAGGTTTTTCGGTTAGGCATTTTCGTTTTGCGCTCCCTGCCTTCAAACAGCTATAACTGTTTTATTTTTCTGTTCACATAGCTGTATGAGGGCTTGTTTTTTACGGGACAAGTTGTACTTTCCAACGCCATCCTTTAATATTGCATATGGTGTAGTGGGAAGCGGGAAAAAAAAATCCAAATCGGGTGAAATTGCAAAAAAAACGATATTCCGCTACAGTTCTATGGGTTTCTTATTTACAGCGTTCGATGTTCATTAGAGATGAGCGAGCATACTCGTCCGAGCTTGGTGCTCGTTCGAGTATTACGGTACTCGTAAGTGCTCGCTGCTCAGACGAGTATCTCGCCATGCTCGAGGAAATGGCAACTTCCGCATTGTGCATTTTTGGCGCCTATAAACTCAGCCAATCACAAGCCAGGAGACTCTGCGGTACACCCAGCATCACGTGGGGCCCTTACATGTCGATAGCAGGGGTTGGCTGGCCTGATCAGGTGACCCTGGAATATACTACTGACTGCCCGCGGTGCTCGGCTCAGATGCTGTCTGGATGTCGTTAGGGATAGAGCTGCTGCATTTCAGGGAGAGTGTTAGGGCCTGCATTTAGTTCTTTGTTAAGCAGGAGTGATCTCACAAGAACCCAACAGCCCTTCTAAGGGCTACAAGAAATTTTGTTTTTGTCTCCTGGCTTGGCTGGCTGGCACTAGTAGTGCAGCTATCGGCATATATAACATTTTTTTTTTTATTATTGTTATATCTCAGTGATACAAATCCATTTCATACAGCAGTGTGGAACCATTCTGTGTGTCACAGTTCAGCTGTCCACTCACTACAATCCGTATTTTCTGTCCAGGTGACACATTCTGTACGTCACTTAATTAAACAAGGTCTTTTGCTCTCACTTATACAGCTAGATCACAAAAATCTCTGTGCGATATTTGTCTGGGTTGCAGTCAAAATAGCCACCGTCAGCAGGGGCTGAGTTAGCTCTCTGATAGTTTCTGCACGTCACGTTCAAAAAAAAAAAAAACTAAAAAAAATATAAAAAAAAATATATATAAAAAAATAGTTTTTTTGTTGTTTTAGCTCAGTGATACAAATCCATTTCACACAGCTGCGTGGAACCATTCTGTGTGTCACAGTTCAGCTGTCCACTCACTACAATACGTATTTTCTGTCCAGGTGACACATTCTGTACGTCACATAATTAAACAAGGTCTTTTGCTCTCACTCATACAGCTAGATCACAAAAATCTCTGTGCGACATTTGTCTGGGTTGCAGTAAAAATAGCCACCGTCAGCAGGGGCTGAGTTAGCTCTCTGATAGTTTCTGCACGTCACGTTAAAAAAAAAATAAATAAAAAAAAATATAAAAAAAATATATATAAAAAAATAGTTTTTTTGTTGTTTTAGCTCAGTGATACAAATCCATTTCACACTGCTGCGTGGAACCATTCTGTGTGTCATAGTTCAGCTGTCCACTCACTACAATTCGTATTTTCTGTCCAGGTGACACATTCTGTACGTCACTTAATTAAACAAGGTCTTTTGCTTTCACTAATAAAGCTAGATCACAAAAATCTCTGTGCGACATTTGTCTGGGTTGCAATCAAAATAGCCACCGTCATCAGGGGCTGAGTTAGGTCTCTGATAGTTTCTGCACGTCACTTAAAAAAAAAAAAAAAACTAAAAAAAAATATTAAAAAAAAAATAGCTTTTTTGTTGTTTTAGCTCAGTGATACAAATCCATTTCACACAGCTGCGTGGAACCATTCTGTGTGTCATAGTTCAGCTGTCCACTCACTACAATCCGTATTTTTCGTCCAGGTGACACATTCTGTACGTCGCTTAATTAAACAAGGTCTTTTGCTCTCACTTATACAGCTAGATCACAAAAATCTCTGTGCGACATTTGTCTGGGTTGCAGTCAAAATAGCCACCGTCAGCAGGGGCTGAGTTAGGTCTCTGATACTTTCTGCACGTCACGTTAAAAAAAAAAAAACTAAAAAAAAAAATATATAAAAAAATAGTTTTTTTGTTGTTTTAGCTCAATGATACAAATCCATTTCACACAGCTGCGTGGAACCATTCTGTGTGTCACAGTTCAGCTGTCCACTCACTACAATCCGTATTTTCTCTCTCGGTGACACATTCTGTACATCGCTTAATTAAACAAGGTCTTTTGCTCTCACTTATACAGCTAGATTACAAAAATCTCTGTTCGACATTTGTCTGGGTTGCAACTAAGCAGACCAAGTCTGCCAAATCTAATGGTTTCCGTGTAATTGCTCCATACTGCACGGTACATAATAACATAAGTAATTTTGATCTAACTTATCCACCTATATATTTACTTGTTCAGACTGAACAAGTTTGTGGGTTTCAGTACAGCAGGCCCATTTATTAAATTTTTTTTATATAATACACTTATATACAGAAAATGGTGAACCCCAGGGCTAAGGGTCGAGGACGAGGGTGTGGGCGTGGGCATTCAATTACTGCAGGGGGCAGAGGCCGTGGTCCTGGGCAGGGTGAGACAGTACCTGCTGATGAGGGAGCAGGGGAACGCCGCAGAGCTACACTCCCTAGCTTCATGTCTCAACTTACAGGGACACGTGGTAGAGGACTGTTGAAACCACAACAGTGCGAACAGCGGATGTCGTGGATTGCGGACAATGCTTCAAGTAATTTGTCCACCAGTCAGTCTTCCACGCAGTCCACCCACGTTACCCAAGGGAGCACTCCTCTGGCTCCTCCACCTCAACCTCCTTCCCCCCAGTCTGTCCCCTCCCAGGAAAATTTGGAATGCGATCCGGCATACTCTCAGGAACTGTTTTCTGGACTCTTCTCAGAGTCACAAACCACTTCTCAGGTTGCTGCTGACCTCGTTCCTGATGCCCAAGTTTTCCAACTGTCGCAGTCTGTGGGGGATGATGATGATGATGACAATGTTGACTTAGTGGAAGAAGTTTGTAAAGAGGTGTCGGACGATGAGGAGACACGGTTGTCAGACAGTGGTGAAGTTGTTGTAAGGGCAGGAAGTCCGAGGGGGGAGCAGACTGAGGAATCGGAGGATGACGAGGTGACTGACCCAAGCTGGGATGATAAGCCGAGTGAAGACAGTGCTTCTGAGGCGGAGGCGAGTGCTGCACCAGAACAGGTTGGAAGAGGCAGTGGTGTGGCCAGAGGGAGAAGCAGGGCCAGAGCTGGTGCATCAGCAGCAACTGTTTCACGTAGTGAAGCTCCCGTGGCGAGGCCTAGATGTTCGCAAGTCTGGAGGTTCTTTAAAGAAAGTGAGGATGACCGACGGACTGTGGTGTGCAACCTGTGCCACACCAGGATCAGCAGGGGTGCCACCACTACTAGCCTAACCACCACCAGCATGCGCAGGCATATGAGTGCTAAACACCCCACTCAATGGAACCAAGGCCGTTCAGCACCTCCTGCGGGTCACACCACTGCTCCTTCCCCTGTGTCACTCGCTGCCTCTGCTAGTCAACCCCCTGCCCAGGACCCCGGCATGAGCGCCTCCCGCTGGAAAACCACACCTTCACCTCCACGATCCTCCACAGTGTCCACCAATGTGTCCCAGCGCAGCGTTCAGCTGTCTTTACAGCAGACGCTGGAGTGCAAGAGGAAATACAGTTCCACCCACCCACATGCACAAGCCCTCAACGTCCACATCTCCAAATTGCTGAGCCTGGAGATGCTGCCCTATAGACTGGTAGAGACCGAGGCCTTTCGCAATCTCATGGTGGTTGCTGCCCCTCGGTATTCGGTCCCCAGCCGCCACTATTTTTCCCAATGTGCCGTCCCAGCCCTACACCAGCACGTGTCACAGAACATCATCCGTGCCCTGACCAACGCTGTTTCTGAGAAGGTCCACCTAACCACGGACACGTGGACAAGTGCTGCCGGGCAGGGACACTATATCTCACTGACGGCACATTGGGTCAACTTGGTGGAGGCTGGGACCGAGACTGACCCTGGGGCCGCTCTTGTACTGCCCACACCGAGGATTGCGGGGCCTACCTCGGTCACGGTCTCTCAGACATACTATGCCTCCTCCTCCGACCCCTCCTCCTCCACCGAATTACCATCCATGGGCACGGCGCCTTCAGTCGGTAGCTCTAGGCGCAGCAGCAGTGCCGTGGGTAAGCACCAGCAGGCGGTGCTCAAACTGCTGCGCTTAGGTGACAAAAGGCACACCGCCCAAGAGCTTTTACAGGGCATCACGGTGCAGACCGATGTGTGGCTGGCACCACTGAACCTCAAGCCAGGCATGGTTGTGTGTGACAACGGGTGTAACCTGGTGGGGGCTCTGCAACTCGGCAGACTGACACGTGCCATGCCTGGCCCACATGTTCAATCTAATAGTTCAGCGGTTCCTCAAGTCATACCCCAATCTGTCTGATTTGCTCACCAAGGTGCGCCGCATCTGTGCGCGTTTCCGCAAGTCGACCACAGACGCTGCCACTCTCAGGGCAGCGCAGCGCCGCCTACAACTGCCAGCTCACCGACTGTTGTGCAACGTGCCGACGAGATGGAATTCAACATTAAACATGTTATCCAGAGTTTACCAGCAGCGCAGAGCGATTGTAGACTGCCAGATGTCAGCTTCCACCAGAACTGGTAGTCAGGTCACTCAGATTCCTCAAGTCTACAATGAGGAGTGGATGTGGATGTCTGATATCTGCCAGGTGCTGAGCAACTTTGAGGAGTCAACACAGATGGTCAGCGGCGATGCCGCCATTATCAGCCTCACCATCCCGCTGCTTTGCCTGTTGAAAAACTCACTGCTCAGCATGAAGTCGGATGCTTTGTGCTTGTCACAAGAGACGGTGGAGGAAGATACGTGGCTTGATAGCCAGAGCACCCTCCGGTCTGTTTCTCAGCGCGTATCGGAGGAGGGGGATGAGGATGAGGAGGAAGAGGAGGAGAATGTCTGCGAGACAGAAGAGGGTACTAGTGCTCAGTCCTTCTTAACTCTTGAGCGTGTATGGGCTGAAGAGGAGGACTTGGAGGAGGAGGAGGAGGAAATGGAGAGTCAGGCCAGTGAGGAGAGGGAATTCTTGCATGTTGGGACTCTGGCGCACAAGGCAGACTTCATGTTAGGCTGCCTATCCCGTGACCCTCACGTTAGAAGCATTTTTTCAAACACCGATTACTGGGTGTTCACTCTCCAGGACCCACGGTACAAGCAGAACCTTTCCACTCTCATGCCTGTAGAGGAAAGGAGTATGATAGTGAATCAATATCAACAGGCCCTGGTGCACAAGCTGAAACAATCCTTCCCATTTGACGCCGCTAGTGGCAGAGGGCGTGGTTCTGTGGGCCAAGTAGCGGGGGAGAGGAGGCGAGCAGGCAGCTTGTCCAGCACTGGCAGGGGAACGCTCTACAAGGCCTTTGCCAGTTTTATGTCACCCCAGCAAGACATTGTCACCTGTCCCCAGTCTAGACAGAGTAGGGGTGAGCTTTACAGAAAGATGGTGAGGGAGTACCTAGCTGACCATACCACTCTGCTCCATACAACTACTGGGTTTCAAAGCTGGACACGTGGCCTGAACTGGCGCTGTACGCCTTGGAGGTGCTGGCCTGTCCTGCCGCTAGCATGCTGTCAGAGCGGGTATTCAGTGCAGCTGGTGGCGTCATCACCGATAAGCGTACACGCCTGTCAACTGATAGCGCTGACAGGCTGACGCTTATTAAAATGAACAAAGCCTGGATTTCACCGAAATTCAAATCTCCTCTGGGGGAAAGCAGCTAAAGATTTACATTACTTATGTATCCGATTCCTCTTCTCTACTCCTCCTACTCCTCCTCCTCCTCCTTGTCGTCTTTGCTTAACGTTGACCAAAAAAACGCAATTTTTTAGAGGTCCAACTGGCACTCTTTTACCACAATTTTTCAGGAGGGCCCCCTACAGGCCCTCTCTTCAAGCAATTTTTCCGGAGGTCCACCTACAGGCCCTCTCTCTAAATAATTTTTCTGGAGGTCCACCTACAGGCCCTCTCTCCAAACAATTTTTCCGGAGGTCCACCTACAGGCCCTCTCTCCAAACAATTTTTCCAGAGGTCCACCTACAGGCCCTCTCTCCCAAAAATTTTTCCGGAGGTCCACTTACAAGCCCTCTCTCCAAACAATTTTTCCGGAGGTCCACCTACAGCGGATAGGTGCCATATACGGTATTAAACTGAGTAGTATACATAGAACACATACCACACTTGATCGAGCTCATAGTTAACAACTGTACCGGTTGATGCTAAATTTTTAAGTTGGGGTCCTGCGTCGTCATTCGAACTCCATCCGGCTGTTGTCACCACCACACACGCTAGCCAAGGGGGCACTCCTCTGGCTCTTCCAGCTCAACCTCCTTCCCCCCAGCCTGCCCCCCACCTACAGGCCCTCTCTCCAAACAATTTACCCGGATAGGGGACGTATTAGATATACTGATTTTTGTTGGTTCCTCTTTTAATTGGCTCCTGACCTGTGATAGGCAGAGCATGGACACGTCCCCTTAGCTGCAGTAGACAAGACACTCCCCTGGCCAGAGCAAGCTCTTTTTCCTTTTCCGTGTTCGAAAAATCCATGAAATATATGGTCCCAAGATAGGGGACATATACGATTTTAAACTGAGAAGAATCGATACCACACATGCCCCACTAGGAGAATTTTGCTGCCCCTGCTGTTTCCTGTCCATTTTCGTGGTGTTTTCATCATTTTCTGATGTTTCCAGGTTTTTACCCAGCCTTCCCTAGGCAGAGCTTTGGTCCCCTGCAAAAATGCTCGAGTCTCCCATTGACTTCAATGGGGTTCGTTAATCGAAGCGAGCACCCGAGCATCGGGAAAAGTTCGACTCGAATAACGAGCACCCGAGCATTTTAGTGCTCGCTCATCTCTAATGTTCATTAAAACTGACCAGTTACTTTCATTCTACTGGTCAGTACGAATCCGTCGATACCTAATATGTATAGTTTTTCCTGCTTTTTGATAGTGATAAAATAATTATAAAGTTGGCCTTTTTTTTTTGTCATATCTTGACCCCTATAACTTTTTGGTATTTATGTGTACGGAGCTGTATCGGGGTTCATTTTTTGCGGGGCGATCTGAAGTTTTTATTGATATCATTCTGGGGTGTGTATGACTTTTTGATCACTTTTTATTTATTTTTTTTTAGAAAAAAAAAGCGACAAAAAACAGCGAATCGCCATTTGGACGCTTTTTTCCGCCACACAATTCGCCGTATTGGATTTTTTTATTTATATTTTAAAAGTACGGGCGTTTTCGGTCACGGTGATACCCATGATGTCTATATTTATTGTTATTTAGGTATTTATTTTTTAATTATACTGAAAGGGGGGGTGATTTGAACTTTTATATATTTTTTATATATTTTTTAACATTTTTTTTTCATTTTTTGTGATTATTTTAAAGCTCAAATATGAGCTTATATATTGTGTTTTTTTTTTTATGAGCAATCAGGGATTTACTAGATGGAAATCCAAGAATTGCTCATTTCTTATCCTGGCCTGCCATCTAGTGGCCAGAATAAGAATTGCACTTTGAAAGCTGTAAACCTCATCAGCGAGGGTTACAGCTTTCAGATCGTGTACAGACACCCCGATTGGCCACACGGGGTGTATGTACACCACCCGGAAGCGTATGCTTCCGGGTAAAGACGCAACTAGATGCCATGATCACGTGTGATCACGGCATCTAAAGGCCCAGCAAGACGCCACCGATGGTGTAAGTAGCCGCAATACTCTGCTGTTAGAAACAGCAGAGACTTGCCGGCCATGACGCCCGCCGCACGTGTGAGCGGGCGCCATGTGCCCGCATCGCTCCAGCGCCGTACATGTACGGCGCTGGGAGTCTAAGGGTTAAATGTAAGTGCTAAGATCAAATCTTTTATTGGCATTTTGACCAATAAATTTCCATAGGTCACAACTGATCCTTTAGTATCATAAACATAATGATTGTCATGATATTCCCAAATGTTCCTATCAGAAGCTCTCCTTGTATTGCTGTGCATAATCAGTCTGGGAAGGTTGCTATGCTGACCAGAAAAGCCTCAGCTGCTGGGCCTGTCAATATGACTGAAAACCAAGTCAGTCTGGGTTTAGTCTCTGTGTCCAATCATAGAGCGGGTGGGTTATTTAAGTCAGCTTTTCGCAATCATAAATGCCTGATATTTCTTTTGTCTAGACTCTATACTTTGTTATTACTATTGCCTTTCTGGTTTTGGACCGTGGCTTATTTTTGGATTATCTTTTGCTGCTGATTCTGCTCTCATCAACTCTCCTGGCATCGACGCTAGCTTGTACCTGGATTTTCTTTTGTTTGCCACAACAATCGTGTTAGTCTCTCCTGGCATTCTGAACTTGCCTGCTGACACGTCTTTTAATTACCTGGTTTTCCAGAGAGATCTGCTACTAGTGTGCCTGCACCAGTAATCTGTTATCTAGATCCACAGACAAACATTGTTACCCCTTTGCTCGTCAGTGTACTTATTATGTCTTGAAAAATATAACTGACTTTACCTAAGGCATCAAACTGGCCCACCAGAGTCTAGGGTCCAGACGCTGATACCATAATGGGCTCCAAAACTCCAGGAGGAAAAAAAAAGCAAGCATTTAGAGTAAATCATGTGCCCCTAGTGTCTATAGAGTAAATCATTTGCCCCTAGTGTCTATTAGATTGATTCAAAACCTATTAGACTTTATTGATGATACATGATTGAGAATAACTTGATGGAATCAACATTCCAGGTAGCCTCCTGTTGTTTGACACAGACCTTCATAATATTTGGGTCTTTCTTTTATCATACATTAAAAAGCTATAATTCTGCAGTCTGTCTAAAATTTCTCTTTTATTATGTTACCGTTAAGGAGGGGTATTAGCTTTAGAAAACCCATTTTTATATATCTTGAAAATCCTGACTTAACAGTATATATATACACCTGGGTGTAATTACTGGTGTGATAAACCAACCCTCAGTGTAGGGAGAGGAGAAAGGCTGAGGAGGCCTGAGAGGTTAGAGCATGCAGAGGCTCTGTGTGTGTGTGGTCTCAGCCAGGAGGGCTGAGGGGCCACAAGGCTCTGTGTAGCCTGGAAGTTTGGGGGGCCCAGTGACCCTAGGAGAAGAGGGTCACACGGTCATAGTCAGGAGGACTATTGGACCATCTCCCCCCAAAGGATACGGTTGGAGTCACAGCCAGGAGGCTGCTGGACTGGATGGCTGAGGAAGCCGCACTTAAAAGCTGTGTATGAACAGCGTATGTATTTAGGTGAGTTAGCTGAACTATGTTTAGTCAGAGCCCAGCCGGGCAGGTGTTGTTTTTATGATTTGTTTTGGTGTACTGATGCCAATAAAACTGAGTTGGACCTGAAAATCCCCGTGTTTTGAAGATATTGTGTGATGTGATGTGTGACCCCCTGAGAAGATACGATCCCTTACAATATATATATATATATATATATATATATATATATATATATACATATATAATAAATGTGTAAAACAAGGCAACACTCCGGACTTGATGAAAAAACGTGGATCTTTTATTACACCCAATTGCAACATTTCAGCTCATCTCATTGGAGCCTTTGTCAAGGCTTGACAAAGGCTCCAATGAGATGAGATGAAACGTTGCAATTGGGTGTAATGTAAGATCCACATTTTTTCATCCAAGTACTGGACCATCCGAGGCCAGGAGACCCTACACTGGAACAGCGTAAGGGAACCGTCCTATGGTTTTCAGTGGAGCGAGGCTGTGGCTTCCTTGTGGACGATGAGGACAGCAAGGAGTACTTTGTGGGCTGCAGGTCTGTGAAACGGCCTTACCTGCCCCAACCCTGCCACAATCTATACGAGGGGGATCAGGTGGAATATACCCCCATGGCATCCCTGAAAGGCCCCATTGCTACCGGGGTTACCTTATTGTCTAAGCCCCTGGTACCTGCATCACCACCAGAAGTTTGGCCAGGGGAACCAGCAGGCACAGGACGCGTGCGCTGCCTACAGGAGTCACCAGATGGCACCCTCCGTTTCAAGGAGAAGCCAGAGCCTCTGATCCCTGGATTGCCACCACCACCACAGTCCTTTCAGCTGGATCAGCTGACGACATCATCCTTTACTTTCCAGTTCACGGTGATCCAGTACCAACTACCCTGGAAAATGAAGTCAGCAGCAGCCAGGGAAGCCTCAACCTTGCCTCAACCGCTGCAGCCCGGCAGGAGTATCCGGAAAAGTGAAGGCGCAAGTGGCTGCAGCGCTCACCAGTGTGACCACCACCCGGACAAGTCTGACTTCTGGCAGAAGAGGGCAGTGGAGCTCAATCACGGCAGCCAGCTTGGCCTACAGGAGGCAGGAGCGCCTTCTAATGTCATTCAGCAGCAGTTCCAGTGAGGAGGACTTCAGGTCCCTCATCTGAGGAACCCTTCTACTGGTTGTCAGTCTGGCTGATTTAAAGGACACCTCTGGAATCTGGACCTATGTGAGCCACAACATGGACTGCACCTGACGGGTGAGAGCTAGTTGGCACTTGTTTTTAGTTTATGTTTTTATTGCCCCCTGTTTGACTCTCACCAAGATAGACATGTCTGTCAGGGCTCCACCAAATTCTGCAGAAAATTCCCAGTTGTGCCTAAGCGCACCTGTTCCTTTCCCCCCCCTTCTCAGGTTATTTGGGATCCCCCTTTGCAAAAAGGGTTCTCTATTTGCTGCTATTTTATACTATCCATGTGGATTACACGTTACCTGTTTCGATTACAAAATTACCTCAGGTGGATTACTATTGAATTTTGGACTGTGTTCCAGTGTTTTATACCAAGCAGCCATGAGGAGAGACTCAAACGTATATCTGAGCCTATTATGCTTGCAAATGTGCAATTGATTGCACTAAAATGTTTGCATAATTATGTCTTTGCTGTATTTTAGCACAGCAATAATGTTTTTACAGGTTCAGTAACGTTCAAGCACTTTAGCCCATTGTGTGTATTCTTTTTCAGGTACTGCAATGTGTCCTATTATGCACTTATTGTATTGTGTTTATAGTAAATTATGCACTTAGCTGGATAGCTAACAGTTACTTTTCTACCTCATATGGACTGCCTCTGAGGACTGTATGCCGCGGCCTAGCCTCGTGCGTATGACGCAATCGCGAGTCAATAGTACGCTAAGGATTCGTACGCACTTTGTACGCTAATGCTTATGCATTCAGTTCAGTAGCGTACTTTTAACAATGCTTAGACTGTATGTTCGTAATTTGTGCAGTAATGTTCGCAAAACAATGATTATTTTTTAACGCAAATTCGACCGAATAAATTCGTATTAAGAACAAATCTTGTTATAAATTCGTCGATTATTCGCCGAAGCAAATTTTTTACGATTCGCTTATCTCTACTCTAGAGGTATGATATTTGTTATAAAGTTTTGATATATTATTTATTTTTATGTATTCTAGGTCTGACTGGTGAAGATATGAATTGCAAATATCGAAGTAATGCCCCAAACTGTTCCA
Source organism: Rhinella marina (assembly GCA_900303285.1). Taxonomy (NCBI): domain Eukaryota; kingdom Metazoa; phylum Chordata; class Amphibia; order Anura; family Bufonidae; genus Rhinella; species Rhinella marina. The sequence continues at coordinate 441,415 of ONZH01002761.1, forward strand.
TACCAAGAAACAAGGAACATTCCAGCAGTCAGGTACATTAACCCCTTAATGACCGGGTCATTTTGCACCTTCGTGACCAGACTGATTTTTGCTAATCTGACATGTGTCAGTTTATGTGGTAATAACTTTGGAACACTTTTACTTATCCAGGCCATTCTGAGATTGTTTTCTCGTCACATATTGTGCTTCACGAAAATAGTAAATTTGTGGCAAAATATTTCATTTTTATTTATAAAAAAATAGCAAATTTACAAAAAAATTGGAAAAATTAGCAAATTTCCAAATTTCAATTTCATTACTTGCAAAATAAATAGTAATACCTCCAAAAATAGTTATTATTTTACATTCCCCATATGTCTACTTTATGTTGGCATAATTTTATAAATGTCATTTTACTTTTTTAGGACATTAGAGGGCTTAGAAGTTTAGAAGCCATTTTTCAAATTTTCACCAAATTTTCCCAAACCATTTTTTTTAAGCACCAGATGTAAAGTGATTTTGAGTGGCTTACATAATGAAACCCCCCATAAATGACCCCATTTTAGAAACTACACCCCTCAAATTATAAAAAACTGCTGTTACAAACTTTGTTAACCCTTGAGGTGTTCCACAAGAATTAAAGGAAAATGGAGGTGAAATTTCAAAATTTCACTTTTTTGGTAGATTATTCATGTTAATAATTTTTTTCTTGCAACACAGCAAACTAAACCTCAATATACATTGCTCTGATTCTGCAGTTTACAGAAATACCCATATGTGGTGGTAAACGTTTCTATGGGTTTGTGGCAGTGGTCAGAAGGAAAGGAGCGCCATACGGATTTTGGAGGCAGATTTTGCTAAAATAGTTTTTAGGCACCATTTTGTAATTGAGAGACCCTGACATACCCCTACAGTGGAAACCCTCAAAAAATGACCCCATTTTGGAAACTACACCCTTCAACGAATATATTAAGAGAGGTACTGGCCACTTTGACCCCCTAAGCGTTTTACGGAATTTGGAAACACTTTGTAAACACTTGGCTGTGAAAATAAAAAGTTTCATTTCTTCCAATAAAATGTTGCTTTAGCCCCAATTTTTTTTATTTGCATAAGGGATAACAGGAGAAAAGCACCCCATAATTTGTTACCCATTTTCTCCTGAATACGGCAACACCCCATATGTGGTGGTAAACTGCTGTGGGGGCACATGGCAGGACTCAGAACAGAATTAGTGCCATATGGATTTTACAACACAGATTTTGATGGATAGGTTTGCGGGAGCCATTGATTTTTATTTTTTTGAGCTATTGTCTTATGTAGGGGCTCATTTTTTGCAGGATGAGGTGAGGTTTTCATTGGTACCATTTTGGGGTAAATACGCCTTTTTGATCGCTTGGTATTACTCTTTTTGTGAGTCAAGGTGAAAAAAATAGCTGTTTTGGCAGTTTTTTTAGCATTTTTTTTACAGCATTCACCTGAGGGGGCAAGTCATGTGATATTTTTATAGAGCAGGTTGTTACGAACGTGGCGATACCCAATATGTCTAACATTTTTATTGTTAAGTTTTACACATTAGATGCATTTTAGAACAGAATTAAATCTTGTTTATGTGTTGCCATTTTCTGAGAGCCATATTTTTTTTATTTTTCGGGCGATTGTCTCAGGTAGGGTATCATTTTTGCAGGACAAGATGGCGGTTTGATTGGTACCATTTTGGGTTAAATAAACCTTTTTGATCGCCTGCTATTACACTTTTTGTGAGGGAAGAGGGGAAAAAATGGCTATTTTGGCATTTTTTTAAATTTTTTTTTACAGCATTCGCCTGGGGGGCCATCTCATGTAATATTTTTATAGAGCAGGTTGTTATGGACGTGGCAATACCCAATATGTCTAACATTTTTATTTTTGGAAAGTTTTACACATTAGATGCATTTTTGAACAGAATAAAATCTTATTTTTGTGTTGCTATTTTCTGAGAGCCATATTTTTTTATTTTTCAGGCGATTATCTCAGGTAGGGTCTCATTTTTGCAGGGCAAGATGACGGTTTGATTAGTACCATTTTGGGTTAAATACACCTTTTTGATTGCCTGCTATTACACTTTTTGTGAAGGAAGAGGGAAAAAATGGCTATTTTGGCATAGTTTTTTATTTATTTTTTTACAGCATTCGCCTGGGGGCCATCTCATGTAATATTTTTATAGAGCCAGTTGTTACGGACGCGGCGATACCCAATATGTGTATAATTTTTATTTTTGGAAAGTTTTACACATTAGATACATTTTTGAACAAAATAAAATATTTTTTGTGTTGCCATTTTCTGAGAGACATATTTTTTTTATTTTTCAGGTGATTGTCTTAGTTAGGGTCTCATTTTTTGCGGGACAAGATGACGGTTTGATTGGTACCATTTTGGGGTACATACGCTTTTTTGATCGCCTGCTATTGCACTTTTTGTAGGGGAAGGTGACCAAAAAATGTCTGTTTTGGCACAGTTTTTTGTTTTTTTTACTGTGTTCACCTGGCGGGGTGGATGACGTGATATTTTTATAGAGCCGGTCGATACGGACGCGGCGATACCGAATATGTATACCTTTCTTTTTTTTACAATTTTTTTAAACTTTTTTTTGGAAAATGGCGTTTTTTTTTAACTTTTATTATTATTAATTTTTTTAAACTTTATTTTTTTACTTTTTTTTCCCACTTTATTTAACTTTTGGGGGTCTGATCCCCTTTACAATGCTTTACAATACTTTTGTATTGTAATGCATTGGCTGTAAGTGTATTAGGCCTCTTTCACACTAGCGTTAGCACGGATCCGGCACCTAAAGGGTGCCAATGGATCCGTGCTAACGCTGATACATGTGTGGAGCCGGAGCACCACTCCGGCCCCACACATGTTGACAGACATTGAGACAGCAATACATACAGACATACACACACAAACACATACATACTTATATACTCCAGCCCGGGATGCCGGCAGCACGTCTTCACGCGCCTCCTGCGCGCAGTGATCACGATTCCCAACAGCGCCCTCTGCTGGGCGCAGTGGGGAAACGTCATAGCTGCGCGCAGGAGGCGCGTGAAGACGTGCTGCCGGCGTCCCGAGCTGGAGTATGTGAGTATATATGTATGTATGTCTGTATGTATGTCTGTATGTATGTATTTCTGTGTAGCCAGATCCGGAATGACCCCCCATTGCAAGTCAATGGAGGACAGATCCGGATTACTGGTGTGTCACACCAAACGGATCCGTCCCCATTGACTTGCATTGGGGGTCATTCCGGATCCGGCTTGGTGTGGATGCCTGGACCGGAGAGAAAGCCGCAGCATGCTGCGGTTTGTTCTCCGGTCTGAAGACGGAACGGAATGCTTTCAGGAGCATTCCGTTGTCTTCAGTTCAGTTTTGTCCCCATTGACAATGAATGGGGACAAAACTGAAGCGTTTTTTTCCGGTATTGAGCCCCTATGACGGAACTCAATACCGGACTTTAAAAACGCTAGTGTGAAAGTAGCCTTACTCAGTGTAATACACGTGCAGCCTGCTTCCTGTGTGATCCAGGGGGCTGGATCGCACAGGCTCGCAGGGATAGCAGCCACGATGCCTAAGCAAGGCATCGGGCTGCTATCTAAGCCATCGGGTCCCCGTCACAGCAGCGCGGGGACCCGATGGCCCCGCTCGCCATCCTGAATAGATTGCGCACCATGCCGCACGCCTCATATGCCGCGGTCAGCGCTGACCGCGGCACATGAAGGGTTAATGTGCCGGCATCGGTGTTTTCATCGATGCTGGCGCATTCAGCAGGGGTCCGGCTACTGGGCACAGCCGGACCCCCGCCGCTGGTCCGTCCGGGGGCTCCCTGACACCCCTTTTCTGCAGCGCCGTCTTTAGACGGCGCTACAGATTGGGGACTCGCGCCGCCTGCCGTCTAAAGACAGTGGGCGGTCGGCATCGGGTTAATAAAGGTCCATAGTCTAAATGTATATGATATTGTATTGTTCGTGGGACAGTCATATGCCATAGCTAGTCCTGCACTTAGTTTAGAGGTGGATACAATTCCATCTAGTGTAGACTGGACTCCAGACCAACAGGACAAGATAAAGATTCGTGCTGCTGATAAAAAAGACCAGCTTAGGATGGGTTAAGGGTTATTTTATTTTTTTGTATACATAGTAAAGTCACCTTTGTAATAATTTTGGGTTGTTAGTCTCTTGAAAGGTGATTTAGAGATCCAAAAATTTAATTAGTGTCAGAATCGATTATATGCAAATCAAATATGCTCCAATTGGCCAGAAAATTGGTATATGAAACTTTGAGGTCTACTAGGACTGTATATACAGTATATTTCGCTTTTTTTTTTAACAAATGTATGGTTTCTCCTCCTCCCCCTTCCCATTTAAGCTCTTGAATGCAATGACAGCAATAGCAAATAATGTGAGAGTGACGATGACATAGATAGCTATATGTAAATATATGGTTGGAAATGTTAACAAACAACATGTTAAAACACATTGCACCACTGCATTTGTTATGTTTTTTAATATTAGAAAACTTCCAAATATTGTCCCTTATTGTGGGCAGATGGTGTTTAAGCACATAGTGTTATTGAAAAAAAAAACAGTGGCTTGTTAGGATTAAGCACACAAAAACAATTTCTTAAGGAAGTAGATCACTGTCCTTTGTTATACACAAATGTCAGAAGAAACAGTGTCTTGTTCTGTGCAGCGGTCCAAAAATTATGCATCAATTGGAGCAAAATGCCTGCCTGGATTTATACACACATGCAAGTGTTAAATGTTAGAAGAAACAGTGGCTTGTTCTAAAGTTGAACAAGCCTGAAGGAATTTTCCTTTTTATTTGAGAGCAGCAGCAGTACAGTGTGGATAGGGAAATGGAAAGTTGTGTAGGAGTAATACATTGCAGCAATAGTAGCGCCAGCAGTAGCAGAACAGCATGAAACAGACAAGGCAGTAAGTAGATGTGTGTATAGCTGTGTTGGGGTAGTAGGAGGAGGTGTGTAGGGATAATTCTAGTGGCAGCAGGGGTAATGGAAGTGGCAGTTGGGGATTTGCAGCAGGAAATAGAACTGTAGTGGTGGCAGCAGTAGCCCTACATTACAGTACATGATGGTAAGCAGGCAGACAGCTGCAGTAGCATGATGGGGCACCATCATCAAGGGCAGATCTACTCATTGCCCTGAGATGGAGTTGTGTGAAAATCCTTACAGATCTATGCTTGATTCATGTTGATTAAAGTGATGCTTTGTCAGAGGACAACTTTGTATGGGTGTAACAATGCCACCAGCCTCTCTGAAAACACTCCCTGACATGGCACTGGAGGCTGGCCAAGACAGTACAAAGAGGGAAAACTGGGTCAGTTCTGGCCACTGTTCCAGTCTGCCTGCCCAGAAGACTATGGGGTCTTCTGGGCACGCAGACGGTATGCACCAGAGAAAGGCCACTGTCCAGATAGGAAAGAAACTGGTTGTTTAGGCAGTATGTCTCCATTTGCTAATTTGTGTCAGCCTGGCATGGCACATGAAAAAAATATTCAATCATGTTCATGATACTGATACAAATGGTACTATGGCTTCTGCTGCTTGTGGTAGTAGAGATGGTGGGATTTGGGTGACAGAGTAGGACCTCGTGGTCAGAAAAGCTCCGTACATAGTGTATCCTGGCAGTAAAGCAATTTACCGTCCCTTTTGTCAACAAGAAAATATTTCCCCATTTTTCCTTGATATTGATGGTATAAAAGCATTGCTATCCAATTGCTTGATGATAAAGATACATCTGTCATTACGTAAGCAAGCAAGCAGACAGCTTGCCATGAATGCCAGTGTGCCCAAGGACCCAATTCTTTTTGGCTACAGCCCCCACTGAGATAATTGCTCATTATGGACAGTGTCATCAGAAGCAACAACCTTGTCCTCCTGCACAAATGACTCCTCCTCCGCCAGTGGTAGCTCCTCATCCTCCTCTTCACCAAAAGCTACAGGGTGGCCAGCAGGATGCAGAAGCTGATCTTCTTCCATTGACCCTTGTTGCATCAGTGAGAGTGTTTGTTTTAAGATATATATTAGGGGGATGACATTCTTGATGCCGCAGTTGTCCCAAATAACAAATCTGGTGGTCTCTTCGAAGGGCCTGAGTATGCAACACATGTCTCTGATGAGCTGCTCACACAGATGTTCTAGCATATGCAAGGTGGAATTTTAGCAAGTTGAAACATCATGGTCATGGATCAAGCGGTACAATGGTAGACCACTCTGTTGCTGTAAATGAATGTATCTTGCCACATAAGTATGCGAGGACATGGCTAGTGCACTTTTTCAAAAAGTGTTGTACCACTAAATGTATCATATGTGCTGGGAGCATTTGTTATTTGCCCCAAATACATCATGGTCATGAAGTTCCTACCATTGTTGCTGACTTCCTTTCCCAGTTGGAGTTGGTGGGCAGACAGCCAGCAGGCTATTTGCTGCTTGATGTACTTTAGTTACTGATCGGTTGTGTGGCTACTCTCACTCTGTAACAGCTGTAACCAGAGGCGTTGCTAGGGTCTCAAAAGATCCGGGGCCCAAGCCCCAATGAATATGGCCCTCAGTCCCCCCCCCCCCGGCATACAATCCCCCACAGTCACACCCCCCGGCATAAAAACCCCCACAGTCACACCCCCAGCCGGGGCCGGTTTTAGACAAAATGTGGCTCTGGGCAAAATCAAAAGTGGGGCCAAAAATCTTGTAATAATGCGCTAACAACACAGTTACTGTATTTTTCGCTTTATAAGACGCACCACAGATTTTAGAGTAGCAAAATAAGAAAAAAATATTTTTCTTCAGACCTCAGATCACCTTTTCCGACCCCATCAGACCTCAGATCAGCCCACTCAGCCCCCATCAGACCTCAGATCAGCCCACTCAGCCCCCATCAGACCTTAAATCAGCCCACTCAGCCCCCATCAGACCTTAAATCAGCCCCCATCAGACCTCAGATCAGCCCACTCTGCCCCCATCAGACCTCAGATCAGCCCACTCAGCCCCCATCAGACCTTAAATCAGCCCACTCAGCCCCCATCAGACCTCAATTCAGCCCACCCAGCCCCCATCAGCCCCCATATGAGCCCACTCAACCCCCATATGCAGCGTCAGGTCATCGTGCGCATACTACGTCCTGACGCGGGATTTCTCTTCAGGCGCGCTTTCCACCAGCGAAGATTGGTGAAAGCACCCTGTTCTGTAAATAAGCCTCAGCCTGTACCAGGCTTCCAGGTTCATTGTTAGTATATCCCAGTTCAGGCCACTAGGTGGCAGCAGTGAACTGTGATATAATGATTTCAATACAGACTAATGGAGCAATTTACATCTGATGATTGTAAGTTGTGGTCCACTTAGGGGACTTAAAAAGTAAAAAAATAAAAAAAAAGTTTTGAAAATATTTAAAAAAACGTAAAATCACCCCATTCTCCACACAAAAAAAGAACAAAATGGCATTATAGGCATGCAAAAACACCCATACTTTTAAAATATTGAAAAAAAGTTCACCTATATGGTGTAACAGAACACTTTATCTCCCAAGAAAATTGAATAAAAAGTAATAAACACACCCCAAAATGACAGGCTGTGTACTTAAGCTTTATTTTCAAAATTTCCTGTGGGGATTTGAACTCACAACCTACTACATTACAGGCAAGTACCTTAACCACTGGGCTATTGAGCTCAGTGTTAAGCCAATGGTGACTTGGATATTGAAAAACCTCCTAAGAGGTTCTCTTGCATTATACAAGAGAACTTCTATGAGGTTTTTCATCATGTGCTTAACACTGAGCTCTATAGCCCAGTGGTTAAGGTACTTGCCTATAATGTAGAAGTTTGTGAGTTCAAATCCCCACATGAGTATTTTAAAATTAGAGTCTAAACTAGACTTACAGGGTGTTCCCAAGCATAATGGGAATACCCCTTTCACAACACTAACTCCATATATGGAGTCAAAGCAGGGACTCTGGAGTCCTGACTGAAGCAGGGGGCCCCCTTAGAGGATCGGGTGGCACTGCAGCTGTCTCCACCAGTCCCGAGGTTCGGGGCAGTGGTAGATTGCCCCGGATAAAAAGCCCTAGCGACGCCCCTGGCTGTAACACATTATGGCAACACTTCCAGACCGATACAAATGTGAAGGTGTCAATAGGACTTGGTTTTGTTGCTATGGTGCTGCCTCTTCATGAAAAATTTTGACTCAATAGCCTATGGAAAACATGTACTGTCCCTGCCCCTCCCTGCGAGAATTGCAAAGAGTGGTCCGTGTTCTCTGCCACATGATAGTACAAGACAGAGATGACTTTTTGGGAGAAATAATGGTGGCTAGAAAACTTACAGTGAGGTTGAGCGCATGCAGCAAGGCACAGTGAAGACAGAGAGGATACAACTCATAGCCTTCTCTGGGGCTTCAATGAGGAGAAGCAGGATGAATGATTTGACCCCTGGCTCTAAGGCATGCTGTCAGGCTAAGAGGTGACCATGACTACATTCTGATGTGACTTAGAGGAGAAGTGAGCCACCCAGTCCAAAATGTTTTCAATAATAATTTAGCATTGATTGGAAGCCAGAGAGAACTGTGACCTACTACTATTGGCCAGATGGCTAGTGCTGCTACTGCTGTTTGCCCTACCATCCACATTCTGAATCTCGGATGATGAGGCATGGGTCTTTTGTTTGCCACTCTTCCATTTATCAAACATTATTATGAGGCCTATGAGTGAAAAAGTTATGAGTTTGATACACAAATTATTTAACAGTACTAGCAAAATTTCAAGTACACTGCACATTGGTAATGACAATTTACAATGGTAAAAATACAGTTTTTTCAGTAAAATGAATTTGCTGTAACAATGAATAGTATCTTGCAGTAATATAAAACCCATTTAATAACACGGTATAATAATGGCATTATTGCAATAAAAGGATGCTGCTATAACACTGAACAGTATCTTGCAATAATCTGCAATGTGTTCAATAGCAATGCTATAATAATGGCATTATTGCAGTAAAATGTGTTTACTCTAACACTATCAGTGTAGTACTTGTAGTAATATAAAACACATTCAATAACAATTGTAACAATTACATTATTGCAGTAAAATGTATGCTATAACACTGAAAGTTATCTTGCAGTAATATACATCCTTTTTAAATACACAGGTATAATTGCATTATTAAAATATATTTATTGTAACACTGAACGGTATCTTGCAGTAATATGCAACACGTTCAATAACATGGGTATAATGTACTGAAATACCCAATTACAAACAGTAAATAGAAGCGTTTTTTTGTTTTGTTTTGGGTTTTTTTAGAGAAAAAAACATACAATTTCTCATTATTTGCAGCAGAATTCAATAAACAAATGCTGTCCAGTTGTTCATTCAGAAAAAAAGTTTTTTGCAAGATTCTGTAATGCAGAACTTACCAGCAAGCTATATGAAACAACTAGGACAAGTGGCCAGTACTTCAATCACTGTGTATGCTAAACTTTCCTGATAAAACTCTAAAATCTACCCAATTTTATCTCTGTATTCTCTCTATAATGCCCCTATAGTGTCCCTAGTAACTGGCTTGTTTCTGCAATTGTTTTTTGGAAGATACTGCCACAACATATCCTATCACCAGCCTGGCTGGGCATGTATTCCTTCTAAGCAGAAGGACCTTTCTGCATACTGCCCCTTATTGGCCCCTGAGCCAATCCAGTCCAGCCCTCCCCACACTTCCTCCCAGGGTCAAGTGATCCTTCATCTCCTTCCTCCCTCCTATTTTCCCTACCTATTGGCACAGTAAAATGGTGCTGGGCACCGTTTTATGCAGTTCATCTGAAATGAATCAAAAACTTTGGATTCATCTGGCAGATGAATTTTTGTGAAATTTATAATGAATCAAATGTGATGTTTTCAAGTAAATCCACAACAGAAATTAACAGATAGAATTAAGGGAATGCAATATAGTATTCACAGCATTAACATTCATCCCACATTTCTGAAACACAGCATGAAAAGGGATACAAAGCACAGCTTTACTGACTAAATAAAATGTCTGTGCTCTATTTTTGCCATAATTCTTGATAAAACTAGAAAAAACTAGAAAAAATATAACATTCATTATATTTACTGCCCTGATCACTGCCTGGAATACAACCAGATATCTTGAGGTACCTTCTTTAGTGCTTCCAATAACTCTCTATAGAGTCATTTCTCTGATGTTTATTTTAGACCTGCTTAATTAATGTAACAGAATCGGTACTAATTATAGGATCTTAGCATGATTGCCAACATATGGCTTGCATAATCCAGAGCAACGGGAAAGAAATGAAAAACGTCTGTATGAGTCCTCCAGTCTTCACTAATGATAATATACAGTAGATGGTCTTGTATAATGTTTTACTAGCACACACATTTCTTTTTGCTACAGTGTTATTGTAGAATGTTCCATTGCATTATAAATATTTTGGATTTACTATGTTTCTATGGATATTTTACAATCACAATGATGTTTCTGTAATTTATTTGATCATGTGTTTCCTTATTTTAATGGTCCTCAGCTGAAGACAATTCATAAAATATTGGTGCTAAAATTTAACTAGACTTCATATAAAAATGTGATTGTTAAATCAATGAAGCAAGCACTCATAATAGTTTAATATGATTCAAGCATATTAAAAAAAAGTGTGCTCATGTCCACTCTCCTATTTTATGCAACTCCTGGCTTTCCTGTTTCCAATTTGATACTTTTATTTGCCGGTTCAGATGGCTAACATTCTGTTCACTGCAGTTGTACAGCGTAAAGCCTGGGAGTATCTAATTGCTATGCTGACAGATCCATATAATAATGTCCTCAGTGATTATTAGACAGAATAAAGTGGAGGCATTGGGATGCTACAGTAAGGATAAGCATTAACACATTAGCAAAGGACAATTCTAGATTTTTAATATATACATGAGAATCATCTTTAAAGGGAAAACATATTCTACAGTTTTCAAACTAGCAACTAGATCTGAATACTTTTGTAATTGCAATATAATTAATAATTTAATGTACGGTACACTCTCCCCCCACTTCCAACACTGTGCTGTAGGAACACTCGTGCATACGCCCAGCTTATCACAAGGATGCTCTTTAACTTGCTGTACTCTGCTGCAGTCTCTGTACACCTGTCTATTGTCTCCTTAGCATCGGTACTTCTCTTGAAGGATGTGGTTGGATGGGACTATCCTGTGGTATGAAGGAGCACGCCCCGGCAGGTGGCTCTGCTCCATTTCTATATCACAAAAAAACTTGCAGAGTGCTAGTGACAGAGTTATAGAATCTAATAATTAAAAATTAAGCATAGCCACTGAATTATTCAATAAAATGTATCTGTATAGCACCACCTGTTTTTTTTTCTTATTTCTTTGACCTGCTCACTGAGAAGGCTGCACATGCTCAGGTTGATCCTTCAACTGCCTCCTGAGCTATGATAGGAAGAGCATGGACACACCTTCTGAGCTGTAGTAGAAAAGACACTCCCTTGAGCTGTTAGCTTGATATAAATGTAGCAGAGCAATGAATGAGGAGATCTCTGGATCCATGTGAGGTACAAGGCTGGTTCTAGAAGGCGATTGTCATGTATTATAGGGTGTCTGATTTTCATTTTTTACATTAATCATGGGATAACCCCTTTAAAGGGAGTCTGTCACCTCATTTTCACCTATATAACTAACAGCAGTGCCCCACAGAAGATTGCATACACATCCCAGACATACCTGTGTGCACTGTGTGTCTTTATTCCATGTCCAGAAAAAGCACTTTTATTTTGCAGGAGAACAGCTCCCAAGTGCCTGGCTGAAAGTGAAACTAAAAACAGCTTTCTCTCCTGACTCGATTTCTAACAGCTATATCTTCTGATATCCTGGATATAATGCTATGATTTTGGAATCATTTTAAAGCTTGGAATGCCAGCTTTCAAAGAAGGTCAGAACCAATCCCAACATATGAGCAGCTAAAGCAGCCCTCCCCTCTTCAGTGTGGTTTGCTTTGAGCACCTGCAGCAGAGCCAGGCACTTGGGAGCTGTTTTCCTGCAGAATAAAAGTGCTTTTTCTGGACATGTAATACAAACACAAAGTTAACATGGGTATGTCTGGGATGTGTATGCAATCTTCTGTGGGGCAGTGCTGTTAGTTATATAGGTGAAAATGAGGTGACAGACTCCCTTTAATTCATTCTTTGGGGGTTTATTCTGGAAAAGGGGTTCTCAAACAAAGCAAATGCTAGTGGTGACTGCATATTTAGATGGACATTAATATCTATAATTCCATTTTAGTGCACTAGAGAATATGCATGTGCTGCTTTCTCTTCACTAAAATATAAAGGCAGCCAAACATATATGAGTAAACTTCCCCAAGCCTGCCAATTTTGGAGGGGATGGCTTTTTATCTTATATGTATTGGGCTGTGATGCCTCTTACCTGACAGATGCAGTTGGGGAAGAAGGATTCTGGAATGCTGAATTTCACCAAGTACTGTAAGCAAGTAAGCAATATCGACACTAGATGGGTTATAGATAATGAATGCATATGCCATGCCACCTTACTTGCACCTGTAGTATTAATCAGCTTATACTCAAACTCCTATGAAAGGTAATTTCGCTGTTAAACAAATGTTAACCATTTAAATGCAAAGATAGCATATTTTCAAGGTTGTAAAAAAAATCATGTGAATGCATAGATTTTTATTAGCAGTGGAATGTAATATATGATAATTAATAATTGCATTAAACTAATTGGAAGCATGGTGTTTCCTCTGTACTCAGGCAATGACACAAACATTCATTAGCAAAAGAATATTAATGGAATATTTTACAAAATGTACACTAAGATCTGTGGGGCTCTTACCACAATTAATTTGAATGAATTAGGGTTATGTTTTTTCCAAATGCTGGAAGGTTTCAGGGTCATTATGGGTACAATATATTTTGTAGTGTTTTCTTTTTATAATATTTTCAACAGCTAACACTATTATTCATTAATTTTATGGCATGTTGGGAAATCTCCTTGTGATGTTCCAATGCTTCCATATTTTCATAGAAAAAAATAGCATCTGTTTTTCACCCTGTTAACAATTGAAAGTGTACTAAATTTCCAATATAGCATATGCATTTGACCAAACTTTTGAAAAGCCAATAAGAAAATTTCAATCTCCATTGAAAATGCAATAATACTATGATCTTATCATAAGGATAAATTACTTTTTTTAAATTTTTTTTTTTTTTAATGAGGACCAGCTTCAAAATGAACCAAAATGTATGCAGTCATACTGCAGTAGTAGAAATAATTGTTATATATATATATATATATATATATATATATACATATATATATATATATATATATATATACTAGCAGAAAGACCCGGCTTCGCCTGGGTATATTTTATCTATTTATTTAATGTTTCTGTGTGTCGTTGCAGAGAGAAAGTCAATGCAGCTGACAGAAATTGATATGGTGTGCGGCTGCAATTTATGTATTTTCCTTTGACATGTACTTAGCCATAGCAACCAGCACCTGCCCTCTGGGATGTGCTGACTAAAATTTCTTTTTTTTTCTTTGCAAGAAATTGATTTTTACCTTCATTCTTTCAATCCCTATTGGCTGCGGAGTGGGAGGGGGTGTGGTTTAATGGGACACGGGGGGGTTAAGTCCTTCATTTCAGGGTGGCCTGAATTATAGGTTAATGCCATGGTAATTTGAGGAAACACAATGGGTAGCAGTGGAAGAAAACATTGCTTTACGCGGGTATATTTAATCTATTTCATTTAATGTTTCTGTGTGTCGTTGCAGAGAGAAAGTCATCCTCCCTCCCATCCCTGCAGCTGACAGATGTTGATTTTTACCTTCAATTGTTCAATCTCCATTGGCTGTGGAGTGGGAGGGGTCATGGCCTGACTGAGTCGGGGGCGTGACGTTGCAAGACCTGGGGCGGGGTTTTAAGTCCTTCTTTTGATGGTGGCCAAAATTACAGGTCGATGCCATGGTAATTTATGAGGACACGCCATGGGTAACAGTGGAAGAAAACATTGCTTTGCACGGGTATATTTAATCTATTTCATTTAATGTTTCTGTATGTTGTTGCAGAAAGAAATCCAACTTCCCTCCCACCCCTGCAGCTGACAAAAGTTGATTTTTACCTTCATTTTTTCAATCCCCGTTGGCTGCGGAGTGGGAGGGGGCGTGGCCTGACAGAGTCGGAACCTTGTTTTCGCGAGATCTGGAGCGGGGGGTCAGAGTGGCATGAATTACAGGTCGATGACATGGTAATTTATGGGGACCCGCAATGGGTAGCAGTGGAAAAAAACATCTTTTATTAGTACTGAATGGTCGTAGTATAAAATTAGTCAATTTCATCTACGATTTTTGTGTGTCGTTGCAGAGAGAAATTCACCCTCCCACCCCTGCAGATGATTTTTTTCAATCCCCGTTGCCTGCGGAGTGGGAGGGGGCGTGGCCTGGCAGAGTTGGGGGTGTGGATTATCAAGATGCTTTGAACGGTTGTAGTCTGAAATTAGTCTATTTCATCTAAAATTTTGTGTGTCATTGCAGAGAGAAATTCACCCTCCCACCCCTGTAGCTGACAGAAGTTTATTTTTCCCTTCATTCTTTCAATCCCTGTTGGCTGCGGAGTGGGAGGGGGCATGACCTGACAGAGTTGGGGGTGTGACTTAGCAAAGCGCTTCGCATAGGTGATTTAATCTACTTCATTTAATGTTTCTGTGTGTCGTTGCAGAATGGCTGCAAAGTGGGAGGGGCTCGGTCTGACAGAGTTGGGGGCGTGACTTAGCAAGACGATTCAAACAGTTGTAGTCTATAATTAGTCTATTTTATCTAAAATTTTTGTGTGTCGTTGCAGAGAGAAATTCACCCTCCCACCCCTGCAGCAAACAGAAGTTTATTTTTACCTTTATTTTTTCAATCCCCGTTGGCTGCGGAGTGGGAGGGGGCGTAACCTGACAGAGTCGGGGGCGTGGATTAGCAAGACGCTTCACATGGATGTATTTAATCTATTTCATTTAATGTTTCTGAGTGTCGTTGCAGAAAGAAAGTCAACCTCCCACCCATCCCAGCAGCTGACAGAAGTTGATTTTTACCTTTATTTTTTCAATCCCTGTTGGCTGCGGAGTGGGAGGGGGCGTGGCCTTACAGAGTCGGGGCGTGGCTTAGCAAAGCGCTTCGCATAGGTGCATTTAATCTATTTCATTTAATGTTTCTGTGTGTCGTTGCAGAATGGCTGCGGAGTGAGAGGGGGCGTGGCCTGACAGAGACGGGGCGTGGCTTAGCAAAAGGCTTCAAACGGTTGTATGAATTTATGAGCCCACGCAATAGACAGCAGTGGAGGAAAACATCTTTTATTACTACTGAACTGTAGTAATAGAAAAAAACATAAGTTATATTTATGGTAACCGGAATACCTTTAACAGTGTCAGTGAATAGAAATGGATGAGATCCTCAGCTGCTGATAATTACCCGGTTGTTATGGAAACCTGCCATCCCTGTGTGTGCCTTTGCAGAGAATGGCAGTTGGAGTTTAAAACCAAAGTTCCCAGTTGTAATGTTGGCTAATGGAGATCATATTTTGGGAATATCTCAGGAACGGTATGGCCTAGAGAGATGAGACCTGGTCTAAAACCTTCCCGGACACCTGATGTACCTGTGTGCCGAATTTGGTGAAAATCGGTCCAGTAGTTTGGTCGCGCATAGAGAACAGACAGACAGACAGAAACTCATTTTTATATTATTAAGAGATATATATATACAGTACAGACCAAAAGTTTGGACACACCTTCTCATTCAAAGAGTTTTCTGTATTTTCATGACTATGAAAATTGTAGATTCACACTGAAGGCATCAAAACTATGAATTAACACATGTGGAATTATATACTTAACAAAAAGGTGTGAAACAACTGAAACTATGTCTTATATTCTAGGTTCTTCAAAGTAGCCACCTTTTGCTTTGATTACTGCTTTGCACACTCTTAGCATTCTCTTGATGAGCTTCAAGAGGTAGTCACCTGAAATGGTATTCCAACAGTCTTGAAGGAGTTCCCAGAGATTCTTAGCACTTGTTGGCCCTTTTGCCTTCACTCTGCGGTCCAGCTCACCCCAAACCATCTCGATTGGGTTCAGGCCTGGTGACTGTGGAGGCCAGGTCATCTGGCGTAGCACCCCATCACTCTCCCATCCCATCATTCACGTTTGAATGAGAAGGTGCTTCCAAACGTTTGGTCTGTACTGTATATATATATATATATATATATATATATATATATATATATAGATGAACCAAGTTCATGACCAAGACAATTAGTGTTGAATGAATTGAAATGAAACAAATTGACTTCAATAAAAATTTCAGGAAAGATTTGATTTGACACTAATCTGCCATTCTTTGTGGTAACAAATTGTTTTTTTCCTAAAATGACGGCTACACGTGTTACAAAGTGAAAGTAAGAAGCCATAGAACGCAGTATGACCCACAGTGCCATGCAGTCAGCAAATCAGAAGATAGTCATCCCCTGTGATGTCACAGCCCTATAAATGCCTAATCCTGCATGGTCGCCGCCAATCCACGGTTAACTGTGCATAGTTGGTGTCACGTACTGGAACCACCCTGTCACGTGAACCAGGTGCGACTGCCAAGGGTCGATCTATTTCACGCACTCAATCTCTCGCCCCCCTACACTCAGGCCTCATATTGAGCCTCGATCACACCCCAACACAGCCTTTCATGCACCCCAACACGATGCCACCATCTATGACATTTGAATTAATACACCAATTAATTAAGGGCTCATAGAAAACCCCACAGCGCCCCACTTGCAAGCAGGCTCACAGTAGCACAGACCACTCTTATAGCAAATACAAGGGAATGTAAACAGCACTCACACACTTAAAAAATGGAGGTTATTGGGCTCATTCAGGGTACAAGGCAAAACCATTAAAGATGTGCTTTAATGTACTAAAAAGGTAAAGTACTTAGTTACAAAAAGTTACAAGAAATAAGACATACATAAACATGCACAGTATAAAAAAAAAGGATAAAAAGCAGAAAGGTTCTTACTCCATTCTGGGTTTTCGGGGGACAGGAGGAAAGTGGAACACAACCCAATGTTGAACGGATCCCCAAATTGTGTCAAAGAAATGTTCCCAATAGTTCATTTTTATCCCCAATGGGCAGAGGGTGTAGCTGAGACGCGTCTCCCTCCTATTCTGTCCCAACCTTCTGGGACGGCACTTATTACCTGTGCATGCTTCACCTCTCTTACCCAGCTGGCAAACATGAAATATTAATAAAACATGGCTTCCCGTCCGCACTAATGGATGTTCGGGACCCAACATGTTTTAATAATCTATAATATATTTGGCTGATCATTTTGATACCACACATGACCGGTGTGGTTGTCCCAGAAGGTGAGAAACCGGTTATGTGGGAATGCTGGTTATCAGGGATGGAATATTTAGACCCCCAATGATTACAATTATTAATACGTGAGTGGTACCAGAGATGAGTTATTGCTTATATGATATGATGTATTTTTTTCATCTACTGGTACTGGATTTGAAATGCGGTTGGCCAACCACTGGGGAGGTTCCACGCTGTCTGAGTGTCTGCATTTCCAGGATTCATCTTCATTAACACTTGCAAAGGGCCAGTTCTTTAACATCCAGGTGATAAACTGATTTCCTCCCTTGGCAATGCTTATTCCAACAGCAGACCCAGAAAGAACGACACATACAATCACAGAATGGAAAATATATAGGATCACACAACAGATATAAAAACATACACAGATAATAAAAGTTATGAGAAATGTCCATTTCTCACAGGTGGAGACATGGTAAGCGCTAGGGACAGTGTTTTAGAAAGCTTTTAATTGTAGAATATTGCATAGGAACAGTGTAAAGAGATCATATGGATAGTTTTTAGACACTATTGGGAAAGCATAGGGGGACTGCCAGGGGCGAATTGGGAACTTAAAGTGGCCCTGGAAAAAAATACAAAAAGTGGCCCCGGGTTGTAGGTGGATTCAAACTGACAGAAGGTTTGGTCAATACAAGTAGGTGGGGCTAGCAATACTACGTACCAAATACCTTAGTGCAGAACAAAATACTGCCCCAGGAGCAAAACTTACCTCCCCAGAAGCTGCCCCAGTTTTAAACATATCTTCATAGTGCCCCTGGCCCATATAATGCCCCCAGTGCTGCCCCTGATAGTGCCTCATCAATATTGATGCCCTCTTATACTGCCCCCAGCATTAAACATGTCCCCACAGAGCCTCCTGCAGTGACCCTATAGTGTCCCCAGTAATTACCCCAGTATTACATATGCCATATAGTGTCAGCAGATGTCTCTTATTACGATTAGCAGAGCCCCTTCTCCAGATCTCTACTGGACTCTGTGTCACCTATAGGGCCTGTATATGAATATATAGTTGATTGCTGTTCCCTCCAATAAGTTTTGTTTACTACCTATACTGTGATTAAACCACTAAGGATCACTCAGGATTCCCCACTAGTTCTTGTCCTGTCTCACCCATTAGTAGGTCTCCATTTCCCAGTGCACCTCCGGGTGCAGGATATCCCTGGTTACCAGCTACATTCCTCTGTTTCTAATGCCATGCAGCATCGCTCCCTGCCAGGCATTCTAGTAGATTGCTGATTCACTTCACCCTGCTCCATGCAGTAGCGCTGGATTAAAAGGCCTGGTGAGTGTGTACACTTACATCGCAGCTCCGATGGCTGCCGCGCCCGGCCTTTCTTATGCTAATGAGTGCACAGCAGGGTCTCTGAATTGCAGGCTCTGCTGTGCTGTCATTATCATGTGTATGATAATGACAGCACAGCAGGGCTATTGGCAGCCTGCAGTGCAGAGTCCTTGCTTTGCTTTGATTATAATGTGCAGCCACAAAGTGTTAACCTGGCAGCCCACTGCATAGTAAAAAGCGATCGGCCCACCGGGAATCTTCCCGGTGGGTTACATTGCCAATTCGCCCTTGGAGACTGCAGGGACAGTGCAGGCTCACTGTAATTGCCCTGTGCATCTTGTTCAACTGCTGAGCCATTCATTCTTATTCTTCATTCATCCTTCTTTTCTGTTATACATAGACTTACTGTGCATCAGACGCATTGTCAACAGGCAGTCTAATATATAGGCACATTTATCTAGTACACTTGCTGGGCCATTAATACTTCATCTGTTCTGTTATATATAGACTTACTGTGAAATAGACAGTTGCCTGGGCCCTCAAAAGGAATGGGCAGTGGCAAAAATGTAGCCGGCAAAAGCAGTAGCAGAAGAAGGGGTGGTGGTAGAAGCAGCTGCAGTACCAGACCAGTGCTGCCAGCAGTCGTGTTCAGCTGTACTGGCATGATTGAATCGCTCTTTAACATCAATTCAGGTGACAACAGATACACACTGCCAGGAATCGGTGGGTTCCTCTGGCACCGCACTTAGTTAGCATGGCCCAGGAGCAACCTCTGTACCCTCATCTGCCCTGTGACCACCTCTTTCTTTTGCTGCTACTTCTGCTCTGGAAGTAATGCAAAAACGAGCTTAGTCAGGTCAGTCGGCAGCTACAGGCCACCACAGACTTGAAGTAGAGGTCTGCTTCATGCCCCCTTAGGTGTGCAACTAGAGATGATGATAGTCGGGTGAGTGGATGTGTTGCTAGTGGCCAGGGACATGGCTATGAGACTGGCAAGCATGACATAAGTAATGAACAGACAATAGTGGATGATGATGAAGCCAATCACACATGGGAGCCGGGTGAAGAGGGGGCATCATCATTATTAATAGGAGAGGCTGGCATCAGGCCCATGAGACAGCAACAGGGGGAATCAGTGGGAGATCTGGAGCCAAACGTGCCTGGGGTAGACCATCTGCTACTCGGGAGCCCACCAGTCAACCAGAGGTAGATAGGTTCATAAAGGCAGCGGCAGTCAGCACAGAGTGTTGAGAGTAAAATGCCATACTCATCAGTGTGGGAATTTAGTTGCTGGAGGACATTAGCATGGCGATATGCAGGATATGTGGACAGAAGGTGAAGTGCGATCAGGGTGCACTTCAGGCTGCATCTCCTAGTGGCTCACGCGACTTTTCCAGCAGTCAGGGCTCCTAAACCTCAGGAGAAGGAAGCTGTCATTCCTTCCTCTATTGCTCCTGATGTTCCCCCTACTCCTCATCACCTGTTTTGCCAGCAATCGATCACTGAGGCAATTGCAAACAGACCACAGTATCTGTGCACTCATCCAACAGTGCAGAAGCTAAATGTGCACCTGGCCAAGTTGCTGGTACTCCAATCTCTCCAATTCCATATTGTGGACTCTGAACATTTCAGAGAACTGATGGCTTGTGTCCACCCAAGGTGGAGAGTCCCTATTTGGCCATGTTGATACCACAGTTTATTTTTCCATTCTTCTAATCCATCAGAAGAACAGAAAAATAACAAAAAAAACAACAGGTCCTGTTGTTTGAGTGTCCATAAGGCCTCTATCACACACCATTAAAGTACTGTATGCAGGATTTCTTTTCCATCTGAATAAAACCGATTTCAGATACAAATGGCAAAATCACATGTAATATAGAAAGTCATTTGTGCAAAAATGTCCTATTTTTGACTATGTAAGCGAGGGAAATTGCACTGATTTTGAGACATCTTTACAGATCCTGTATCTAATGATAAATGTTCTGATATTGTAAAGTTTATTGAAGTGTGGGCAACATTTTGTGTTTGCTATTGACCATATGAAGAATAGAAATGCATTTGCTATGTTTTAATGAAGATTAAAAAAAATTAAATGTTTAAAACTAGACTGTGACTTGACTCATCTAATCTCCAGGTTATTCATCAGTTAAGAATGTCAGAGAATGAGAGTGCGGCATTGCAAGAGCTAATGGACTGGAGAAGAAAGCTATGTGAAGAAGGAGAGGCCTGGCAGAAAGACTTAGCACAGTCAGAAAAGACCCCCACTCAGTCTTCTTAGATGTAGGTGAACACTGGAGAAGCTATCACCTTTTACAGCAAAGAAACTTTTTGCTACCAGGTTTTGTCTATATATGATATATATCAGACAAAGATATATATATATATATATATATATATATATATATATATATATATATATACACACACACACACACACCCAATTAAACTGTTTTAAATTCATGTAACATTTTCTGTAAAATGGATGCATGTGTTGATTATTTCAGTGTCTTGATGTTAATGTGTGTGGTTTATGTTAATATAATATATATGGTGATAAACTGTACTTTGCGTCTTCAATACGGGGCTGGGTTTTAACAGTGTAGGGTCCTAAAGAGACAGCATGGGCCCCTTCACTGTGAATGTTAGACCAGGGAAACAGGATGACTCCATGCCAGACATTCAGTACAATGGCAAATTGATCATAAAAGGAATTGGACCAGTTTCCATTATATCTTAGTCTGTGCTCTGATAGAATGATAGGTCCTAAAGGTCCAGCAGAAGTCAACCCTGTTTGGCAGTGACATTGGAGCAAATGACTTATCAGTAGGATCAATTTCTTATGAGTTTATTCACAACGTGTGCAATCAAGTGCACATATTCTGTATAGATAGAATTCAAGCTTTAAGAATAATTTCCTCTGATGGGCCGAAGTAACCATCCTACAAGTGAGCAGACATATATACGGTAATAGCCATATAAACATATGGATATACAAGCATATAGATCAAACAAGTAAGAAAGAAATATTAAAAACTTTAAAATAGCATTCAGCTGGAAAATATAAAGCAGGAATATCTTTTGCTGCACAGTGTTTCATCAGAAGCTCCATACTAAGCATTGTTTCTCAGCTTTTATTGACAGCTGACCTATTAGATACCATCTTTCCCTAACTGAGTTTAGGGAATGGGAATCTAATCCCCACTGGTCGCCCAGGGCACCTGTTTAAGCTGCCCCCTAATGCCAGGAGTCCCTGCATATTCTCTAAAAAAAGAAATGTAAATGTAAGACTAGGTCTTAGACTTTAGGGTAACAATTTGTAAGGAAATTTTATATATTGGAAAATCTACCATACATAATATAATTATGTATATATTATATTATATGATTGTTTCTGTGTTTGTCTTTACTTATGATAATGGGAGAGAAGCTACAAAGATTCAACTCCTATGCACTTACAGATGGGGCATACATCTTCTGTAATACAGTTTTGTAAATTTGTGAAACTAATTAACATCTCAAACTTTAATATTCTGCACAAATCTCCTCCTTTGAGGTGCTTATCAGTTTTTCTGAGATATAATTTACTCTTAAGCACTGAACCACTCTCGACAATTTACTGCTGTGTCCACAAAATATGGAGGATTTATGTTGATTATATAGCACACAGGTGACATTAGTATTTGTATAAAACGTTGTAAATAATATATTTATAAATGATTGCTGGTGATGCCATGATATATGAGTATGAGCTGCTGGATGTTATATTATTAGCAGCTATTAAGAATGTATGATACCCTGCCCTAATTTAACGGTTACTCAGTAGTAGAAGTTCCCTTGTCCTAGATGTTCACAAGGGGCTTATTTTTCTCCACACCGATGTCTACTTTCAAAGAGTTTTCAGAGAGTAGAATATTGATGATCTATCTTCATGATAGGTCATCAATATCAGATTGGTGGGGGTCCAACTACAAGCAACCCTGACAATCATCTTTTTGAAGAGGACATGACTCTTCTGAGGCCAGTGACATCACCATTAGCCATTACATGGTCGGTGTGCAGCCCAGTCTTATTCAATGAATGGGCTTGGTCTGCAATACCAAGCACACCCACTTGCTTGGTATGCTCTTCAGACAGCTAATCGGTGGCAATGCTAGGAGTTGGACCCTCACCAATCAGATATTGATTGCCTAATCCTGAGGATAGGTCATCAATTTTCAACTTCCTGAAACCCCCTTTAACTGCAAAAACAGCTGAAAAACTTTTAAGAAAATTCTGTCACTGTACACCTTTGCTGACTTTTTTTTATAATTATTCATAAATGGTGCTGTTGATCTTCCTTTATGATCAAGAGAATAAATGCAGATAATAAATGCTGGTTCTCTCATTTTCCACCGTTGTCTTCATTTGCAATGAATGAGTTCATTGAATTATATGTGGAGGAACTAGGTTTACATTTTACATGTCTTTTCTATCTGAAGACACAATCATGCAAGAAGGGATGTTGGAAACATTTCTATACAAATATCACAGTTATATTCTTACAATTTCATCTCATAGAAATTGAAAATTAAAAAAAAAGGTCTATTAAATTAAACCTGACATTTTGTGACTCCCAAAATTAATAATTTAATCTGTGAAGAAACAAAATTTAATATTCTATATTGGCTGCCTTTACTATGGATCCACCATTTCTGTGGTGTGAGGGGTATAGTTCCATGAAGTAAGTCAGCACTTACAGAATAGGTTGTCAAATAACACTGTGCAAAAATACTCTCTTGGGTCTCAGACAGAGATGGAAAAACACCATCAGAACTGATGTAGGAGTTCAACAACACAGTTTTTTTACAAGGTTTTCAGTTTTTTTTATATCACTTGTCTTATGGATGTACACTAATGGACTTATTGAAACAAAGAATTTGCGTCAGCTGACATCTTACTAGATTTTGAGGAGGACATTTGGAGTTTATATGAGTAGGGGTTACTTGTCTTAGAAACACTGTAAAAAGAGTTAGGCAGGTACCATAGATCCTCAGAGAATGGACAACATTCATTAGAGATCAGTTTTCATGAAGAAAAAAAAAAAACTTCCATGTTGTTGAAATTCTATGTACAAGCCATACAGGCTCCATACACACAGTGTATTTCTGTGCATGATATCTTGGGAGCATTATTCAACCTTTTTGCACCCTAAGTAGCAGGTCACAATGAGTAAGCCATTCCAAGAAAGTTTTGTACTTTTACCTCCTCGTGAGCTTTGCCCACACCATCACCAGTGGTAGTTGACATTATGTTGTAATGGCTGGGATCTGATATAACCCTGATGCCTTCTGCATAACCATTTAGATGCCATGGTCAATAGTAACCATTGCATCTAAGTTTAACAAATTGAGGGGGCTTCCGATATCACCTGATTAATTTGAGGCTGCAATGTGATCATGAGGTGTCAATTGGCTGTTTTGACTTTTGGGAGCCTAATGTGTATTAGCTTATTAGACCCTGCCTACAGCAAGACATAATATATTGTCTGTCAGTAGAGCTCCGCTATACCACACAGTGAATAAAAAAAATCCCCAAAAATAATGGCTGAAGTGTTGCTTTTTTTTAACCCCAACTTAAAAAACATAATAGATAATTAATCAGTGATATATACCTCAGATAAGTAACATTAAAGGGGTTTTCCAAGTTATCTATATTGATGACCTATCTGTATGACTTGATCACTTTTTATTCAATTTTCTTGGGAGATAAAGTGATGAAAAAAACGTGAATCAGCCTTTTTTTGGGGGGAATAGGGTTGTTTTTAATTTTTAAAGTTTTTTTAACTTTTTGTTAAGTCCCCCGAGTGGACCACAACTTACAATCATTAGATGTAAATTGCTCTATTAGTCTGTATAGAAATCACTATTTAGTGCTGCCATCTAGTGGCCTGAACTGGGATATACTAACAATGAGCCTGGAAACCTAGTACAGGCTGTGGCTTATTTATAGAACTGAGTGCTTTCCCCAATATCTTCTGGGGGAAAGTATGCCTGAAGAGGAATCCCGCGTTTCCGATTTTAAACACTCTCAGGTGCCGTGAGTGAGGGAACTCATTGCTGTGAGGGGAGGCATGTGGCATATTCTGGGGCCATGAGGGTGAAGACTGTGTGAGGAGCTTCATGGGGTGTAAATCTGTGAGGGAGGGCTGGAATCGACAGAACGTAACTGTGTTGTTAGTACATTATTACAAGATTTGGGGTCCTACTTTTTGCCCAGGGCCACATTTTTTCTATAACCGGCCCTGTCCAGGTGTCACAACCACCACAGCAGCGCAGATATAAGTTGGATGGGAGAGAAACTGCTGCACTAGCACACCTATGCATGCTCCCATGGTCTCCTCCGTGTGAAAGCATGGCCACTGCTGCTGGATTGCAGGGTAGTCGTAATCCCTGGATAGGAGCAGTGTAAAATGTGATGGAAAAATGAAAAAAGCCAGCAAAAGAGGCAACATGGACAATTACAACACATTAGTAAGTGCCTTGTATTAACTTTCTCTACATGATACCTGCCATTTGATGAAGTGAGACAACCCCTTTAAGCGTGGATACTTTTTTTCCACAAAGTGCAAGTTTTTCTCGTGAGTGTCAATTGTGCAACTTTCCCAGACAGTAGACAGTTAATTGTATTGTTCAGTTACATTGTAGTCTCGACATATTTTACTAGAAGAGCCATGGTTTATCAGAAACCACTGTTTTATTTATTGGTGCATTATTATCATTTCTTTTAAACCGAAAAAAAGCAGTCAATAAGTTTCCTGGAAGGAGCATGTTGAGTTCTTAAAAGCTCCTGATTAAATATTATCATTGTAATAAACATTGATTGAACAATTAAATGCTCAGCATTTACAAACACTTCTCTATTCTGAGTCTGCTGCGCAAAGAACTAATTTCAGATAATCAGGACAATACTGCTTTTTTATGTAATACATGACCTTAGGTTTGACATTGCTATGATGCCACTTTACAGTCATAAATAATAATTACTGTAACTGATCTGCTAGTGACAAAGCTATGGGTCCTATAAAATCAAAGGAAGCAATACCCTCTCTGAGTTCACTAGGTATTAAATCAGCAACATTTAATTTATATTCAGTAATCTCAGGTTTCAAACTATGGATTATAGCTGAATTGACTAACAGGTTCAGATGCATGTATTTGTATTGTAATTCAGATGATGATACACCATTTACTGGTATCTGTGGCAGAGGTTCATTAAACTAGTTAAAATAGCATAAGCCAAAATCCAAATTCACTAGCAATAAATGAATGAACAATTCAACCTGGAATAGATCTTTAATCCAGATACACAAATTTCATAGCCACCGGATAAGTGAAAAATGTATGGATGCTGAAGACTCCACTGGTGCAACACCAACCTGTCACTGGAAAAGTGGATCCCTGCTGCACAACCATAGTGAGTGCTGGTATATATACTGCAATTCCATTGAAATGCTATGGGATTGTTGATGGATGATAACGGTACAGTTGCAAGACAAAGTTAGTGAACCATTTGGAATTACCTACATTTATGCATTGATTACCAATAAAATGTCATCTGATGGTTATCTGCTTTACAATTTTAGACAAACACAATGTAACTAAACTTAAAACACTCAAACAGTTGCATGGTTCATATATTTTATTGCACACACTGACATCCACACTGCAGGGAGAAAATGTGAACCCTTAAAATGTATATCCTGTAGATAACCTGTAGACTATTGAGCAAAGCGCAGTTCCAATCTCAAACACTTTTTGCCAATTAGCTCTTGAAGAAGTCATTAAGGGGGTTCTCTGAGAATTGTTTTTAAATTGCTAGCAGCAATTTGTCCTACAATGTGAGCAGGACTGGTATCCACCATTTCAGGACTGCTTAGAAGGATGAGGGGGTGAGACCTTACTACACATTATGCTCTGGCACTTGCAGGCTGCTCAGCCATGATGACATATCACTGGCAGGACTGCATCATTACCAACTATTGTAGGGCAGTGTAGTGTGTAGTGAAGCCCCGTCCCATAACCCCACACTAGACAGCTCTGCAATTGGTGGCAACCAGTCCTGTTCACATACTAGGATAGATTCCTAGCGGCCATTTGAAATCATTCCTGGAGGACCCCTTTTACACAGAGGTTCACTTACTTTTTTTTTCCTGCATTGTGAATGTTTACTCAGTGTGTTCAGTAAACCTTTTCACTACCAGCGCCGTGCAGTGGGCGCCAAGGCCAGCAGGTCTCCGCTGTTTCCAAGGCCGGCAGGTCTCCGCCGTGGCTAATGACCACAACCAGCAATAATGCCAATTGCGGTCATTAAAGCCTTTAGATGCCATGATCAAGTGTAATCATGGCATCTAAAATCTCAAAAAGCTTCTTATCAGCATCCTCTGCGGCCAATGAGGATGCTGGTACTTGGTTTCAATACGCTGGGTCTCTGCAATTCTTATTTGCAATTCTTAACAGAATACAAATAAAAGTCTTGTAGCCTCAAATACGAGATACAAAACCATTAAAAAAGTTTTAAAAAATGTTAAAAACTATATAAAAAAATTAAAAGAATATAAATATTTTAATCACCCCCCTTTCCGTAGAATAAAAATAAATAAATGCATAAATAACAAAAAAATATAAAAATCATGGGCATCACCACATCTGAAAACGCACTACGTACTATTAAAATATAAAAGTATTTTTCCAATACTATGGCGTAACGGAAAAAAGGTAAACATTTCCAAACTCGGTGACTTAACAAAAACATTTTTTTTTAAATCAAAGTTTACACTATTTTTACACTATTTAGACATTAAAAACCTATGCATATGTGGTATTGTTGTAATCGTACTGACCCACAGAATGAAGGGCACAGGTTAGTTTTGCTACAATGGGAACGCCCTAGAGACAAAACACATAAAACGGTAGTGGAATAGCGTAAAATTAAAAGGTAAAAAGGTAGTTTTTTCTACAAGCTTTCCTTTTCACACAATTTGTTTCCGGCATTTCAAACAAAACAGGTTCGGCTATTTAGAAGCTTGAAATCGTTATCCATTGATTTAGCAAATGAAAGATGAACTTCAGTCAAAAAAATGAAGAATCTGTTATATTTAATTGTACATGTGCTCAATATCTTTGATTTATAATGTCTCTGTGGTCTGTTTTCATTTTGCAGCATATGTTCTACATTGTGGCACCAAGGGGGACATTTGGCAAAACTGGTGTAAAGAAAAACTGGCTTAATTGCCCATACAAAAGTGGAATCTGACTGGTTGCTATGGGCAGCTAAGCCAGTTTTCATTTACATTATTTTTGATACATTTTTCCAAAGTATCTGTTATTTCTATGACACACTTGTCTGCAGGCCACAAATTGTGCAAGCAAATTGGGACATTCTCTTGCTATTTTAGAGAGGATCCTAACATCAGGCCACATAATGCAGCCATATTGCCATATAGTGCCAAGAAAGAAAATTGCATACAGCCTAACTAATGCAGCTATACAGTATAGTGTTGAACTAATGCTAGTGCTCAGTGCTACTGAGCTAATTCTGAGTTATGTTTGAGTTATGTTCTTGATGTGCCCTTTTTGGGAGCTTTCTAGGATATGAGGGACCTGGGGACTTACCTGGCTTAGCCGAGCAGGGGTGTAGCTATATGGGGTGCAGAGATAGCAGTTGCTACCGGGCCCAGGAGCCTGAGGGGGCCCAAAGACCCTTGTGCCACATGGGAAGACACTGATATTATAGGAAGTGCATGCAGGTCAAGTTACACCTCTGGCTCGAGGGAAGGGGTTAGGGCAAGAATTTGGTAGGGGGGAGGGGAGGCATTTCAATGTTTGCCTCAAGGACCACAAAGGCTATGGGTTTCCCCACCCCTGACCACAAAGCACTGATGGAAGGGGGCTCCAGGCTAAATTCTTGCACCAGGGCTTATGAGCCTCTAGCTATGTCCCTGTAGCCAAGCATGCTTGCTCGGCTAATTCCAAGGAGGTGTCTGGAGAAAAACACCCACATGTTTACCCACTTCGTCATTTATATCTTCGTGAGGATGCTGTTCCCAGCAACTGCCTCACAAGGTGGGTGGAGGTTGGGGAATCCTTGTTCTTGGAACCAGTGTGGTTCCTAGAGAATCATGTGAATATGCCATACTTTTTGGGGAATATCTATTTAACTGGTCATAGTTCAAGCCCAGTAATCATTTGTCACTTTTTGGTTACTCTGCTGAAATGTAGTATTATTTGATATCTAGAGTATTTCCTTTTTTACAAATTGGTACAGTATGTTTCTACTAATAGTTCTTTAAAGGGGTTTTCTAGGATTTTAATATGTGTGACTAGAGATGAGCGAAGTTTCGAAAAATTTGATTCTGGAACTTTGCTGAAGTTCACCAAGAAATTTGATTTGTTATGAAGTAATCATGAATTGTTATAAATCAGGTATACCCAGGCCACTCTGCTTTAGGGTATGGCCACACGGAGTGGTCATACTACAGGCAGGTTGTGGCCATGCTGCGAATAAGAACTGCATGGCCAATTAGCCTGCAGCTGCCTTTCATTTAATAATGACAAACATACTGTGTAGTTGGTCTTCACATTGTTAATGGCCGCACGGCACCATTATTGCCTGGTATGGGGTTTGGCTGGTTAGGTAAGGGCACAATATGCATATTATTGCTGTTCTTGCCTGCAATATCCTGCAGGTTATTTGACATAAACACAGAATAATTATCAGCTCTGGCATACCCACTTCTCCAACCCCAGTGCTCTCCTGCCCTACTGGTGGAAACCCTTCTTTTGTTATCTGCTTTTCCTTCTTTTCCACATCATCTAATATCGATGAGAATATGTCATCAGGAACATCCAGATCCTCCTCTCTCTGCATCTTTCTGACTTTTCTAGGGCATAGAGACTGAAGAATGATTTGGAACAAGTAAAGCCAGCAAAAGACGAGGATGGTCATCATTAAGACCTGACTCGCCCTAAGGGGTGCAGACTGGATGGTATTGGTTGGTATGCTGGCATCTGGTCGAAGAGAAGGTCACGCTCTGTGCGAGCAAAGAATTTCCTTCATTGTTTATTTGCTCGCCATCAACATCGCAGCAGTGAGCAGGTGTAATTACAAGCTGTCTCATTCACTTCAATGGGGTGGCTCTGTAGTTTTCAAGTGTATACGAATGAGCCATCCCATAGAAATGAATGGGATGGCTTGTAATCACACCTGCTCACTAACTGCTATGTTGACGGCAAGCAGGTAAACAATGAAGGGAAGGCTGCACTCACATGTGTGGCCTTCTCTTCACCAAGCTGATCGGCAGGGGTGCCGGGTGTCAAACACCCGCAGATCTGATATAGATGACCTATCCTGAGAATAGGCCATCAGTATTAAAATCCCGGAAAACTCCTTTAAATAAAGATATGCCTCCCAAACTCAAACCTAATTCTTATACATTTTTCTGTCATTCAAAAGTCTAATCTCTTTAACTAAGATGAATCATATTTCCTAGCATGTAATAGTATGTCATTTGAATTATTTTATTTGATTTTCAATTTATGTTATTCTGAAGAATTTAAAGGTGTCACAAAATTTATAATACTATTGAAATGTAATGTATAACGGCAGAAATTATTCACAATCCTGCAAATTGTGGAGCATTTTTGCCTCGTGAAAAAAGCAAAACAATCAATCATGGAAAAGACAGATTCATTTGTAAATGGTACCAAATCCAACCACCTCTCGTTGATTTATGTTGAATATAGAACTCTTGGGTTATGTAATAAATAGCTATGCTTTGCTGTGTGGCCCTCATTGTAGTTACATCCATTGGTGGAGTGTGTTTTCCACTGTCATCTATAACTGATGATTGTATAACATTTAATTATATGGTTTAAAGGGCTACAGTGTAGGAGCACATGTGTATGAGAGATCAAGAACTCAATCAATGTAAGTTTAGAGATGGATTTAGGTGCTGCACAGAGAAATTAGTAATGCTCAGCAGCGGACTCCACTTATGAGGTACTTGGAGGATTTTACATTAAACCACATTTTAAAAAGTTCAGACTGAGGAGACAAGTATAAAAATGTGGCGAACAAATTTAGCAGTAGTAACAGAGTTGCCCAGGTACCCATACGCACAAAACCTCTACTGGTATATGTAGTATTTCATCCTAAAATCAAGTAATTACCTTGAATTGGAAAGATTAATAAATTACCCCATAATGCTTACTGTAGAGTTGAAGAGTAGTTCCATCTATGAGTTTAACATAAATATAGCCAAGATGACCAGAAGACCTTTAGTCTAGGCACTAGTGTTGACCGAGCACCAAAGTGCTCGTGTGCTCTTAGTGATGCTCGAGTGCTCTACAGAGCACCCGAGCACGATGTAAGTCAATGGGAGAAGACCAGGCACCCCTTGCTCG
The DNA here is from genome assembly GCA_900303285.1 of Rhinella marina. Lineage (NCBI taxonomy): Eukaryota > Metazoa > Chordata > Amphibia > Anura > Bufonidae > Rhinella > Rhinella marina. The sequence goes on from ONZH01002761.1 coordinate 472,615, forward strand.
GATGACGGGAGGGTGTCGGGTTCATAGGAAAAGGTCAGAATCACAAATTCTCCTCTTTCACTCGTTAAAGTACGCTAATAAACTGAATTTGTACGCATTAGCGCACAATGCGTAGCATTAGCAATGCTAACGTTACGCATTGTACGCTAATGTGTACAAATTTGTATGCTAATGTTACGCATTTTACACTAATGCGTACAAATTTGTATGCTAATGCTACGCATTGTACGCTAATGCGTATGAATTTGTATGCCAATTTAGCATACAAATTCATACGCATTAGTGTACAATGTGTAGCATTAGCATACAAATTTGTACGCATTAGCGTACAATGCTTAGCATTAGCATACAAATTAGTACGCATTAGCATACTCGAGCATTGCACTCGAGCACACACGGTGTTCGGCCGAACAGCGAGCGGACCCGAGCATAGGCATGCGCGGCCGAACAGCGAGTTCGGCCGAGCATGCTCACTCAACACTACTAGGCACACACACAATACCAGATCCTAGTACTTCAAAGTTCTGCCTACGCAACTAGACTATATTACAAGTGAGAGAACCTTTTGAGATTAAGTTAATTTCATGTTCTCTGACTTTTTCGAAAAGCTCAGTTTGGACTAGAGATGAGCAAACCTTTTGAGATTCGGCTCGATTTTTGAAAAGTTCAGTTTGGACCCACATCAATTCTACCCAAACCAAAGTGATTTCTTAATTCTAGTCTGGCCTCCCAGGAATTGACAAGGGTATGGTTGGTAGACACTATGAGAATATCAAGTTCTGCTCAGAGAGGAAGGAATACTAGTTGCTTTTTCACTACCTCTTCCCTAATCCCTTGAATGTAATGGCAGCAATGGCAAAGAATGTCAGAGTGACACTGACATACATAGCTATAGGTAAATGCATGGTTGATGGCATTAACGAACAGCATGTTTAAAACATACTATACTGTCTCTTGTGACAGTATAGTATGTTATATTTAAAACACACACGGTGTTATGGGGGGAAACAGTGGATTGTTTGGGGACCAAGCATCCAAAAACTACACCTTAACAGGGGCAGAATGCCTGCCCATATGACAAACACAGTATTACTTGTTAGAAGAAAGAGTGGCTTGTTGGGACCAAGCCTTCAAAAATTATGCCTTAACGGTTGCAGAATGCATGCACAAGAGATAATAGATCAGATGAAAAAGTGGCTTGTTCTGTATGAGCCTACACAAATTCTCCTTTTTATTTGAGAGAAGCAGGAGTAGAATGTGGAAATGTGGTCAATACATGTACCCAGATTTTGGCTCAGGCTTTTCACCCCAGACACAATGGGTCTACCACGCAGCGGTGTGGTGCCTTTATGGACCCTTGAGAGGCTATAAAATGTTGCTGTGTGAGGCTGATGAGGAAAGAGAAAGTGAAACTCATCTTTGCTGATAATCTTCCTAGCTACTTCTGAGGTAAGTGTTTGTTTAAGTTCCCTACTGTCATATTAAGTGGGGTCCTCTGTAAGTGTTTCGTAACCACTGGGGTCCTTAAGCAGAGTTAAGGCACATTCTTTGTAATTGGATTAGTTTATGATCACCTCATAGCCTCCCTTGTTGGAAGGCTTTATGGCGATAGACTGATCTCTTTCTAGGTCCCAAAGTGGCTCTAATTCAATTATGGAGCAGTTGGAATGGAATCTCTGGTTGACTAGATTTTCAAGGTCTTTGGTGATGGGTGATGGGTGATGTGATGGTCAAGTGAGACATCAATACAGGAGATGTCTGAGGCGGGCGGCATTTTAGTTTTTTTTAATTCAGTGAAGGGACCCTCTCCTGAGGAGGCTGCCATCTCCTCATTAAGCCAAAGAGGAGACAAACGCCCACAAGAATTTCCTCTGGGATGCCTAATTCCTTGCATTCTCGCCTCTCCTTCATTTTGAAATGCTTCCACCACCTTAACTTTCGAGCAAATAGATGGAGATCCTTGATATGATTAAAGAGATCAAACCTCTCTGTGGGCATGAAGGAGAGTACCTTGGCCAAAATGCAACATTCCGTCTTGGACAATGTTCTGGAAGACATGTTGATGATCTGCAATTTTAGTTTGGAATCTGTGGATTCTGGTTTCTAAACTCGTACGTGGTCCCTGGGGTAAAAAAATGATGGTCTCTACACCCAGTCTCTAGAGGAACCTGGTCCTCTTTGTTTCCCTCTGTATGTCCTTCGTCCCCTAGGTTGATGTCTATTGGTCTTAGTCAGGGGGTCTCTCTCAGTGTTAGATGTCTCTGTTTCAGTTATTGAGGCTTCTGTATCTGTCTCTCTAATGTTTCTTTTGTCTAGAATTATGTATGTCTTGTTCTCTTTAAAGTCAGGAAATTCACATGTGAACTGCCTATGTTTTCCTTTCAAGGTGATATTTCAAGGGTATTCCATAGCTGTTTTTCTTTTGCACTGAAGTCCTGTTTACTGGAGAAGGCTATTGAAAATATACTTTGGGCAGTGGCGTACCGCCAGTGGCGGCAAACCACACCATGGCTATGGGGACCATGAGGTTGGGGGGCCCAGAAGGGCTGAATGGCCCCGCCCCTTCACTTCCTAGTCTTCCGTATCCCCACATCTCCTGTCTGTCTTCTCACCCCTGCAGTCCAGTGTAGGTCTCGTCTTCCCTGCAGTCCAGTATAGGTCTCCTCAACCCTGCAGTCAAGAGATAGGTTTCCCCTCTTCTTTAGGTCTCCTCACCCCTGAAGTCCATTGTGCTGTGGGCTAAAGGTCCTTTACGGTCGTCATCCACCCATGTGACCAGTGGGGGAGGAGCCAGAGGAGCAGAGAGCCATGTTCCTGTACGGAGAGGAGCTGGAGTTTGGTGAGGTCTAGCTGTGTGTGTCTGTCCCCCTGTGTGTGTGTGTCTGTCCCCCTGTGTGTGTGTTTGTGTCTGTCCCCCTGTGTGTGTCTGTCCCCCTGTGTGTGTGTGTCTGTCCCACTGTGTGTGTCTGTCCCCCTGTGTGTGTGTCTGTCCCCCTGTGTGTGTCTGTCCCCAAGTGTTTGTGTCTGTCCCCCTGTTTGTGTCTGTCCCCCTGTTTGTGTCTGTCCCCCTGTGTGTATGTCTGTCCCCCTGTGTGTGTGTGTCTGTCCCCCTGTGTGTGTGTCTGTCCCCCTGTGTGTGTGTGTGTATGTCCCCCTGTGTGTGTGTCTGTCCCACTGTGTGTGTGTGTCTGTCCCCCTGTGTGTCTGTCCTCCTGTGTGTGTCTGTCTCTGTGTGTCTGTCCCAGTGTATCCTTGTCCCTGTGTGTGTCATCGTCACCATGCCCACAGTGTTCCTATGTCTTGACGCAGCTGCATCAGGACGTTCTGTGGGGGCAAAAAGAAGACGGAAGAGGAGACAGCGCCACCAGCATGGAGTCCTGTGGAAGAGGCACCGGAAGGCACACTAAGGATGCAGGTAACACTACCACATGATCTACACTAGTGTTATCTGTGGTTTTATATAGGACTGCAGGTAACACTGCCACATTATCAGCACTAGTGTTACTTGTGGTTTTAAATAGGACTGAAGGTATACACACATATACAACTGTCTGTTGAATATATGTATATACATACACACATGCATACACACACACGCATACACACACACACGCATTTGTGTCTATGGTGGGACATTGTGTGTCTGTAGGAGGGTTGCTGCTATTAGAACCATATATATATATATATATATATATATATATATATATATATATACACACAATATACAGTTACAATAATTGTACTTTATATTTGGGTGGGGGGCCCAGTTCTGAGATTTGCTATGGGGCCCCTCAATTTCTATGTACGCCCCTGACTTTGGGAATATTGTAGTATTGGCACAATTAAAAAATGTTGTTTCAGAAAAGACCTTTCTCTACTGTATAATACAAAATACATATTGCAAACCTGTAGTGCAATTATTCCCCCCCAACACCAATATCATGATGCAGGAAAAGATCAGTGTAAGATTTGACTACTGTTATTTGCGTTCAAAAATGCTTTTGCATAAAAAAACTTTCCTCTACTGTAAAACACTTTGCAAACCTGTAATGTAATCATTCTCCCCCCACACCAACAATATAATAATGCAGGAAAGGTGGTAATACATTGAGTCTATGATGAAATTTGCATTTAATATTGCTGGTCTAAAAATTGTGTTATTGCTATTAAATGCTTTTGCTGTAATGCAACATTTAATAATACTGGATAAATATAACGCACTGGAAAAAAACAGCAGAATAATAATTGGGGTGCTGTGCTATGTAGAAACTTGAAGTTTGGGGAGAAACAGCTATATCTTTATTCAAATGAGAAAAAAAGAGATGTTTGCTTATATCTCTGTTTACTGTGTAAAATCGTTATCTTTCAGACAATGCATACACCCATCAACCATCATTAACAGCTCAATACAGAATGACATTCTGCTCGCTTTGGACGAGCATCTCCCCGCCTGCTGACCCACTGATTGGCTGATATAGGCTGAGAGCCAATCAAGGCAAGTCCCTCCACTTTCTCTCAGGGAATGATCAGTGAGCGACCATGAAAAGCCTAGGGTTCATTTGGCAAATTTTTGTGAAAGTTTAAATGAACGCAGTTTGTTATGAATCAATTTGCTCATACTTAGACTGCATCTCTCACCTTCACATTTAGACTTCAGACAGGATTCAAGGTATCACTTGGAGCTGGAACCTTTCTCTCTCTCTTTTTCTCTCTGCTCTCTATATTTTTCTCTTTCTCCAGCATCGAGTCAAGCAAAAAGTTATGTAACTTTCTAGGTTGAAATTGGCTGTTTATTGTGTCCAGTGGTGATCCGATCACATGTTCTATTTACTGAAGGCCCAGTGTTTCTTAAATTACAGTATAAACCTCAGCCTTAAATGATCTCAGTTGTTGGCTCAGTACTGCCTCGTTCCAGATAAAAAATTATAAATATATCCCTAAAATATTTTCAGATAAGAGATGAACTGCTAAATAATTTAGCAAAAAAATAAAATAAAATAAAATATATGGATACCTTAAAATCCGTTCAAGTCAAATAACATGCTCAGTTCATATGCTGCTGATAAATTTTGCAAAAGCATTTGATACCATGGAACTATATGGAACATTTTTTGTTTTAATCAATAAGAGGCAAACTTAGAAGAGACGTTAAAACTGAGTTAAAATCAACAATTGAGTACCATATCAGCCAAAGGACAGGCCATCAATATCAAAATACTGGAAAACCCCTTTAAGAGTAAGGCTATATGACCATGTGGCATCACCATAACATTACCATGGCTCACATTAGCTTCAAAGATTATTAAAGTCACCCATGAATTGTGCTAATGCAGCATTTTTACTGTGGATTGCAGTAAAGTAGGATTTAATCTTTGGAATTGTCTACATCAAGAAGCAGAAACAATGACAGAATTTAAGAAATTTACATGCAATATCGCATCCAATTGAACTGAGAATTATGGTTACCATCGAGAAGCACAACTTTAAATGGGTCTGTTGTAGTAACAATTGTATTTCACTTAATCACTCGAGTGTTTACCCCCCTTCCTTACCAGGACATTTTTTGTGTTTTTTTGTGCCATTGTATGACAAATATAATATTTAAAAAAATTTAAGAAAAACTATGAAAATTATGGAAAAATGTATATGTATAACTCAAGACAAAACATTCTAAATTTTTAATTTTATTAAGAACGCAAAAAGGAAAAAAATATGTGTTTGTATATTTTTCACACCCAAAGTCTGCTATACTATTGCTAAAAGTAATAAATATATTTTTTGTTTTATTTTGTGAATCAAAAAGGAGGGGCGAAATGTGTGTATGTGTATGTAAGTAGTCTGCTATATACTATTGTTAAAACTAGTAACTATAACTACAGTAAGTACAGTACAGACCAAAAGTTTGGACACACCTTCTCATTCAAAGAGTTTTCTGTATTTTCATGACTATGAAAATTGTAGATTCACACTGAAGGCATCAAAACTATGAATTAACACATGTGGAATTATATACTTACCAAAAAAAAGTGTGAAACAACTGTAAATATGACTTATATTCTAGGTTCTTCAAAGTAGCCACCTTTTGCTTTGATTACTGCTTTGCACACTCTTGGCATTCTCTTGATGAGCTTCAAGAGGTAGTCACCTGAAATGGTTTTCACTTCACAGGTGTGCCCTGTCAGGTTTAATAAGTGGGATTTCTTGCCTTACAAAAAGGGTTGGGACCATGAGTTGTGTTGGGCAGAAGTCAGGTGGATACACAGCTGATACACAGTCCTACTGAATAGACTGTTAGAATTTGTATTATGGCAAGAAAAAAGCAGCTAAGTAAAGAAAAACGAGTGGCCATCATTACTTTAAGAAATGAAGGTCAGTCAGTCCAAAAAATTGGGAAAACCTTGAAAGTGTCCCCAAGTGCAGTCGCATAAACCATCAAGCACTACAAAGAAACTGGCTCACATGAGGACCGCCCCAGGAAAGGAAGACCAAGAGTCGCCTCTGCTGCGGAGGATAAGTTCATCCGAGTCACCAGCCTCAGAAATCGCAGGTTAACAGCAGCTCAGATTAGAGAACAGGTCAATGCCACACAGAGTTCTAACAGCAGACAGATCTCTACAACAACTGTTGAGAGGAGACTGTGCGCAGCAGGCCTTCAAGGTAAAATAGCTGCTAGGAAACCACTGCTAAGGACAGGCAACAAGCAGAAGAGACTTGTTTGGGCTAAAGAACACAAAGAATGGACATTAGACCAGTGGAAATCTGTGCTTTGGTCTGATGAGTCCAAATTTGAGATCTTTGGTTCCAACCACCGTGTCTTTGTGCGACGCAGAAAAGGTGAACGGATGGACTCTACATGCCTGGTTTCCACCGTGAAGCATGGAGGAGGAGGTGTGATGTGTGGGGGTGCTTTGCTGGTGACATTGTTGGGGATTTATTCAAAATTGAAGGCATACTGAACCAGCATGGTTACCACAGCATCTTGCAGCTGCAGGCTATTCCATCCAGTTTGCGTTTAGTTGGACCATCAACAGGACAACGACCCCAAACAGACCTCCAGGCTGTGTATGGGCTATTTGACAAAGAAGGAGAGTGATGGGGTGCTACGCCAGATGACCTTGCCTCCACAGTCACCAGACCTGAACCCAATCGAGATGGTTTGGGGTGAGCTGGACCACAGAGTGAAGGCAAAAGGGCCAACAAGTGCTAAGCATCTCTGGGAATTCCTTCAAGACTGTTGGAATACCATTTCAGGTGACTACCTTTTAAAGCTCATCAAGAGAATGTCAAGAGTGTGCAAAGCAGTAATCAAAGCAAAAAGTGGCTACTTTGAAGAACCTAGAATATAAGACATATTTACAGTTGTTTCACACTTTTTTGTTAAGTATATAATTCCACATGTGTTAATTCATAGTTTTGATGCCTTCAGTGTGACTCTACAATTTTCATAGTCATGAAAATACAGAAAACTCTTTGAATGAGAAGGTGTATCCAAACTTTTGGTCTGTACTGTATATGTATTTTTTTTTCTTCATTTCACTTGTTATTTTTGTTATTCTTTTTTTATTAACCACTTCCCATCTGGGCCATTTCTCCCCTTCCTGACCAGGCCTAATTTTGCAAATCTGACATGTGTCACTTCATGTCGTAATAACTTTGGAACACTTTTACTTATCCAAGCCATTCATAGATTGTTTTCTTGTGACACATTGTACTTTGTGTTAATGGTAAATTTGAGTCAATATATTTTACCTTTATTTATAAAAAATCCAAAATTTACTGAAAATGTTGAAAAAAATCACAATTTTTTAAATATTAATTTCTCTGCTTTTAAGTTGCATATGGATATCTAATAAAATTGTTATTAATGAACATTCACCATATGTCCACTTTATGTTGGCATAATTTTGGAAATGTAATTTTATTTTTTGAGGACGTTAGAAGGCTTCGAATTTTAGATGTAATTTTTAAGATTTTCATGAAAATTTCCAATAGTTCATTTTAAAGGACCTTTGCAGTTCTAAAGTGACTTTGAGGGGCTTAAATAATAGAAACCTTCCATAAATGAACATATTTTAGAAACTACATCCCCCAATGTAATCTAAACTGATTTTTACAAAGTTTGTTAACCCTTTAGATTTCCCACAAGAATTAAAACAGAAGGAAGGTGAAATTTAAAAATAAATATATCTTTTTTTGCAGATTTTCAATTTTTAATTCATTTTTCCTATAAGATAGCAAGGGTAAACCGCAAATCAAACATGAATATTTATTTTCCTGATTCTGAAGTTTACAGAAACACCCCATATGTGGTTGTAAACTGCTCTGTGACCAGCAGTAATGAGAGGGAGATAGTACAAGCATTTGTGATGGCTTTGACAGCTTGTCAGAGTGATCAAAAGCCTGGACACCAGGAAAAAAGGTCTCAGGTTAAAGCTCCGTGTTCTTGGCTGTCAGGAGGCAGCTGAGTCATGGAGCTTCTATGTACAGGTGCTGCACACAGGGGGCAAAGCTCAAGGAAGTTTTAAAACGTCCATTCAGAGATAGAGATCCACTACCAGGACGTTTATAGTCAATGGGCAGACTGGAAGTGATTAAAGGGGTTGGCCACTTTGTTAGCACTTATTAAAACTCTAAAGAAAGCAGGGAGACAATAAACTTACTAATATATCTTCTGCAGCAGATCTGCCTGGTTCCCTTGCTATTGGAAGCCACACCCCCTCAGTCCTGCTCTCATAGCTGCCTGGCTCGTCCATGCTTGCACGTGCACTAGTCCATGGAAGGAGTGTGCTGCTCCTGGGTCCTAAAGGCACCCTGCTTGTGTCTTTCTGCTGTGACTGCAGTCCTGACTATACAGGGCTGAAGGGGCTTAGCAGAGAAACTTGTTAGAAGCTGAAATAAAGAAACTTTGCAAGAGGAAGAGAGACTGAGGAGAAGCTGTGATGGACCTCACCGACTGCAGTGATGTAGCAGAGCCAGGAAGGTGCTGTGGACAACAAAGTGTGAGCAATCCTAGTGTCTGTCCTGTCTATGACCACTCTGCAATGTGATCTTATCACAGACATGTTTATTCCAGCCAGACCAACAGGTCAGGAGCTTTAACCCCTTCTGAGCTGTCAGTATGGCTGAGGTCATTGATATCAGCAGCAGTCACTGATGTCATCTGTAAATATGTACCCTCTCCTTCCTGCACACTGTATATAGTGATATATGATGCCCCCAATACAGTGATATGTGATCACCACTTTATACTGTATATAGTGATGTGTGACCCCCTGTATACAGTAATAGTTGACCCCACCACCACCACCACCATACACTGTATATACTGATGTGTGACCCCCCACCACTGCATACAGAGATCTGTGAACCCCTGTACAGTCATGGCCAAAAGTTTTGAGAATGACACAAATATTATATTTTCACATGATCTGCTGCCCTCTGGTTTTTATGTGTGTTTGTCAGATGTTTTTATCACATACAGAAATATAATTGCAATCATATTATGAGTAACAAAAGCTTATATTGACAGTTAGAATGAGTTAATGCAGCAAGTCAATATTTGCAGTGTTGACCCTTCTTCTTCAGGACCTCTGCAATTCTCCCTGGCATGCTCTCAATCAACTTCTGGACCAAATCCTGACTGATTGCAGTCCATTCTTGCACAATCAATGCTTGCATTTTGTCAGAATTTGTAGGTTTTTGTTTGTCCACCCGTCTCTTGATGATTGACCACAAGTTCTCAATGGGATTAAGATCTGGGGAGTTTCCAGGCCATGGACCCAAAATCTCTATGTTTTGTCCCTGAGCCATTTAGTTATCACTAGAGATGAGCGAGTAGTGTTCGATCGAGCCGGTATTCGATCGAATACTACGCTATTCGGCATACTCGATTTCGATCGAGTATAACGGCGACGGCGCACTTAGAATTCGTTTCCCCTCCCACCTTCCCTGGCGCTCTTTTTCCACCAATCACCATGCAGGGGGGGTATGACAGGCCCGCGGAGCACGCTGGCAGCGCGAAAACGGCGTCTACATGGATTGGCTGGAAAAACCACGTGACCTCGAATATTAATAACTCAGGTCTTCCTGCTCGTTCGCATATGCTGCGTGAACTTAGTCAGGGACAGAGGCTGGAGAAGGGAGAGATAGGTTTTAGCTGTTGGACAGGCAGGAGCGTGATTAAAAGCCCTTATCAGGGCTACTATAGTGCAGTACAGTGATAGCTTTACTACTATATACACTCTGCAGAGAACAGCTGCTCTATTCAGGGATAGCTGCTGGAGTAGGGACAGAGAGAGGCATTAGTGGTGTATTAGGTGCTCTGCTACATACCAAACTATATTTGGCACTACTGTTCTGCGTTCTTTTTGGCTGCAAAACCCTGTTATATACCTAGTGTGTATATGCACCATCTGATCTTCTGGCAGTATACGGCTGTGTACATTTTTTTTTTTAAATACAGTTTCTTTGGCTCTAGTGTTCTGGGTTCTGTGTGCCTGCAATACCCTTTTTGTATACCAGGTGTAAATACCCACCGTCTGACCTGTTAGTACACGGCTGTGTACTCAGACATATTTAAAAAAAAAGTCCTGTTATTTGGCACCTGTATTGTGCGTTCTGCGTGCCTGCAAAACTCTTTTATATACGTGCTGTTAATACCCACCGTCTGACCTGTTAGTACACGGCTGTGTAATCAGACATATTTAAAAAAAAGTCCTTTTATTTGGCACCTGTACTGTGCGTTCTGCGTGCCTGCAAAACTCTTTTATATACGTGCTGTTAATACCCACCGTCTGACCTGTTAGTACACGGCTGTGTAATCAGACATATTTAAAAAAAAGTCCTTTTATTTGGCACCTGTACTGTGCGTTCTGCGTGCCTGCAAAACTCTTTTATATACGTGGTGTTAATACACACCGTCTGACCTTGTAGTACACGGCTGTGTACTCAGACATATTTAAAAAAAAGTCCTGTTATTTGGCACCTGTATTGTGCGTTCTGCGTGCCTGCGAAACTCTTTTATATACGTGCTGTTAATACCCACCGTCTGACCTGTTAGTACACGGCTGTGTAATCAGACATATTTAAAAAAAAGGCCTTTTATTTGGCACCTGTATTGTGCGTTCTGCGTGCCTGCAAAACTCTTTTACATACGTGCTGTTAATACCCACCGTCTGAACTTGTAGTACACGGCTGTGTACCTAGAAATATTTAAAAAAAAGTCCTTTTATTTGGCACCTATACTGTGCGTTCTGCGTGCCTGCAAAACTCTTTTATATACGTGCTGTTAATACCCACCGTCTAACCTGTTAGTACACGGCTGTGTAATCAGACATATTTTAAAAAAAGTCCTTTTATTTGGCACCTGTACTGTGCGTTCTGCGTGCCTGCAAAACTCTTTTATATACGTGCTGTTAATACCCACCGTCTGACCTGTTAGTACAAGGCTGTGTAATCAGACATATTTAAAAAAAGTCCTTTTATTTGGCACCTGTACTGTGCGTTCTGCGTGCCTGCAAAACTCTTTTATATACGTGCTGTTAATACCCACCGTCTGACCTGTTAGTACACGGCTGTGTAATCAGACATATTTTAAAAAAAGTCCTTTTATTTAGCACCTGTACTGTGCGTTCTGCGTGCCTGCAAAACTCTTTTATATACGTGGTGTTAATACACACCGTCTGACCTTGTAGTACACGGCTGTGTACTCAGACATATTTAAAAAAAAGTCCTGTTATTTGGCACCTGTATTGTGCGTTCTGCGTGCCTGCGAAACTCTTTTATATACGTGCTGTTAATACCCACCGTCTGACTTGTTAGTACACGGCTGTGTAATCAGACATATTTAAAAAAAAAGGCCTTTTATTTGGCACCTGTATTGTGCGTTCTGTGTGCCTACAAAACTCTTTTACATACGTGCTGTTAATACCCACCGTCTGAACTTGTAGTACACGGCTGTGTACCTAGAAATATTTAAAAAAAAGTCCGTTTATTTGGCACCTATACTGTGCGTTCTGCGTGCCTGCAAAACTCTTTTATATACGTGCTGTTAATACCCACCGTCTAACCTGTTAGTACACGGCTGTGTAATCAGACATATTTTAAAAAAAGTCCTTTTATTTGGCACCTGTACTGTGCGTTCTGCGTGCCTGCAAAACTCTTTTATATACGTGCTGTTAATACCCACCGTCTGACCTGTTAGTACAAGGCTGTGCAATCAGACATATTTAAAAAAAAGTCCTTTTATTTGGCACCTGTACTGTGCGTTCTGCGTGCCTGCAAAACTCTTTTATATACGTGCTGTTAATACCCACCGTCTGACCTGTTAGTACACGGCTGTGTACTCAGACATATTTAAAAAAAAGTCCTGTTATTTGGCACCTGTATTGTGCGTTCTGCGTGCCTGCGAAAACTCTTTATATACGTGCTGTTAATACCCACCGTCTGACCTGTTAGTACACGGCTGTGTAATCAGACATATTTAAAAAACGGCCTTTTATTTGGCACCTGTATTGTGCGTTCTGCGTGCCTGCAAAACTCTTTTACATACGTGCTGTTAATACCCACCGTCTGAACTTGTAGTACACGGCTGTGTACCTAGAAATATTTAAAAAAAAGTCCTTTTATTTGGCACCTATACTGTGCATTCTGCGTGCCTGCAAAAACTCTTTTATATACGTGCTGTTAATACCCACCGTCTAACCTGTTAGTACACGGCTGTGTAATCAGACATATTTAAAAAAAGTCCTTTTATTTGGCACCTGTACTGTGCGTTCTGCGTGCCTGCAAAACTCTTTTATATACGTGCTGTTAATACCCCACGTCTGACCTGTTAGTACACGGCTGTGTATCAGACATATTTACAAAAAAGTCCTTTTATTTGGCACCTGTACTGTGCGTTCTGCGAGCCTGCAAAACTCTTTTACATACGTGGTGTTAATACCACACCGTCTGACCTTGGTAGTACACGGCTGTTGTACCTAGAAATATTAAAAAAAATTCCTTTTATTTGGCACCTGTATTGTGCGTTCTGCGTGCCTGCAAAACTCTTTTATATGCGTGGTGTTAATACACACCGTCTGACCTTGTAGTACACCGGCTGTGTACCTAGAAATATTAAAAAGAAAGTCCTTTTATTTGGCACCTGTATTGTGCGTTCTGCGTGCCTGCAAAACTCTTTTATATACGTGGTGTTAATACACACCGTCTGACCTGTAGTACACGGCTGTGTACCTAGAAATATTTTAAAAAAAAGTCCTTTTATTTGGCACCTGTATTGTGCGTTTCTGCGTGCCTGCAAAACTCTTTATATACGTGCTGTTAATACCCACCGTCTGACCTTGTAGTACACGGCTGTGTACCTTAGAAATATTTAAAAAAAAGTCCTTTTATTTGGCACCTGTACTGTGCGTTCTGCGTGCCTGCAAAACTCTTTTATATACGTGGTGTTAATACCCACCGTCTGACCTGTTAGTACACGGCTGTGTAATCAGACATATTTTAAAAAAAAGTCCTTTTTCTTTGGCACCTGTACTGTGCGTTCTGCGGTGCCTGCAAAACTCTTTTATATACGTGCTGTTAATACCCACCGTCTGACCTGTTAGTACAAGGCTGTGTAATCAGACATATTTTAAAAAAAGTCCTTTTATTTGGCACCTGTACTGTGCGTTCTGCGTGCCTGCAAAACTCTTTTTACATACGTGCTGTTAATACCCACGCGTTGACCTTGTAGTACACGGCTGTGTACCTAGAAATAT